>JARQOD010000003.1:56364084-56387318 GCA_033576555.1 Oophaga sylvatica
ATAATAACACCCCGGCAGCAGGCTCGCTGTCTGGGTGTTATGTTTGACACCAATCTCTCCTTCACCTCCCATATACAATCTCTTGCCCGCTCTTGCCGTCTACACCTAAAGAACATCTCTAGAATCCGCCCTTTTCTCACCATGGAAACAACAAAAACCCTCACTGTAGCATTGATCCACTCCCGCCTGGACTACTGCAACGCTCTATTACTTGGCCTCCCCATTACTCGACTATCCCCTCTCCAGTCCATCCTTAATGCAGCAGCCAGGGTCATCCATCTGGCTAATCGGTACTCGGACGCGTCCGCTCTTCGCCAGTCCTTAAAACTGGCTGCCCATTCATTATAGGATCCAATTCAAAGTACTGTTCTCACCCACAAAGCTCTCCACAGTGCACACCCCCCTACATCTCCTCCCTCATTTCTATCTATCGGCCTAACCGACTGCTGCGCTCTGCAAACGACTTTCGACTAAACCTCTGCACTAATCCGTACCTCCCACTCCCGACTCCAAGACTTCTCCCGCGCTGCGCCAATCCTCTGGAATGCTCTACCCCAAGAAATTAGGACTATCCACAATTTGCATGGTTTTCAGGAGCTCCCTCAAAACACATTTGTTCAGAGTGGCCTATCACATTCACTAACCAAAGTCGTTCTAATGTTTAAGTGTGTATGTGTAGCCCATTCACTATCTCCATCCATGCCTCACTCCCTCAAGATGGCTGGACCATTATTGTAAATGCACCATTGTATATACACACCTGTACTTTGTATCTCCCCCACCTCATTGTAGATTGTAAGCTCTCACGAGCAGGGTCGGCTTATTTTGCTTTAATTATTGTATTGTTAACGTTGTTACCTATGACTTGTGTTTTGAAATGTTAAACTGTAAAGCGCTGCGGAATATGTTGGCGCTATATAAATAAAGATTATTATTATTATTATTATCCACCAGTATAAGGAAAGAATCAACTTATAACTCGGACGGCGATTACATCACAATTTTCAAACTGATGGGTGGCCCTCCCAACCCGAGCATGACAGCATTATTTCTATGAAACTGTCATGCTTGGAGTGCACACCTAACATCATGCAATAGGACAACCTCACTCTACAGTCATGGCCAAAAGTTTTGAGAATGACACAACTATTATATTTTCACATGATCTGCTGCCCTCTGGTTTTTATGTGTGTGTTTGACAGATGTTTTTATCACCGACAGAAATATAATTGCAAACATATGAGTAACAAAAGCTTATATTGACAGTTAGAATGAGTTAATGCAGCAAGTCAATATTTGCAGTGTTGACCCTTCTTCTTCAGGACCTCTGCAATTCTCCCTGGCATGCTCTCAATCAACTTCTGGATCAAATCCTGACTGATAGCAGTCCATTCTTGCACAATCAATGCTTCATTTTGTCAGAATTTTTAGGTTTTGTTTGTCCACCCGTCTCTTGATGATGACCACAAGTTCTCAATGGGATTAAGATCTGGGAGTTTCCAGGCCATGGACCCAAAATCTCTATGCTTTGTTCCCTGAGCCATTTAGTTATCACCTTTGCTTTATGGCAAGAAGCTCCATCATGCTGGAAAAGGCATTGTTGATTGCCAAACTGCTCTTGTAGGGTTGGGAGAAGTTGCTCTTGGAGGACATTCTGGTACCATTCTTTATTCATGGCTGTGTTTTTAGCAAGACTGTGAGAGAGCCGATTCCCTTGGTTGAGAAGCAACCCACACAATGAATGGTTTCAGGATGCTTAACAGTTGGCATGAGACAAGACTGGTGGTAGCGCTCACCTTGTCTTCTCCGAATGAGGCGTTTTCCTGATGTCCCAAACAATCGAAAAGGAGATTCATCAGAGAAAATAACTTTACCCCAGTCCTCAGCAGTCCACTGGCTGTACATTTTGCAGAATATCAGTCTATCCATGATGTTTTTTCTGGAGAGAATGGCTTCTTTGCTGCCCTCCTTGAGACCAGGCCTTGCTCCAAGAGTCTCCGCCTCGCAGTGCGTGCAGATGCACTCACTGTTATGAACTGCTACAAGCACTAAGGAAAGATGGGAATTCTGTCCCTACAATAGAACTAAGCTGGATCCCTACGATGTAACGGGGGACCTGATCCTGCGACCAGACCCGCTAAAGTCCTCAGCTATCTGAACAAAGACCTATAGTTGCGAGGGAGGAATCCCTACAAGATCTAGGGACTGGGAGAAAAGGTGGACACCTCCTAACAGAAATTGTAGCAGGGATAATTAAACAGAAAACAAATTACTTAGAGATTCTAAGATCAAGCAAAACTGACTGAGAAAGGCACCTAAGCACCCGGCTAGCTTAAGAGTAGATAATACAATGAAGTCCAGCAAAGCCAGAAGGGCGGAGCCAGACTAAATAGGGAAAAAAGGTCATGTGACCAGCAAACTGAAACAAAACCTAACCAGAGGGTTCTAACAGTACCCTCCCTTCTAAGAGGATCCTCCGATCCCCTAGGACTTAGGCTTATCCGGAAACCTCTTGTGAAACGCTCTGACAAGTCTAGACGCAGAAACATCATCCGCCCTCACCCATGAGTTATCCTCGGGTCCATAACCCTTCCAAGCGACGAGGTACTGCAAACTCCCTTATACCGTCTAGAATTTAGGATGCGGGAAATCTCATATTGCCCGTCCTCCACCACCAGGGGAACAGTGGCCGAGACGTCTCCATCTGAGACCTCACTTTTTTCAAGAGAGAAACATGAAACACCGATTAATCTTCCAGGAGGTAGGAAGCACTAACTTAACAGCAGATTGGTTAATAACCTGAAGCACCTTAAAAGGGCCCTACAAACTTGGGACCCAATTTCTTAGACGGAATCCTCAAGCGCAGATTCTTAGAGGACAACCAAACCATGTCACCAATAGCAAACAAAACCTCTTGTCGTTTTCTATCAAAATACACTTTGGATCTTTTGTTAGCCTCCTGAAGATTACCACGCACATCAGTCCAAACTCTCTCCAAAACACCAGAAAAATTCTCCTCTTCAGGTACAGCCGATCCCAACTTGGAAAATGACCCAAAAGACGGATGTCTCCCAGTACAACAGCGAACAACCAGCAGAAGCGGATGTATGGTTAAGAGCAAACTCAGCAAGTGGCAGAAACTCAGACCACCCCTCTTGATTATCAGTCACAAAACAACGCAAGAACTGCTCAACATCCTGGTTTTTCCTTTCTGTCTTGCCATTAGACTCAGGATGATATCCGGATGAAATCGACAAATGAACTCCCAACCTGTCCACAAAAAGCGCGCCAAAAATGAGCCACAAACTGAGGTCCCCTATCGGAAACAATGTCAGTAGGAACGCCATGTAGTCTGACAATTTCCTTGACAAAGGCCTTAGCGAGAGTCTTAGCGCAGGGCAGTTTGATGAAAGGAACCAAGTGACACATCTTGCTAAAACTGTCTACAACCACCCAGATGACAGTGAAACCCTCAGAGGGGGGAAGGTCAGTAATAAAGTCCATAGCCAAATGTGTCCAAGGTGCACTAGGGACCTCCAGAGGGCAAAGCAACCCCGCAGCAGGAGTATGAGAAGACTTAGATCTAGCACACACAGTGCATTGACGCACCCACTTAATGACTTCCTTCTGCCATCCAGGCCACCAAAAGCTGCGACCCACAAGTCTCTTGGTCTCAGAGATTCCAGGATGACCTGCCAACCGAGAGTCATGACATTCAACAAACAAATCTCTCCTCAGGGTACCAGGCACAAACAACCTCCCATGCGGCGTGTTAGATGGGGCATTCTCCTGTGCTTTAAGAATCTCATCTTCCAACACGGAGTCCAAAACAGCAATAACAACCCCCTCTTGCAAAATGTTTTCCTCCTCCTCAGTACCCACCATAGGAGAAAAACTGCGAGACAAAGCATCAGCTTTAACATTTTTAGTACCTGGGATGTAAGTAACGGTAAAATTAAACCGCGAGAAAAACAGTGCCCACCTAGCCTGACGGGCATTCAAGCGCTTGGCAGCATCAAGGTAGATCAGATTTTTATGATCGGTGAAGACTTGAACGGGAAATTCCGCTCCCTCCAAAAAATGACGCCAGTGTTCAAATGCGAGTTTAATTGCCAACAATTCCCGATTACCGATATAATTTAGTTCAGACTCAGAAAATTTCTTTGAAAAAAAAGCACAGGGATGTACTCCATCCGTCTTTTCCTGAGACAACACCGCGCCGACCCCCACAGAAGAAGCATCAACCTCAACCAAAAACGGTTTAGTCACATCAGACTGCGTAAGGATGGGAGCAGAGCTGAACCTCTCCTTTAGCAACACAAAAGCCTCAATGGCCTCAGTAGTCCACTGAACCGCATCAGCACCTTTCCTGGTGAGATCGGTCAGAGGTTTGGCAATCACGGAAAATTTTTTAATGAATTTTCTATAATAATTGGCGAACCCCAAAAACCTCTGTATTGATTTCACACCAATAGGTCTAGGCCAATCCTGCACAGCTTGCACTTTCACCGGGTCCATCTCAAAACCTTCACTGGAGACAATGTAGCCCAAAAATCTAAGTCTCTGTACAGCGAACTCACATTTTTCTAGTTTGGCAAAAAGTGAATTATCACTCAGTAACTGTAATACTTCACGCACACTCCTCCAATGAGACTCCAAATCCGGTGAATAAATCAAAATGTCATCCAAATACACAACCACACTTCTGCCGATCAAAGGTCTAAGGATGTCATTAATAAGATTCTGAAAAAATGCCGGAGCACTGGAAAGCCCAAAAGGCATGACCAGATTCTCAAAATGACCCAGTGGAGTGTTAAATGCAGTCTTCCATTCATCCCCCTCCTTCATGCGCAACAAATTGTATGCCCCTCGAAGATCAATTTTCGAGAACCACTTGGCCCCCACTAACTGATTAAACAAATCAGGAATCAATGGCAGTGGGTAAGGATTGCGTAGAGTAATCTTATTAATCTCTCGAAAGTCCAGACAAGGCCGTAAACCGCCGTCCTTTTTTTTAACAAAAAAAAATCCAACCGCCACAGGAGATTTGGAAGGCCTAATGTGACCGGCGGCCAAGCTTGTCTGTATGTATTCCTCCAAAGCCTTTCTCTCAGGAATAGTCAAATTAAATAAACGACTTTTAGGAAGAGTCGCTCCAGGAACAAATTCAATTGCACAATCATAATCTCTATGAGGAGGCAATACCTGCGATTCCTTATCAGAAAAAACTTTCCAAAAATCCTGAATAGGTACTGTAACGAATGGAAGCGGAGGCAGAGGTGGTGAAGTTCACATTCGTATTTATTTTTTAATATGGAACCTCGAGACCCGGTCCGGGGGGCTCCGAAGGGGGCGTAACTAGTGAGCCCCGGGTACCCGTAGTAAGGCCCCTCGAACAGGACCAGAATGGAATACCCGGAGGACACAGGTGCTACCTCCAGTTAGACCCCGGACACGTGGCAGCTGTCCCAGAGGGACCAAAAGGGTAACAAGTATTTACAGAGTCCGTGGAAAGTTCTTGACGGAGAAGGGTAAGGTCCTGGTCCAGAACGGATGGTAGAAGGCTGGCTTCAGTGACCTTGTCACGGTCCACGGGTACGGATGGCTGATGGCGGAACGGGATGACACTTGCGCCAGTAATAGCCGAGATTGTCCAGATTAGCCAGATACGGGTTAGCAATGATCTGAGGAGACAAACAGTATCAGCGAAGCACAGAGACTGCAGACGCAGCGCAGACAGAACAGGAACAGAACCGGATGTAGCAATGATAGAACACGTTGCTCCGGCACTCCCCTAATGGTGGAGT
The DNA here is from genome assembly GCA_033576555.1 of Oophaga sylvatica. Taxonomy (NCBI): domain Eukaryota; kingdom Metazoa; phylum Chordata; class Amphibia; order Anura; family Dendrobatidae; genus Oophaga; species Oophaga sylvatica. Next base: position 56,369,892 of record JARQOD010000003.1, read on the forward strand.
GACCAGATATAGTACTGAGTGCGCAGCCATTGGTTAATTAGCAATTTCAAAAGATGCACGCTGCCCCTTTAAGAGAGGCGGTGGGCGCGGCCTCGCGTCCTAAGCCGACTGTCTGGAGGCCTGCCAGCAGCGTGCCAGGAAGTGGAGAAGGACTCAGGACGCCGGAGAGCAGATGGGACAGAAGACCCCAGCCCACGCACAGACCGCCGCAGAGGGACAGCCCGAGGAACAGGTGAGTGAGCAGAACGGAGTGCAGAGGCAGCGCTGGGACCGGGTGTAACAGGTACAGGTAGCTCCCCCTTAACTACAGCAGCAATACGCCCGTTACAACACTTGTCATAACAATTAGGACTCCAGGACTTAATTTCATTGGTAGACCAATCCAGTACAGGATTGTGCAATTTTAACCAAGGTAACCCCAAAATCACCGGTGAGGGCAAATTATTCAAAACTACCAAATCCAAATTCTCTTGATGAACACCATTAATAGTAAGAGGAAATTCACAGATATGGTGAGTAACATTTTTCAAGTGAGAACCATCCACAGACACCACATTAATAGGGGAAGACAGAAGTTTGGGTTTTAATTTTAGTTTTTCCAAAAATTTCCCATCAATCACATTGAGAGTTGAACTACAATCCACAAATACCCGAAACTCCATTAATTCCTCCTCAACAGCAGTGGTAGCAGAAAGAAAGACACCTTTATTGTTTAAACAAGCTATACGGGCGAAACTGACCTCATTTTTTTTTCTCTTTATTCATTCGAAGTTCTTAATAAAATGCTCAGACTTGCCACAATAGAAACACAAACCTTCAGCAAATCTACGGTCTTTTTCCCGAGAGTGAGGTGCCATTGCTCCAATTTCCATCGGCTCTCCAATGTCAGTATATTCCTTCTCCAGACTTGGAGCTGAACAGGCAGATTTACTCTCATTAACCCTTGCACGCAGTCTCCTATCCACCCGTATGGCTAATTGCATAGCCTCTTGCAAGTTACCAGGTATAGGATAAGCAATCAGCAAATCTTTAACCCTTTCACTTAACCTGCAAGAAATAAACTTTTCAAAGCTGAATCATTCCACCCCACCTGAGTGGACCACCTTCGGAAGTGAGTACAATATTTTTCCACATTACCTGATCCCTGTCTCAAACGTCTCAATTCTGTCTCAGCTGATGAAACACGATCAGGATCGTCATACAATAACCCCAAAGCAGAAAAAAAACTATCCACTGATCTAAAGCATGAATCACTAGGCTGCAGAGAAAAGGCCCAGTCCTGAGGTTCTTTGCGCAAAAGTGACATTATGAACCCTATGCGCTGTGATTCATCACCAGAGGATCTGGGTCTCAAACGGAAAATACAACAAGCAAGCATTTTTAAAAGAAAAAAAATCTTGTTGTTCACCAAAAAATAAATCAGGCAAACGTACCTTTGGCTCCACGAAATGTGCTCCAGAACAACTACTCACGTGTTGCTGGATTTCAGCCACCTCCAGAGAGAGTCCCTGCAGGCGTTGAGCCAAATCCTGAACCGACACCATGATGGAAACAGAAAATCTTTCCTTAGAGATTTTTTTTTTTTTTTGGGCTGGACTTACTGTTATGAACTGCTACAAGCACTAAGGAAAGATGGGAATTCTGTCCCTACAATAGAACTAAGCTGGATCCCTACGATGTAACGGGGGACCTGATCCTGCGACCAGACCCGCTAAAGTCCTCAACTAGTCTGAACGAAGACCTATAGTTGCGAGGGAGGAATCCCTGCAAGATCTAGGGACTGGGAGAAAAGGTGGACACCTCCTAACATAAATTGTAGCAGGGATAATTAAACAGAAAACAAATTACTTAGAGATTCTAAGATCAAGCAAAACTGACTGAGAAAGGCACCTAAGCACCCGGCTAGCTTAAGAGTAGATAATACAATGAAGTCCAGCAAAGCCAGAAGGGCGGAGCCAGACTAAATAGGGAAAAAAGGTCATGTGACCAGCAAACAAACAAAACCTAACAAGAGGGTTCTAACACTCACACCTGCCTGCTGCATTCCTGAGCAAGCTCTGCACTGCTGGTAGCCCGATCCCGCAGCTGAAACACTTTTAAGAGACGGTCCTGGCGCTTGCTGGTCTTTCTTGGGCGCCCTGGAGCCTTTTTTGCAACAATGGAACCTCTCTCCTTGAAGTTCTTGATGAAGCGATAGATTGTTGACTGAGGTGCAATCTTTCTAGCTGCGATACTCTTCCCTGTTAGGCCATTTTTGTGCATTGCAATGATGACTGCACGTGTTTCTTTAGAGATAACCATGGTTAACAGAAAGAAACAATGATGCCAAGCACCAGCCTCCTTTTAAAGTGTCCAGTGGTGTCATTCTTAATCATGATAGATTGATCTCCAGCCATGTCCCCATCAACACCCACACCTGTGTTAATGGAGCAATCACTGAAAGAGGTTAGCTGGTCCTTTTAAGGCAGGGCTACAATGATGTTGAAATGTGTTTTGGGGGATAAAGTTCATTTTCTAGCCAAATATTGACTTTGCAAGTAATTGCTGTTAAGCTGATCACTCTTTATAACATTCTGGAGTATATGCAAATTGCCATTAGAAAAAGTGAAGCAGTTGACTTTGTAAAAATTAATATTTGTGTCATTCTCAAAACTTTTGGCCATGACTGTACAGAGCCCCACATTGGAAACATGCACTACAACTATACTCTATTATATACACAGTAAACCACCTAGAAACATCTCCCAAGTCTCTTCCCAGCTGCAGGGCTGACCCTCTGTAATTCTCCACTGCCCAGCTGCCTACAGTCCATAACTATCACAGAAAAGTGACTGCAATAAACCATAGCATTAGCCATATAGTTACAGTACTTTTTATCAGGGTCCTGTAATAAACGTATATTTGTGATGCTGCAGGATATGTTATGTCACACATCAATTTACTTCAGGAGGTGCCAGGATCTTCCATTCCTTTACACCAGGAATATGACAGTGAGTTTTCCTTGTTTTCTGCCTTCACAGTCCTCAGATCTTAACCCTATAAAGCATCTCTGGGACTAGGTAGAATTAGTTGTTCAGAGCATCTCGGCACCTTCATCTAATTTGCAGCAACTGCAAGAACCTATCCTGTTGGCATGGGCCAGTATTCCTGGGGAACCATCTCAGCACCTTGTGCAATCTATGATGAGATTAATTGCTGAGGTTCTGAAGGGCAAACAAGATCCTACTAGATGGGTGTCTCTAGTAATGTGGCCATTCAGTGTATGTTTTATATCTGTGGAGATGACAGGATAAAGCTGATCATAGACATTAAATGTTGTCTGGATCTTCTCAAACCCTCTTCATCTGTCAGTGACTTTTCCAATATTTCTTTCAGGGTGAAGATCTGCCCCATATTAACAATACAGAGACTTATGTGAGGGGTGATGAGTGGTGTAAAGAGGAGATTCCTACAGATAACCGCACAGGTGAGTAGTGACCACTAAACGCAGAGAAGTCACAGGCTCTAGTCAGTCACTGCCTTGTAGAATAACCTTAGATGTTCAAAGATTTTTGTGTTTCTTGAAACTTTTGGTGTGGATGTAGGGGCTGATTCACTATGGGGACTATTTTTTTTTTTTTTACAATGTGCTAAGAACTATCACTCAGGTAGTCGCTTCCTACCTACCTTTTGTGGCTGCTGCCGATCTCTACAGACACAGAGTTGTCACATGATGCTCTTACTGGAGATTTGGCTATTCTTCCACTCTGCTCTGCTGATGGGGGGTGACTGCTGATGTTATGCTGATTGATAGTTTAACTGCCGGAAGCCGGCTATCAATCACCATGATATTGAAAGTCATGCCTTGTTGACAGAGCAGCCCGGAAGAAGATCTGCTCTGCTGACATGGAGAAACTGAATTACCAGCAGGAGTGTTCGATGACCACTCTGACCCAGCGTCTACTACAATAGGCAAGTAATTGCTTCTGTTAGCAAATACCTGCCTGTGTAGTTTTTAGGCCACAGAGTCTAAAAAAGAACATAAGTCTTGGACAATCTTCTCAAGATTGGCACCGTGCACACCAGTCTTTAACCCCTTCCCGACCTTTGACACAGCGTATGCGTCATGAAAGTCGGTGCCATTCCGACCTATGACGCATACCCTGCGTCATGAAAGGATCTCGTCCCTGCGGGCCGGGAGACGGACCGCAGTTACAGGACCCTTTGTGCTTCACCACAGGGGGGTTTTCTTAACCCCCCCGTGGCCACGATCGCTCTGATTGGCTGTTAAAAGTGAAACAGCCAATCAGAGCAATGTGTAATATTTCACCAATTTAATTGGTGAAATATTACAATCCAGCCATGGCCGATGCTGCAATAGCATCTGCCATGGCTGGACACCGAGCACTGACCCCCCCCACACGTACTAACGGCGGCGATCGGCCGCCGCCACCGAAAGATGGCAGCGGTCGGTCACCGCGGCCACTAACAGCTCCCCTCGTCCTGGCCTCCGCTGCCCCCACCTTCCTATCCCCCCCCCCCTAACCTTCCGACCCCCCTACTCACCTCTCCCGATCCATCGATGTCCCTGGATCGGTCCCGGCGTCCGCCCGGGCTTCTTCATGGGCGCCGCCATCTTGGAAAATGGCGGGCGCATGCGCAGTGCGCCCCCCAGTGTTCAAAAATTTATTTTGATCACTGTGATAAACTGTCACAGTGATCAAAATAAAAAAAAGTAAATGAACCCCCCCTTTATCATAGGTAGGGACAAATAAAAAAATAAAGAATTTTTTTTTTTTCCTAGCGGATTTTGCTGCTGATCCGCAGCTGATTTTGCTGCGGATCCGCGGCGGATATTGCTGCGGATCCGCGGCGGATTTTGCTGCGGGTCCGCGGCGGATTTTGCTGCTGGTCCGGGCGGATTTTGCTGCGGGTCCGCGGCGGATTTTGCTGCTGATCCGCGGCGGATTTTGCTGCTGATCCGCGGCGGATATTGCTGCTGATCCGCGGCGGATTTGCTGCTGATCCGCGGCGGATTTGCTGCTGAACCGCGGCTGATTTTGCCGCGGATCCGCGGGGATATTGCTGCTGAACCGCGGCGGATATTGCTGCTGATCCGCGGAAGATTTTGCTGCTGATCCGCGGCGGATTTTGCTGCTGATCCGCGGCGGATTTTGCTGCTGATCCGCGGCGGATTTTGCTGCTGATCCGCGCGGATTTTGCTGCGGATCCGCGGCGGATTTTGCTGCGGATCCGCGGCTGATTTTGCTGCGGATCCGCGGCTGATTTTGCTGCGGATCCGCGGCTGATTTTGCTGCGGATCCGCGGCGGATTTTGCTGCGGATCCGCGGCGGATTTTGCTGCTGATCCGCGGGGATTTGCTGCTGATCCGCGGCGGATTTTGCTGCTGATCCGCGGCGGATTTTGCTGCTGATCCGCGGAGGATTTTGCTGCTGATCCGCGGCGGATTTTGCTGCGGATCCGCGGCGGATTTTGCTGCGGATCCGCGGCGGATTTTGCTGCTGATCCGCGGCGGATTTTGCTGCTGATCCGCGGCGGATTTGCTGCGATCCGCGGGATATTGCTGCTGATCCGCGGCGGATTTTGCTGCGGATCCGCGGCGGATTTTGCTGCTGATCCGCGGCGGATTTTGCTGCTGATCCGCGGCGGATTTTGCTGCTGATCCGCGGCGGATTTTGCTGCTGATCCGCGGCGGATTTTGCTGCTGATCCGCGGCGGATTTTGCTGCTGATCCGCGGCGGATTTTGCTGCTGATCCGCGGCGGATTTTGCTGCTGATCCGCGGCGGATATTGCTGCTGATCCGCGGCGGATTTTGCTGCTGATCCGCGGCGGATTATTGCTGCTGATCCGCGGCGGATTTTGCTGCTGATCCGCGGCGGATTTGCTGCTGATCCGCGGCGATTTGCTGCTGATCCGCGGCGGATTTTGCTGCTGATCCGCGGCGGATTTTGCTGCTGATCCGCGCGATTTCTGCTGATCCGCGGCGATATTGCTGCTGATCCGCGGCATATTGCTGCTGATCCGCGGCGGATATTGCTGCTGATCCGCGGCTGATTTTGCTGCGGATCCGCGGCGGATATTGCTGGGGATCCTCGCGACGTGCCGTCATTCAGTGAAGGAGCCTCGGAGACGGGCTGCAGCGTCTGGGCTCCGTCACCGCTAGCACATATGAATCATCTGCTGATTCATCTGCGCTAGCGGGTATAGCATAACGCGATCGCGTTATGCTATACCGTTACCAGCCGGTCAACACTACGTGTTGAACGGGCTGGTAAAACGCAATATGAACCCAGCCTTAGGGTTAGGGTTAGCATGATAGGGTTAGGGTGGAATTTGGGTTAGGGTTGGAATTAGGGTTAGGCTTGTGGTTAGGTTTATGGTTAGAGTTGGGATTAGGGTTAGGGGTGTGTTGGGGTTAGGGTTATGGTTAGGGTTTGTATTAGGGTTAGGTGTGTGTAGGGGTTAGGGTTGGGTTAGGGGTGTGTTGGGGTTAGGGTTGGAGTTAGAATTGAGGGATTTCCACTATTTAGGCACATCAGGGGGTCTCCATACGCGACATGGCGCCACCATTGATTCCTGCAAATTTTGCGTTCAAAAAGTCAAACAGTGCTCCCTTTATTCCAAGCCCCGACGTATGCCCAACAGTGGTTTATCCCCACATATGGGGTATCAGCGTACTCGGGAAAAATTGCACAACAACTTTGGGGGTTCTAATTTCTCCTGTTAACATTGGGAAAAAAAATTGGGGACTAAAAAATTATTTTTGTGGAAAAAAAATGATTTTATATTTTCACGGCTCTGCGTTATAAACTTCTGTGAAGGACTTGGAGATTCAAAGTGCTTATCACACATCTATAGGAGTTCCTTAGGGGATCTAGTTTCCAAAATGGGGTCACTTGTGGGGAGTTTCTACTGTTTAGGCACATCAGGGACTCTGCAAACGTAACATGACGCCCGAAGACCATTCCATCAAGTGGGCATTTCAAAACGTCACTACTTCCCATCCGAGCCCCGACGTGTGCCCATACAGTAGTTTTCTCCCACATATGGGGTATCAGCGTACTCAGGACAAATTGGACAACAACTTTTGGTGTCTAATTTCTCATGTTACCCTTGGGAAAATAAAAAAATTGGGGACTAAAAGATCCTGATTGTGGAAAAAATATGATTTTTTTATTTTCATGCCCGGGCGTTATAAACTTCTGTGTAGCCCTTGGGGGTTCAAAGTGCTCACCACACATCTAGATAACTTCTTTGCGGGGTCTAGTTTCCAAAATAGGGTCACTTGGGGGGGGTTTCTACTGTTTAGGCACATCATGGGCTCTGCAAACGTAACAAGATGCCCGCAGACCATTCCATCAAGTCGGCATTTCAAAGCGTCACTACATCCCTTCCGAGCCCTGACGTGTGCCCAAACAGTGGTTCCCCCCCACATATGGGGTACTAGCGTACTCAGGAAAAACTGGACAACAACTTTTGGGGTCCAATTTCTCCTGTAACCATTGTGAAAATAAAAAATAGTGGGCTAAAAAATCATTTTTTGAGAAAAAAAATGATTTTTTATTTTCACGGCTCTGCGTTATAAACTTCTGTGAAGCACCTGGGGTTCAAAGTGCTCACTATGCATCTAGATAAGTTCCTTAGGGCGTCTAGTTTCCAAAATGGGGTCACTTGTGGGGAGCTCCAATGTTTTAGGCACACAGGAAACTGTCAAATGCGACATGGCAACCGCTAATATCAAGCATATTTTCCATTCAAAAGTCAAATGGCGCTCCTTCCCTTCTGAGCCCTGCCGTGCGCCCAAACAGTGGTTTATGACCACATGATGATATCTGTGTACTCAGGAGAAATTGCCCAACAAATTTTGGATCCAATTTATACTGTTGCCCATGTGAAATGAAAAAAACTGAGGCTAAAAGAAATTTTTTGTGAAAAAAAGTACTTTCTTTTTTTAAGGATCAATTTGTGAAGCACCTGGGGGTTCAAAGTGCTCACTATGCATCTAGATAAGTTCCTTAGGGGTCTAGTTTCCAAAATGGGGTCACTTGTGGGGGAGCTCCAATGTTTAGGCACAGGGACTCTCAAATGACATGGCAACCGCTAATATTCCAGCATATTTTCCATTCAAAAAGTCAAATGGGCTCCTTCCCTTCTGAGCCCTGCCGTGCGCCAACAATGGTTTATGACCACAATGAGGTATCTGTGTACTCAGGAAAATTGCCCAACAAATTTTAGGATCCAATTTATATGTTGCCATGTGAAAATGAAAAAAACTGAGGCTAAAAATTTTGTGAAAAAAGTACTTTCTTTTTTTTAAGATCAATTGTGAAGCCCTGGGGGTTAAAGTGTCACTAGCATCTAGATAAGTTCCTTAGGGTTAGTTTCCAAATGGGGTCACTTGTGGGGACTCCATGTTAGGCACACAGGGACTTCCAAATGCACATGCAACGCTAAATATTCCAGCATATTTTCCATTCAAAAAGTCAAATGGCGCTCCTTCCTTCTGAGCCTGCGTGCGCCCAACATGTTTATGACCACATATGAGGTATCTGTGTATCAGGAGAAATTGCCCAACAAATTTTAGGATCCAATTTATCTGTTGCCCATGTGAAAATGAAAAAAGAGGCAAAAGAATTTTTGTGAAAAAAGTACTTTCTTTTTAAGATCAATTTGTGAAGCACTGGGGTTAAAGTGCTCATAGCATCTAGATAAGTTCTTAGGGGTAGTTTCCAAAATGGGGTCACTTGTGGGGGAGCTCCAATGTTTAGGCACACAGGGACTCTCCAAATGCGACATGGCAACCGCTAAATATTCCAGCATATTTTCCATTCAAAAAGTCAAATGGCGCTCCTTCCCTTCTGAGCCCTGCCGTGCGCCCAAACAGTGGTTTATGACCACATATGAGGTATCTGTGTACTCAGGAGAAATTGCCCAACAAATTTTAGGATCCAATTTATACTGTTGCCCATGTGAAAATGAAAAAAACTGAGGCTAAAAGAAATTTTTGTGAAAAAAAAGTACTTTCTTTTTTTTTAAGGATCAATTTGTGAAGCACCTGGGGGTTCAAAGTGCTCACTATGCATCTAGATAAGTTCCTTAGGGGGTCTAGTTCCAAAATGGGGTCACTTGTGGGGGAGCTCCAATGTTTAGGCACACAGGGACTCTCCAAATGCGACATGGCAACCGCTAAATATTCCAGCATATTTTCCATTCAAAAAGTCAAATGGCGCTCCTTCCCTTCTGAGCCCTGCCGTGCGCCCAAACAGTGGTTTATGACCACATATGAGGTATCTGTGTACTCAGGAAATTGCCACACAAATTTTAGGATCCAATTTATACTGTTGCCCATGTGAAAATGAAAAAAACTGAGGCTAAAAGAAATTTTTTGTGAAAAAAAAGTACTTTCTTTTTTTTAAGGATCAATTTGTGAAGCACCTGGGGGTTCAAAGTGCTCACTATCATCTAGATAAGTTCCTTAGGGGGTCTAGTTTCCAAAATGGGGTCACTTGTGGGGGAGCTCCAATGTTTAGGCACACAGGGACTCTCCAAATGCGACATGGCAACCGCTAAATATTCCAGCATATTTTCCATTCAAAAAGTCAAATGGCGCTCCTTCCCTTCTGAGCCCTGCCGTGCGCCATACAGTGGTTTATGACCACATATGAGGTATCTGTGTACTCAGGAGAAATTGCCCAACAAATTTTAGGATCCAATTTATACTGTTGCCCATGTGAAAATGAAAAAAACTGAGGCTAAAAGAAATTTTTTGTGAAAAAAAAGTACTTCTTTTTTTTAAGGATCAATTTGTGAAGCACCTGGGGGTTCAAAGTGCTCACTATGCATCTAGATAAGTTCCTTAGGGGGTCTAGTTTCCAAAATGGGGTCACTTGTGGGGGAGCTCCAATGTTTAGGCACACAGGGACTCTCCAAATGCGACATGGCAACCGCTAAATATTCCAGCATATTTTCCATTCAAAAAGTCAAATGGCGCTCCTTCCCTTCTGAGCCCTGCCGTGCGCCCATACAGTGGTTTATGACCACATATGAGGTATCTGTGTACTCAGGAGAAATTGCCCAACAAATTTTAGGATCCAATTTATACTGTTGCCCATGTGAAAATGAAAAAACTGAGGCTAAAAGAAAATTTTTGTGAAAAAAAAGTACTTTCTTTTTTTTACAGATCAATTTGTGAAGCATCTGGGGGTTCAAAGTGATCACTAAGCATCTAGATAAGTTCCTTACGGTGTCTAGTTTCCAAAATGGGGTCACTTGTGGGAGAGCTCCAATGTTTAGGCACACAGGGACTCTCCAAATGCAACATGGCAACCGCTAAATATTCCAGCATATTTTCCATTCAAAAGTCAAATGGTGCTCCTTCCCTTCTGAGCCTTGCCGTGCGCCCATACAGTGGTTTATGACCACATATGAGGTATCTGTGTACTCAGGAGAAATTGCTCAACAAATTTTAGGATCCATTTTATCCTGTTGCCCATGTAAAAATGAAAAAAATGATGCTAAAAGAAAATTTTTGTTGGAAAAATTAATGTCCATTTTTTCCTTCCACGTTGCTTTAGTTCCTGTGAAGCACCTGAAGGGTTAATAATCTTCTTGAAGTAGTTTTGAGTAGCTTGAGGGGTGCAGTTTTTATAAAGGTGTCACTTTTGGGTATTTTCTGCCATATAGACCCCTCAAAGTGACTTCAAATGTGAGGTGGTCCCTAAAAAAAATGGTTTTGTAAATTTTGCTGTAAAAATGAGAAATCGCTGGTCAACTTTTAACCCTTATAACTTCCTAACAAAAAAAAAATTTTGTTCCCAAAATTGTGCTGATGTAAAGTAGACATGTGGGAAATGTTATTTATTAAGTATTTTGTGCACATAACTCTATGGTTTAACAGAATAAAAATTCAAAATTTGAAAACTGCGAAATTTTCAAAATTTTCGCCAAATTTCCATTTTTTTCACAAATAAACGCAAAAATTATCAACCTAAATTTACCACTAACATGAAGCCCAATATGTCACGAAAAAACAATCTCAGAATCGCTAGGATCCGTTGAAGCGTTCCTGAGTTATTACCTCATAAAGGGACACTGGTCAGAATTGCAAAAAATGGCAAGGTCTTTAAGGTCAAAATAGGCTGGGTCTTGAAGGGGTTAATGAAGGGGGGCTGTGGGGTAAGTTCTGCTGAATTCATTCAGGCTTGCACACACTACTTCTCTGTGGTACGCTCCTCACCAGAAATGGTACCCAAGTCAAGGACGGATTGAAGCAACATTTATAATGGGTGTAAGTTATATCCCTAGCAATGAATTTTGGCCTTCACTAGCAAGCCCTGTTTATGCTCCGCTCATTTTGGTGGACCTTCCTTAGACTGGCGTGAAAATGCCAAAAAGTTCACACCAAAAAGTTCGGAACTTTTTAGTATTTCAGTTTTTTTTTTTTTATAGTATTTTGTACGAATGTTTCTCCACTACATCCAGGGCTCGTTTCTAAGCTGCTGCAGAGGAGATAACTCTTTACTCACAATCCTGTCCATCCATCCATATTTGGAAGCATGTCAAAGTTGGTAACTGTGAAGGATGGCACCAAAGGGATCATGCAGAATCCCACCGCTTCCACCACATGTGACGAACCCACCTTCCCATCCCACTTGTACCAGCGTGACGTTCCACACCCCCTGGGACACATAAGGTCAGCTTGCCGCAGTTGTACACAGAGACCCCGTGTCCACATGGGCCCAGAGAGGTACTGGGAGTGAGTGGAGGTGGCCCATGTAGCCGATGATGTGGTAACACACTCGCTCACAACCCTGGCTGGCTGAGAGGCACTTTTCACTAGCACCAGTGAAACAGCGCCTGTTCAGCCCGATTCCTCGTTAGATATAAGCCTGGTCAGCTAGCAGGATTATATTGGGCCAGAAACCAGCCCTGGTAGCATGGAAAGTTCTGCCGAGAACACGGATATGTGAGTTCGTCCATCGAAATGAAAGAGCTGCCCAAGATTAAATTATATATTTAATCGCCTTAAAGGGGGTTTTACATTTAGCGACGCACCAGCGATCCCGACCACGATACGACCCGGTCAGGATCGCTGGTGCATCGCTAAATGGTCGCTAGTGAGCTGCCACACAGGCAGATCTCACAGCGACGCAGCAGCGGTCGTTACTTACCCTTCAGACGCGGCGATCCTGACGTCCTACCGCCCGCTTCCACGCGTCGCTCGTCGGCGCCAGCAGGAAGTGCCCGACGAGAAATGGAGCTGCCCATTCTCGCGCGATCAGCGACAGACAGCGGGGGAGCCGGTCGGAGGTAAGTATCACACATAGCGATATCACTAGCAATATCGCTGCTGCGTCACCAAATCGATGACGCTTTAGCGATACTGCTGGCGATATCGCTATGTGTAAAAGCCCCTTAAGAGCACACAAGATAAAAAAAACTATATACACAATAGTTATACATATACAATGGACAGATATGCAAATATAAACAGTGGTAGTACACAGGATGCAGAGGATATGAGTCAGTTACCAGTCAAATTAAAGGCCTGGCTTGTGAGGGAGGGGTTGCCACATGGGAGGCCGGTGGTCCCTTCTGCTCCTTGACTACTCCCCACACAATATGTCGTCGTGACCTCCCCAGAAAAAAGCAATAGGCAATGGTTTGCATAAGCATTTAACCCCTTTGGGTCACTGCCCACCTGCCACCTGGGCTGGACCTAAATCCCCTCCTGTTGCATCCTGCTATTGGCGGTCACGTGTGCTGATACTTAAAAGAATTGAATATTCAGAATATTCATTTCTCTTAAGTGTCGGCACACGTGACTGCCGGCAGCAGCAGGAAGCCGATGGCTGACATTGCACGCTACTGAATACAAAGAATACTCACTGCTATCTGCGATAAACAGTCCTGGTGAGTATTACGACAGCTGACCTTCGGCTTGCAAGCAGCGCATGACGTCCCTGCCATGTGCTTCTTACAAGCATTTAGCAGCTGCTGGCACCGGAGCAGGACGCTGCGAGGGAGCGGAGGAAGGTAAGTGTAATGGTTTATTTATTTCAATCTTTTCTGATGGTGCCATGCATGCCAGGACCAGGATGGGGCCAATCATACCAGGTTAAGGATGGGGCCATGCATACCAGGATGGCGGTGGGGGCCGATCATACCAGAATAAGGATGGGACCAATCATACCAGGACCGGGATGGGGGTCAATCATACCGGGATGCTAGAAACAAATTAATATTTATTGCCCTCCATGGGCGGAGTGAATATTCATTTCTCTTTAGCAGCGGGCACAGGAGTTATCCGCAACTTCGTCCTGCTTCTGTGACCCGCTGCTCCGCCGATGCTGCTTCCCCACCTCCCCACCACAGCCAGAGCCGATTCATCCGGACTATAAGACTCACCCCCCATTTTCCTCCACATTTTGGGAGGAAAAAAGTGCATCTTATAGTCCGAAAAATATGGTACTCTTTTTCGTTCTTACTCATCTATTTTTTTTAAATCAGATCATTGTTATTGATTAATTGATTTTATAAACAATTATATACATTATATTTCAAACACAATAAACTTAATAAACAAGTTTAACCCATAAAGTTTATATAGTCCTATACCTAGGTTGTCCATGCCAAACAAAGTTATCAATTTTGTCCAAATGAAGATTTTCCCAAAGACTGGTGACACGTTATTAAATACAGGGAGTATACTAAAACTAGTATCGGTTGTATGTTCACTAGCAACATGTTTACAAACAGTGAATAATTGGTATCTATATGTCCTCAACATACAATATTTAAAAAGCCGAAATAGTGTAGTACAGTTGTTCTGAGTAGGTCCACAGATACCACCCCAGTGGTGACCAGCCACCGTTCCCATACAGTTATAAACTTTTTATTGAGTGCCTTTTAATGTAAGTACCCCTCTGCAGGCATATGGTGTTATTAATTTTAGCTTTCAATTCCTCCAATGTTTGGGGATTACGGTCTAACCAGTGCAATGTTAACAATTTCCTGGCCAGAAACAGTATTCTCAGAAAGGCGGTAGTCACAGGGGATCTTAAATCTATCCCCACCAGAGAAGGCCCAGTGTGCACACCCTAGGATCAAGTGGTATGTGTATCCCGAATACTTGTTTAATCAGAGAGGTCACCCCCCACCCTTTAGTTGCCTATATGAACCCCTTCCCGTAGCATATGCATCAGATGGGTCCTATTCGAACCGCATATCGGACATGATTCTTCAGTATGAGCCCCAATTTTAAACAAAATAGTGGGTGTCTTATATACCCTGTGGATAAGGAAATTTTGGGACATTCTTTGGGACTCAGATAGAGATAGCATAGGTGTTTTTTCTAGTATTTCATTCCATTGTTCTTCAGATATGGGGTCGACATCCTCTTCCACTTTGATATGACCAACATGGGATGCTTACCTAGATATAAGGGTAATAATATCCTGTAAATAGAGAAAATAAGACCCTTCGTATTAGATGCTGTAGCGATTAAATCTAAGATATAGTGATATTATTACCTTAGTTGTCTTAATTTGTGTCTGGAAGGCATGACGAACCTGTAAATACTGATAGATGGCTGTATTTGTAATGCCAAACCCAGAGCGAATCTGATCAAAACTTTGGATTGATCCGTCACATATTATTTAGGTCAATAGCATAATCCCTCTGCATTCCCATTCACCGAAGCCCTATAGTTTAGCTATTTCACATAGTTTAGAATTGTGCCACAGAGGGAAATTGTTTGTGAATCCCTTGATACGGAGAATGTCCTTGCCCCTATCCCAGATTTTATAGATCAAATTTAGAGTGTGAACCGTGGACTCATTTTCCCTGAAAAAAAAACAGCCTCAAGAGCTAATAGTGGTGTCTCCCATTTAGTGCCCTCCTTTATTAGCTGAACCGAAGCTCCACAGTGGTCAGTTGTACCCCTGCCCTGTAACTGCTTTAGCTGTGAGGCTATCAAGTATAACCAAGCGTTTGGAACTGCTAGGCCCCCATTATCTTTTAGTCTTTGCAGGGTTTCAAGTTTAATTTTGGGTTGCTGTTTTTTCCAGAGGAGTTCCCAAAACAGCCCATGTATTTTATGAAAGAAAGACATAGGAATCCAAATCGGAGTATTATGAAGAAAATAAAGGAGTTGTGGCATTAGTATCATTTTCAAAAGATTACTTCTTCCCACTCGAGACATCAGTAGGAGACACCATCTATCTACCTTAGACATAAATTTTAACAGAAGGGGGCTAAATTATGTGACAAAAAGTCCTGAAGCTTAGTGAAGCGCCCGCCAGGGTCGTGGGGCACTCGGAACCGTGCCGGGCGGTTCTTGAAGGGGAAGTCACTACAGCAGTGACCCGGTCCGTGGCCCTGGGCGTCCAATAAAAAGGTTACGAAAAAGTAAAAGGGAAAAGTTTATAGGGGATTAGTTCGTGACGCTAACCGTGGTGTTCGGCAATACGCTGGCCAACGCTGCGATTCAGATCCACTGGGGAAGTTGGTGACACAGCAGAGATGTTACAGTTCACCACGGGTACAGCTAGTCCCCAGGGCAATTATAGGGTTAATGGTGATGGTAGCGGTTGTAGTGCAGGGTAGGTGACGCAGTAAATTAATCTGAGGACACAGCATGGTGCAGTCTTCACACTTTACTCACAGTTCTTTCAGGCTACAATACCTAGCCGGGGTGCTGTGTCCTCCTGTTTGGTGGTACAGCCAGCTCTCAGGTAGTTTGGAGTGCACTTTACAGAACTGCCTTCTTGTGTACTTTCTCCAGTCGTCTATCCCTGCACTGGCTAACGCCTTTCCTCCTGCCCTGCGCCTCACAAACAGTGTCCCAAGCCAGCAGCCTCAGATCCTTTCGGGTGACTCGGGCGACGTCCTCCTGGTCCCCTTGATCCTATGTGGCTGCCTTTTCAGCGAATGTGTGTGGATGTGGCTGTCGCACGTACAGTTACTACAGCCTCCGGTTTGCTAGCTGAGTCTTACAGATTCTCCAGTAGTCTGGGGCCGTCCCCTACTGCAACCTGGTCCTTCATTCTGACTCTGGTCAGGCTGGATTCGGGCTCCACGGGTGAATTTCTCACTTCCCTGGTACCTAGGACCCCTTCTGTCTCTCAGGAGCTTCTCTCCTCACAACTTCTCCTTTCCACTCCTCACAGCTTCTCCTTCATCTGACAACTCTCCCTCCAACTGTCACACTGCCTTCCCGCTCTAACTGGGGATCCTCCCCCTAAGCCTGAGGTCATGTGATCTCTGTTGGATGCGAATATGCAAGCACTGGTCAGTGCCCCCTCCTTACCCGAGAGCGGAGTACCACACATCTGGCTGAGGTGCAGTACCTCTGTGGCGACTGGACCCTCAGGGGCGCCACATTAGCAGAGACGATTACCCCAAAATATTTAACCCCTCTCTGACATTAGACGTACTATCCCGTCCATGTGCCCTGGGCCTGTCTGACCATGGACGGGATAGTACATCATAGCGATCGGCCGTGCTCATGGGGGGAGTGCGGCCAATCACGGCCAGTTGTCAGCTGATTCTCAGATTCTCACAGCTGACACCCGGCACTCTAACCCCTGGAATACTGTGATCGAACATGATCGCAGCATTCCGGGAGCAGGCAGAAGGCTGACAGCCCCTCTGCCTTTGGATCGGAGACCCCCCAGCGTGACGCGTGGTCCCGATCGCTGCCATGGTAACCCGATGTCATCATGACGACATCCAGGTTACCAGAGCTGAGAAACTTCCCGGTCATGCACAGTGAATGATCAGGAAGTCTCTCAGGTCAGTGTGCTGTAAGTGCAGAGCTGACAGCTTCTATAGCATGCAGATGCTGCTTCATCTGCATGCTATAGAAGCGATCAGCCTGCAAAAAATGACTGTCCTATAGTGGGACAAAGTGTAAAAGATCGAATAAAGAAAAAAAAAAAAAGTAAAATAATTGTAAAAATATTTAACCCCTTCACCCCCAAGGGTGGTTTGCACGTTAATGACCGGGCCAATTTTTACAATTCCGACCACTGTCTCTTTGAGGTTATAACTCTGGAACGCTTCAACGGATCTTCGCGATTCTGAGATTGTTTTCTCGTGACATATATAACTTGCGTTTATTTTTGAAAAAAACGCAAATATGGTGAAAATTTTGCAATTTTCAAACTTTGAATTTTTATTCCCTTAAAACAGAGAAATATATCACACAAAATAGTTAAGAAATAACATTTCCCACATGTCTACTTTACATCACAATTTTGGAATCAAAATTTTTTTCTTGTTAGGAAATTATAAGGGTTAAAAGTTGACCAGCGATTTCTCATTTTTACAACAAAATTTACAAAGCCATTTTTTTTTTAGGGACCACCACACATTTGAAGTCACCCCTCAAGGTACTCAAAACCACATTCAAGTTTATTAACCCT
>JARQOD010000003.1:56387418-56411030 GCA_033576555.1 Oophaga sylvatica
GAAAAGGGGGCCCCAGGTACGAAGGTGCTCCGGGAGGTGAGCTATCTCAGTCGGGGGTGCGGGAAGTCCCCCGGAACAGGAGTAGTCGCAGTGAGAATCCGTGCAAAAATAGCCCCTGAATATGGGACTCTTAAAGTCTGGACGTTTGAAGGTCCCTTTTCAGACACAAGGAAGATCTGTGAAACCCTTTACGGGGAACTATATCAATGTGTTGTTTTGGGTCAGGCTGGTAACCCGGGGGCCCCGGATGACGGGCAATCTTCTATGGTAATTATGGTAACAAGCTGGGTTTTTGTTTTTGTTTATTTTTATCTGTTTGCTGTGACTTTAATAAAGCTGGTTGCGGCATTTTTCATAGACTGCTGTCTGAATAAACTGTTTTGTGTCACTTGTCTACCCAGACAGCGTCCAGAGCTATATCCCCTGGAAATGCTACAATATCTTGGAATTGAGGGCAATTTTTCTTTGCCTCCAACACTGGACGGTCCCTTTGAGCGGTCTGCCAGTCCGAGTGCAGACAGACAACGCGACGGCGGTCGCGTATATCAATCACCAAGGAGGGACGAGGAGTTCCAGGCTCATGATGGAGGTGTCTCGGATCCTGCTATGGGCCGAGACCAGGGTTCCAGCCATCTCTGCGATCCACATTCCAGGAGTCCAGAATACCACGGCGGACTTTCTCAGTCGCGAGAAGATGGATCCTGGAGAATGGAGTCTCCATCCGGAAATGTTTGCACTACTGTGCTCCCGTTGGGGAACCCCCCAAGTGGATTTGATGGCATCCAGGTTCAATGCCAAACTACCAACCTTCATATCCAGGTACAAGGACCCGAAGGCTGTGGCGGTGGATGCTCTGGTAGCTCCGTGGGACCATTTCGAGCTGGTCTATGTGTTTCCGCCAATTTCCTTACTTCCTCTGGTGCTGCGTCGGATCAGACTGGAGAGAATTCCGGCTATGCTGATAGCCCCGGATTGGCCAAGGAGGACGTGGTTCTAGACACTGGTGTCGCTCTTGGCGGCTCCGCCATTTCCACTTCCTCTTCGCCCGGACCTGTTATCCCAGGGGCCCGTTCGTCATCCAGGCTTGAAGTCTCTGCGTTTGACGCCGTGGCTCTTGAGACCGAAATATTGACCCTTAGAGGTTTCTCAGCTGCAGTCATTGCCACTCTGCGAGCTGCTAGAGGTCCGGCCACTACTAAGATTTATCACAGAACTTGGGAAGCCTTCTTTTCGTGGTGTTCGGGTTCCTCAAGGAATCCGAGGATTTTTTCCATTCCCAATCTGTTGGCTTTTCTACAGTACGGGTTGGACAAAGGTTTAGCAGTTAGCACTCTGAAGGGTCAGGTTTCTGCCCTGTCCGTGCTTTTTCGGAAGGCTATCGCCTCGCGTAGGGACGTGCGTTCCTTTTTTCAAGGAGTAACCCGTCAGTTTCCACCGCGGAAGGCACCTGTGTCTCCTTGGCGACTCAACCTTGTCTTGGAGGCTCTTCAGCATGTGCCCTTTGAGCCTATGGGTTCTACTAGCCTTTCGTTACTTTCTTGGAAGGTTGCATTCTTAGTTGCGGTAACCTCTTTAAGAAGGGTTTCTGAGTTGGCAGCTCTTTCTTGCTCGCCGCCTTTCCTGGAGTTTTACCCGGATCGAGTAGTGCTTCGCACACGGGCGACTTTCTACCTAAGGTGGTGTCGCAATTTCATGTTAACCAGGATATTGTGTTGCCCTCGCTTTGCCCGGGCCCGAGGAATGCAAAGGAACGAGATTTGCACAAATTGGATTTAGTGCGGGCCTTGAAGTTCTATCTGTCGGTTACTCAAGGTTTTAGGAAGTCAGATTCTCTGTTTGTGATTCCAGCAGGTCGTAGACGTGGTCAACGAGCTTCCATGGACTCTATAGCTCGTTGGATTCGGTCAGCCATTTTGAAGGCTTACCGTCTTAAAAGCGAACCTTGCCCGATTAAGGTTCGAGCTCACTCCACGAGGGCTGTGGCTTCATCGTGGGCCTTTCATCAAGGGGCTTCGGCAGCTCAGCTCTGCCGAGCGGCGACCTGGCGTTCCGTCCACACATTTACAAAGTTTTATAAGGTGGACGTCAGTGCTTCCGCTGATGCGGCCTTAGGACGTAGGGTCCTGCAGGCAGCGGTAATCTAAGTTTTAAGTTAACTTGTATTTGGCGCCTGTTGAGCATTTATCTAGGTTGTTGGGTTTCTGCCTCTTTTGGTTTTTTTCCCACCCTATTTTTTGGACTGCTTTGGGATGTCCCACTAGTTATAGTGTGTCTCCCTTCCTTCATCTGCAGCTGAAAGACAGATTTTGGTAAGAACTTACCTGTAAAATCCTTTTCAGCGAAGAAGGAAGGGAGACACACATCCCTCCCATGGCAGAAGTGTGTTGTTATATTTACAGAAGCAGCGTGGCCCTTCTCTGATAGCGATTTTCTGAGCTGAGGTCGACGCGCTACGGCTCTGTTCCAGCATTGCCAGCTTATCGCAGTAGTCAGGTTCAGTGTGTAGTACCTGGGACTGTGTGGTTTTTCTTTGCCAAATGCATGCATAACCTGTACTTTTGTATTTTTCTCTGAAGTCCTTCAGAAGGGGTTATGTTGCTTCGCTGGTGATATTGTTCTTCCTTAAGCTTTGGTATGACTGAAGAGCTGAGTAGGAGGAGCCCGAGCTGGAGGGGCCGGTCCACACGCTTTCTAATCTGAGGTATTGATCCTATCTGGGGCTCCGCCTACCCACTAGTTATAGTGTGTCTCCCTTCCTTCTTCGCTGAAAAGGATTTTACAGGTAAGTTCTTACCAAAATCCGTCTTTTACAGTTTTGACCACTGTCAATTTATGAGGTTATAGCTCTGCAACGCTTCAACGGATCCCACTGACTTTGAGACTGTTTTTTCGGGACATATTGTACTTCATGCTAGTGGTAAAATTTCTTCGATATGACTTGAATTTATTTATGAAAAAGGAAATTTGGTGAAAATTTTGCAATTTTGAAAAGTAATTTTTGTGCCCTTAAATCAGTCACATCACGTAAAATAGTTAATAAATAACATTTCCCACATGTCTACTTTAGATCAGCACAATTTTGTAAACATAATTTTTTTTTTTGTTAGGACAGCGATTTCTCATTTTCCAACAAAATTTACAAAACCATTTTTTTAGGGACCACCTCACATTTGAATTAAGTTTGGGGAGTTAATATGACAGAAAATACCCAAAAGTGACATCATTCTAAAAACTTACTTTTTTCACAAAAAATTTACTTTGGAACTGAACTTTTTTATTTTCACAAGGGTCTCATTAGAAAATGGACCACAAAATTTGTTGTGCAATTTTCCAGAGTACGCCAATACCCCATATGTGGGGGAAAGCCACTGTTTGGGCACATGGCAGGGCTCAAAAGGGAGGGGGCACCGTTTGACTTTTTGAACGCAAAATTGTCTGGAATCAATGCCTGGAGTTAAGAGCACCTGTTGATTTTTTTTTTTGGGGGGAGGGCCCATTCAGACTTTTGCTATGGTGCCCCATGATTTCTATGTACGCCCCTGGCCATCCCAGTTCCCAGACCTGAATATCATTGCACATCTGTTGGATCATTTGGCTGTCCATGCTCGGCGACCATCAAACTTAACTGAACTGGAATTGTTTTGTAAAGAGGAATGGTCAAAAATACCTTCATCCAGGAACTCATTAAAAGCTACAGGAAGTGACTAGAGGCTGTTATTTTTGCAAAAGGAGGATCTACTAAATATTAATGTAATTTTTCTGGTGAGGTGCCCATACTTAATGCACCTGTCAAATTTTGTTTGGATGCAGATTGCACATTTTCTGTTAGTACAATAAACCTCATTTCAAGGCAGAAACATTACTGTGTCCAATAGTTATTAGATATATCAAACTGAAATAGCTGTTGCAAAAACACCAATTTTTATAAAACATTAAGATTAATAGGGGTGCCCAAACTTTTTCATATAACTGTATATATGTCTTATAGACGCTTCTCCATTACTAAGCCGTGGGCTTGATTTCACCTGACAATATAAGGTGACATCAACTCCACAAATATTACCCCACTTGCCACTGCTACAGGGCAACTGGGAAGAGCCAGGTAAAGTGCCATAATTGGCGCATCTTTGGATGCGCCAATTGTGGGGCGGCTGTGGCCTTCTATTTTTAGACTAGTGAGCAGGGGCACACCTATCATGAGGCGAGTTGAGTACTCTGCCTCAGGCGGCACATCCCTGAAGAGTGGGGGGGTGGCAGATTCTTATCTACTGGCTCCTGCATCAGCTGGTGGTTCTCATGTATTGCTGCTCTGTAAGCACAGGACCTGTGATGAGGTCACAGGAGGGGAGGAGTCAGGGTCACATGATCAGGGGCCGCCCTCAGTGTATGCAGGGGCGGCAGATTCTTATCTCCTGCATTGGTTCCTGTTGATCATATATTGCTCTTCTGTGCGCACAGGACCTGTGATGAGGTCACAGAAGGGGAGGAGTCAGGGGTCACATGATCGGTGGCCTCGGTATGTATGCAGGTCTCTGCTGTGCTGGTTGTCATGGTGCTGGATGAGGGTAAGTTTATGTTTGAGGTCAGGAGGGGTTTACAGGGTGGATGTAGCAGTGCTGTGTGTATGAGGTGGATGGATCGGAGCCGCGTGTGTATAAGGTGTGCGGAGCCCTGTGCGTGTGTACAAGGTATACGGACTGGAGCCATGTGTGTATGAGGTGTACGAAGTGGAGCCATGTGTGTATGAAGTGTACGGAGCGGAGTCACGTGTGTACGAGGTGTACAGAGCGGAGCCGCGTGTGTATGGGGTGTACTGTTATGTTTTGGTAGCTGAGGAGAGCAGGCAAAAACGGCAATACACCAGAGAGGTTGGAATCTATTGGATTGCAGTACCCTGACTAACCACCACAACTAAAGGCAGCCGTCGAGCGTTCCTACGTTGGTCCTAGACGCCTCTTCACAGCCTAAGAGATTAACTACACCTAAAGATAGAAAGAGGAAAGCTATCTGCCCCGGAGCAGATCCCCAAAGAACATAGGAAGCCCCCAAACATGTAATGGCGGTTAGACAAGAGGAAATACAGACACAGACAGAAATAGTATGAACAAACGCTGGGGCCCAATCTGCCTAGATAGAAAGGATACTCACTGCAATAAAAAAAAAACCCCTAAAAATGCCAACGCTACTGATTGCAAAAACACCTGAGATCACACGACCTCTACCACCTAAATCAGTTCTCTGGTGTAACAAAACTAAGCCGCAGCCACTGAAAAAACTGGAAAAGGCAAATGAACAAATAACAGTGGCTCCAGCGGAACTGAGAGAGCTCAAGCCCCCGGGGGGGGAACCTGGCTAACCTCACATAAATGCAGAGAAATATGCAAATGGTAAGCACAAAAACAGAAAATATCTTATCTGAAAGCAGAAGAGGCCAGACTCAGCAAGCTTCCAAGAGAACCAGGAATCACAGTTGAGACAAGAACAATTGATCACCGGCAAGCATGATGGGAGGGAACCTCCCTTATATCAAGCCAGTCTGTAACTCCTGATTGCCAATCCTCATTGAATGGTTCAGTACTGTTTGTAACCACCAGAGGGAGCTTCTGCTCAGAATTCATTTCCAAAACATACAGTGTACGGAGCGGAGCCACGTGTGTGCAAGGTGTACGGAGTAAAACCGTGTGTGTACGAGGTGTACAGAATGGAGCCCTGTGTGTATGAAGTGTACGGAGCCACGTGTATACGAGGTATGCGGAGCAGAGCCACGTGTGTACTTGGTGTTCGGAGCCCTGTGAGTACGAGGTGTGCGGAGAGGAGCCACGTGTGTACAAGGGTGCAGAGTGGAGCCATGAGTGTACGAGGTGTGCAGAGCGGAGCCACGTGTGTGCAAGGTGTACGGAGCCATGTGTGTGCAGAATGGAGCTCTGTGTGTATGAAGTGAACGGAGCCACGTGTATACAAGGTGTGCGGAGCAGAGCCACATGTGTACGATGTGTGCGGAGCCCTGTGAGTACGAGGTGTGCGGAGCAGACCCACGTGTGTATGAGGTGTGCGGAGCCGCATGTGTACGAGGCATACAAAGTGGAACCGTGTGTGTATGAGGTGTGCGGAACCGTGCATGTACGAGGTCAGTGTATGGTGGGGACCATTCATACCTTCCAACCATCCCA
Organism: Oophaga sylvatica; assembly: GCA_033576555.1. NCBI lineage: Eukaryota > Metazoa > Chordata > Amphibia > Anura > Dendrobatidae > Oophaga > Oophaga sylvatica. The sequence continues at coordinate 56,393,589 of JARQOD010000003.1, forward strand.
GATCCAGCGAGACTCCTGATTTTGAGAGTCTGCCTCGCTGTCCCGGCAAGGAGCTTACTTTTCCCGTGGACACAGGAGTACACGGCTGAGCCCCGAGTAGCACTTTAAAACTCGCACGTGACATTCCACTGGGAGTGATGTGCTGGAAGCTGACCGGAAATTAGGTAATTTCGGGAGGAGATTGTGATGAACCATGGAGGCACTTCAGGGAATGCTTCAGATCTATCACCATGTCCTCCGACAGCGTGGACAGCGGGATCGCCTTGGAATCGGGGATGTCGGCCATGTGAGTGGATCATGATATGTCCTGCATCGGGAGGGTCAGGTGGGCATGACAATGGGAGCCGGGCTGCTGTAGTATCTTTATAGAATCTTTCTCTCTGTTTCTTTCTCTCTCCTTTCTTTTTTCTCTCTCCCTGTTCTTTGTCGCTCTGTTCTTTCTTTCCCCTCTTTCTTTGTCTCTCTCTGTTCTCTTCTTTCTATCTCTCTGTGTTCTTTCTTTACCCTTTCTTTCTATGTTCTTTATTTCCCCTTTCTTTCTCTCTTTTCTTTCTTTCCCCTCTTTCTCTCGCTCTGTTCTTTCTTTTGCTCTCTGTTCATCTTCTTTCCCCTCTTTCTTTCTCTCTGTTCTTCCTTTCTCTCTCTGTTCTTTTTCTTTCTGTCTCTTCTCTTTCTTTCATCTCTTTCTTTCTTTCTTTCTTTCTTCTCTTTTCTTTCTTTCCCCTCTTTCTTTCTTTCTCTCTCTGTTCTTTCTTTCCCCTCTTTCTTTCTCTGTTCTTTCTTTCTCTATTCTTTCTTTCTCTCTGTTCTTTCTCTCCATTTTCTTTTTTCTCTCTGTTCTTTCTCTCTGTTCTTTCTTTCTCTCTGTTCTTTCTTTCTCTCTCCTTTTTTTTCTCTCTCTCCCTGTTCTTTCTTTCTCTCTCTGTTCGTTCTTTCTTTCCCCTCTTTCTTTCTTTCTCTGTTCTTTCTTTCTTCTTTCTATCTCTGTTCTTCCTTTCTCTCTCTGTTCTTTGTCTTTCTTTCTCTCTTGTTCTTTCTTTCTTTCTCTCTGTTCTTTCTTTCCCCTCTTTCTCTATGTTCTTCCTTTCTCTCTCTCTCTCTGTTCTTTCTTTCTTTGTTCTTTCTTTCCCTCTTTCTTTTCTCTCTGTTCTTTCTTTCTCTCTGTTTTTTCTTTCTCTCTCTCTCTGTTCTTTCTTTTCTCAGTACCAGTGTGCCCATAGTACCAGGCACTGACACTATATACAGAACTCCTGTGTATAATGTCACTGGTCATCACTGTATTACCTGTACACTGACACTACATACAGAGCTACTGTGTATAATGTCACCGTCTCCACCTTTTATCGGCGCCATCTTGTGACTGCAACTTCTGTCTGCGAGAAGTCAGAAGTGTTGAGCGATACGATACCGCAAGTATCGGGTATCGGCCGATATTAGCTCTATCAGCCTTTCGATACTTAGTTCCGATTTTTTCGTCTTATCGGATACCGGAATCGGGATTGTCACTGTCACTGTCAGTGTCCGTCGGTCGGGTCTGTCAGGAGTCAGCGGCACTTACCTGGCAGAAGATCTCCGGCGGTCACGGGCTGGACTGCTTCATGGCTGCCATCATCTTTCCCCGGCGGTCACATGCAGTTTCTCGCGATAACTGCAGTGACTGCTGGGTAATCCCGGCCGTAAAGCAGTCAGTCCGATGACGTCACCGCCGGGGAAGCAGGTAATCAGCTGTGCTGCGTCGAGATGACAGGCTCTGCCTGTCATTGCGATATAGCAGAGCTGGATCGCCGTGGGACAGTCGTTACTATGGACTGCGTCGGACAGGTGGTATACTGTTGTTTTTTTTTTTTCTTTTTTTACAGGAGATCGATGGCGTCACAGGAATGAGAGTATAATAAAAGAAATGAAAACTGTGTTGTCTCTTTTATTTCATTAAAATACTTTTTTCTTGGTGTCTTTTTTTTTTATACATTTAAAAACTTTGGGATTAATAATGGATCGGTGTCTTATTGACACCTCTCCATTATTAACCGGGCTTATTCTCACCGTGCAATCAACGGTGACATTAACCGCTTATTACCCCACTTGCCACCGCTACAGGGCAGTGGGAAGAGCCGGGTAAAGTGCCACAATTGGCACATCTTTTGATGCCCAAATGTGGGGCTGCTGTAGCCTGGTATTATCAGGCTGTTGAGGGCCAAAATCCATGGGCCTTGACAGTCTTTTAATACCAAGCCGCAGCAGTCTGCATTTTACTTGGCTGGTTAACACAAATAGGGGGACCCCTACGCCTTTTTTTTTCGAGGGGATCCCCTATTTTTGTTAACCAACCAAGCTAAGCAAACTGCTGTGGCCTGGTATTATCAGGCTGGCAAGGTCCATGTATGTTGGCTCCTTAACAGCCTTAAATACCATTCCTCAGCAGCAGGGGCGTACATATAAATCATGGGGCCCCATAGCAAAAGTCTGAATGTTCCCCACCCCCCAAAAAAAAAACCCAGAGGCATTGTAAATGTAAAGTGCCAGCACAGTGAGGGAAGTTGAGTCGCACAGAGACAGGGGTTTTGGGGGTACTCGGCACCGATCACGTCGACTTCTATGGGGGATGTCACGAGTAGCACAGCTCGGTCCGTGACCTGGGCGATCACTGGAATGTGGGATATTTCCAGGGGATGATAGAATGTTCGTGTAGTTTGTCGTGACGCCACCTGTAGTACCTGGTCAGGGTGTCCAGCGCTGCTGTGCAGGTCCTCTGGAAGGGATGGTGTAGTGCAGGTAGGTGAAAAGTCTTCTACAGGTAACACGCTATCCTTCCAGGGCAGATAGATGTGAGATAGAGCAATGGTGCAAAGTGATGTAGCAGAGTGGACTATGCGACGTAGTAAGAAAGCAGGAAACACTTCAAGTTAAACGTTGCATAATAAAATTTTTAATAATAACATTACAAAAGTGCAAATGGCTTATATTATGTGACATGTTTTGTTACTGTTGATACCCTTGATATGTGTTATACATGTGTGTTAATAAATACATATTCAACAAAAGTGCAAATAGCATTAGTGCCGAAGTTCGTGGAGACTTCGTAGGACTACAACCCCACCGGGGTAACTTCACAGTGTCCTTTACTTGTGCTTGTGGAGGACCTGCTCCAAACCTCCAACTGTGGTCTTGGGTGGGCTGCAAGACTTTCCTTGAGCAGACCTCACTTTCGGCCACACCAAACGGGTTTTTAGTTTCTGAGGTAGTTGAAAATAGTGCACAGTAAAGTTTTTTGTAAAACCAAAATGGAGCACCGAAGTGCCAACTATTAAAAATTTGTGAGCCACTACAGTTCATGGCTTCAAAGTTGAACATTTTCATTACAGTGAAACACCATTACCCAACCTGGGTATATTAAGGCAACAATAAACTTGTTCTTCTGAACATTCACCCGTCCGGGTACATCAAACCATTACCCAACATGGGTATATTAAGGCAAAAATAAACTTGTTCTTCTGAACATTCACCCGTCCGGGTACATCAAACCATTACCCAACATGGGTATATTAAGGCAACAATAAACTTCTTTTTATGAACATTCACCCGTCCGGGTACATCAATAATTTAACTATTTACATACAGAGACCCTGTCCGGGTTATTTAGACTTCTTTGGCTGGCCTCTTCCAGGTACCACCTGGTACTGTTGTGGAGCTTGCCAAACATCCGTGACAGGAGGGTCCACCCAGACCTGATGACGTCGTGTGGCGTGTACAGTGACGTCGTGACCCGCTATCTGGGTCTGTGTGGCCACCTCTTTCGTCTCCCTCCGGGTCTGGAACCCTATGTCCCGGACTGTACGAACCCCAGGGGGCCTAACAGGCGCCGGGTACGGGCCAGCTATCATTATCATGTCCATAGCTGGGGCTGCTGAGGAGACCACTGAGGGAGGCTGGGGAGATTTACGGCGTGGGGTGGGCACTTGTGCAGAGGCCTGGTTGGGGGAGGCTGAAGGCTCGTAGGGTCTGTCAGTTTCCTGACACTCTGGGGAGTAGGGGTCGCACCTGGTAACATTTAGGGCGTACCATCCATTGTAACCCCAGTGTCGGGTGTAAGTCACCAAGTCTCCTGGCAACAGGTCCCTCCCCGGGTGTCCTTCTGGGAGGTGAGCCTCCACGTCCCGCCGGGTTACAAAAACTTCTAAATAAAGTCCAGGCTCCTGGATGAAGCCCCAACCACCTTTTAACTTAAAGTTCCGTACTGCACCCTTACGCCGCGGCTCCCTCACCGTACTTTTATCCTTTCTCATACGTGCCTTCTCTGCCAGGTCCTTCTCCAGGTGACGTTGCCGAAGCTTTTGGGATTCTCGCTGCTCCCTTTGTCGCTCTGCTTCCCGCTCCCGACGTCTCCACTCTTCCTCCTGACGCCGGTTGTAATTCTCCTCCACCAGCTGCTCCATGTCTCCACCATCAAATGCCAGCTTACGATGTCCGGTTTGCGGCAGCTCTCCTGGCGCCCCCAGTCCTGGCGGCGCTCACCTGTGGCGGAAGCAGCCGGCTCTGGAACAGATGACGGTCGGGGCTCCGGTACAGGCAGGTAGTGCTCTGGTGCCTGCGCGGCCTCCTCCATGAGGACGGGTGTCGCTTCTTCTGCCTCAGCGACGGGGGCAGACAGCGGGATCTGGGGTGCTGGTGCGGCGTTTTCTGCAGGAACGGGTGCCTCCACTGTGATACTGGCAACCGGTTCAGATTGCAAGGGCTGGGATGCCCGCACGGCCTTCTGTACTGGAACGGGTGCCTCCACTGAGATACTGGCAACCGGTTCAGATTGCAAGGGCTGGGACGCCCGCACGGCCTCCTGTACTGGAACGGGTGCCTCCACTGAGATACTGGCAACCGGTTCAGATTGCAAGGGCTGGGATGCCCGCACGGCCTTCTGTACTGGAACGGGTGCCTCCACTGAGATACTGGCAACCGGTTCAGATTGCAAGGGCTGGGATGCCCGCACGGCCTTCTGTACTGGAACGGGTGCCTCCACTGAGATACTGGCAACCGGTTCAGATTGCAAGGGCTGGGATGCCCGCACGGCCTTCTGTACTGGAATGGGTGCCTCACCTTCCGGTACAGACACTTCAGGGGGTAAGAGGGATTGGCGCCGCTCCAATTGTAGTTTTAGGGCCCGCCAGCTCGCTTCCATCCTGGCGACCTCCTCCCGGTGCCGGGCCAGGTCTCTCAGGGTATCCTCCGCTTCTTCCAGCGTAGGAGGGTTTCCAGGCTGGGTGCCAAACGGTGGCTCCGTGGCGATCGGGTCGCTTCCGTGGGGGGAGAGCTCTGACTCCTCCATCCCTTCCCACTTCTGCTCACGTCCATTCGCCATCTCAGCAAAGTCACATGTGTCATTAGCATCAGGAGAGGCAACATCTTTTGTAGGGAGGCGGGACCTTCGCGTTCGTTTACGCCCACTGAGGAGGCGGAACTTCAGAGCTGTGGGGCACGATCTTACATTGCAGTAACATTTAGAGTGTGCGGACATCGTTTTCGCGCCACGGAGTGAGTGTACGCCCACGAGAGCACCCCCTTATTCTTCACCTGTGCCTCGTGGCGCAGATATGACGGAAAAATGGCAAATACAGTCTATGATGATTTTTGCAATTCTCAAGTAAAAAAACAGTTTTATTAAGGCACACAGGACACATATATATGTCACAATGACATGTATATATATATATATATATATATATATATATATGTATTCTAAGTGTGTATATTTTGTGTTTACAAGGAAAGAAAGTGTTTTTTTAGTTGCGATATTTTGTTCCCATAGACTTACATGGGACTTCCGGTATCGGAATCGGATATCGACGATATTTAGTGATATCGGCGATACCATTCCGATCCGATATTTTTAGATATCCAGCAGTATTGCTCAACACTAGTCAGAAGTAACAGAAACCCACTAACAGGCAACGTTCACACATTCAGTATTTTACATCAGTATTTGCAGGCCAAAACCAGGAGTGGAACAATCAGAGGAAAAGTATAATAGAAACACGTCACCACACTTCTAGATTTCTCACCCACTCCCGATTTGGCTTACAAATACTGAGGTAAAATACTGACCAAATACTGAACGTGTGAATGTGGCTTTAGGCTGGTTTCACACATCCTGATATTTCCGGTACTGGAAAAACCATTAGTGGAGATATCCATGTTCGTGTGTGTAATACGTGTGGCTACTGTGTGCCGCATCAGTACCACACGGATGGCCACCGGGGAAAAAGCGCTATAGTAAGCACTGTTCCCCGGCGAGGGGCGCACCTAAAATGAAACAAGTTGATCACTTCGCCTCAGGCGGCATTGAGTCCCTGAAGACAAGTGTAAAGATCGATGTTTCAAATATATTCCTATTTAAAAGTGTATGTATTTTACATGTGTGTCAGGTTAGGCTAGTAAAGAGTAAACCAGATTTATTTGTACTGATTTTACTACGGGGGGCGCCATTTTTCAGTTCGCCTCAGGCAGCAGAGAGGCTATGGTTCACCCCTGCTAGTGAGGGCCAAAATCCATGGGCTTCGCCAGCCTGAGAATACCAGGCCACAGCCGTCTGCTTTTTCCTTGGCTGATTAACAAAAATAGCGGAACCCCATGCTATTTTTTTTTGGGGGGGGGAATCCCACTATTTTCTCTAACCATCCAAGGACTGCTGCAGCCTGGTATTATCAGGCTGGTAAGGTTCATGGATATTGGATCCTTACCAACCCCAGTAGTCTGCTTCACTCTGGCTGGTTAACATACACTATGTTTCAAATTATTATGCAAATTATATTTTTCTCTGATTTTCCTAAGTGGTTGGTGCAAATGACAGTCAGTCTAATAAAAGTCATCACCTGTTAGAGTATACATCAAATTTTATTGAAGAAACCTCCCAATGATAACAGTATAATCTCCAAAATGGAAAAAAAACTCAAAATGCACTGTTCCAAATTATTAGGCACAGTAGAATTTCTAAACATTTGATATGTTTTAAAGAACTGAAAATGCTCATTTGTGGAATTTGCAGCATTAGGAGGTCACATTCACTGAACAAAAAAGCTACTTAACTCCAAAACATCCTAACAGGCCAAGTTACATGTTAACATAGGAACCCTTCTTTGATATCACCTTCACAATTCTTTCATCCATTGAACTTGTCAGTTTTTGGAGAGTTTCTGCTTGTATTTCTTTGCATGAAGTCAGAATAGCCTCCAAAAGCTGCTGGTTTGATGTGAACTGCCTCACACCCTCATAGATATTTTGCTTGATGATACTCCAAAGGTTCTCTATGGGGTTGAGGTCAGGGGAAGATGGTGGCCGCACCATGAGTTTATCTCCTTTTATGCCCATAGCAGCCAATGACTCAGAGGTATTCTTTGCAGCATTAGATGGTGCATTGTCATGCATGAAGATGATTTTGCTCCTGAAGACACGTTTCTGCTTTTTATACCATGGAAGAAAGTTGTCAGTCAGAAACTCTATATACTTTGCAGAGGTCATTTTCACACCATCAGGAACCTTAAAGGGCCCTACCTGCTGTTTCCCTATGATTCCGGCCCAAAACATGACTCCTCCACCTCCTTGATTACGTCGCAGCCTTGTTGGGACATGGTGGCCATCCACCAACCATCCACTACTCCATCCATCTGGACCATCCAGGGTTGCTCGACCCTCATCAGTAAACAAGACTGTTTGAAAATTAGTCTTCATGTATGTCTGGGCCCACTGCAACCGTTTCTGCTTGTGAGCACTGTTTAGGGGTGGCCGAATCGTAGGTTTATGCACCACAGCAAGCCTTTGAAGGATCCCACACCTTGTGGTTCGAGGGACTCCAGAGGCACTAGCAGCTTCAAATATCTGTTTGCTGGTTTGTCATGGCTTTTTAGCAGCTGCTCTCTTAATCCGATGAACTTGCCTGACAGAAACCTTCCACATTCTTTCTTTATCAGCACAAACACGTCTGTGCTCAGAATCAGCCACAAATCTCTTAACAGTATCATGATCACGCTTAAGTTTTCGGGAAATATCTAATGTTTTCATCCCTTGACCAAGGCATTGCACTATTTGATGCTTTTCAGCAGCAGAAAGATCCTTTTTCTTTCCCATGTTACTTGAAAACTCTGGCCTGCTTAATAGTGTGGAACATCCAGTTTTCCTTTTATTGGGCTCACATGGCAAACTAATTATCACAGGTATCTAAGATTGATTTCAGTTATCCAAAGAACCCGGAGACACAATACCATCAATGGGTTTCATTTACAAAAAAAAAAAAAAAAAACGCTATGACACTTAAACCAATTTGCATAATAATTTGGAACATAGTGTATATAGGGGGACCCCACTCTATTTTCTTTTAATTATTTATTAATGAAAAAGGAGGGGACCTCTCTCTGTGCTTTTCTCCACTTCCTGTGTCATGTACTTCTGGCTGTGTCACAAGATTAACCATTATTTAAATTTGTACACATGCGTAGTAAGCTGCGTTCCCACACTTAATACGCATGTGACTTGGAAGATAATGTAGTTTTACTGCATCTAATGAAAGTGTATGGGTAATTTACGCAGCGGAGACTGAGCGTCTCTGCTACATACCTTGACATGCTGCGGTCTGGAAAGATGCGCCGCATGTCAGTCTCTGCGGGTGAGCCACGGGCATTGGTGCACACATAGTGGGCATGGGATTTATTGAGTTCGCATCCACTATGCTGTAACAGCTGGATGCTGCAGGTTAGATGCTGCAGATGTACACAGCGTTCAATCTGCAGCGTTTACTGACCATGGGATCATACCTCCAATATATCTGCAAATAGGAAATCACTTTTTTTTGCCTTCCCAGAAGCCAACTTTCAATTAGCTTTATTTCAAGTGACAAAAAAAACGCATGCAATGAAAAAAACACATGCGGAAAAAATGCATTTAAAAAACTCAGGTGACCTGCCAGTGACCTCAGATGCAGATTTGGTGCAGATTTCAACTGCATCAAATCCTTAGCAAATCCTGAACCATTCCTGATCGTGTGCACATACCCTCATATATTCTGCCTCACTCCCAGCGCTTCCAAGGTGAGATCTCCAGAGGTAGGAGGGACAGAGACCAAGCATTGGCCTTCAGCAGGTCTCCCCTCCGTCCCAGGAGGGCAGAGACAGAAATCAGGGCCGACATGGTTCTCTCCCACATCATACTACTGTGAACAGCAGGGGGGATCCCCATCCATCAGCTCTGCTGGACTTTGCAGGGGCCGCAGCGTGCACCCCACCAACCGTCTCACCACCTCCGGTCCATCGTGGAAGGAGAGGTGAGTGCCTCCTTAGAAGTACCAGGGGGAATCCGTTTTAGTGCACTCATCCTTAGCTGGCAGGTTCTACCAGCTGGGGAGCAAATCAGAGGCAGGAGCCAGGGAAGCATCCTCGCGTGTCCAAAATGGCGGCTGCTAATGGTCCGAGTGTAAGAGGGTGTACTGTGATGACTTCAGGAGAGCACTAGGACCCTGCTGCTGCAGGTCTGGGCTGAGTGTGAAAGCACAGGAAACTACAGAGGGTGGGGCCTAGTGTCTGCTGTATAGAGAGTGATGGTTCAAGAAAAAGAGACTACCATGTGAGAGCTGTGTGTGAGGCATCTGATAAGAAGCACAAAGTCTGGACTCTGTAAAGACTGTTTTGCTGCCCATGTGTTGTGAGGGTGTTAACCCCTTCCTCTTGGGAACCTGTGGTTCTGCTGTGGAACAATGACAGAGCATTCATGAGAGCTGTGTGATTTTGGAGCTCGGGTGGAATCCCTGCTGAGCTGAGCTAAAAATCAACAAAAAACATTGACCTTGTACAGACCCAGGCAGATTGCATTCAGGAAATCTGTGAGTGACTGCTGTAGAAGAGACAGTATCCTGTACCATCCGTATTGAGAGGGATCCTGACAAGCCCCGTCGAAGTGCTACAGAACTGTAATACCCGGCATGTGGGCTCAGTATCGGCCGACAAGATGCAGAGCCTTGTTTTGCTGTAACTTTGGCGCCGAAGATTTTGGGACTGGCTGCAGCCAATGCAAATTATATGCCTGAGTGAAGACTCACATCCAGTTAATGGTACCATAATCATAGATACTCGGGTATCCCCAGAAAGTGTTTATATTTATTGTTGTTTGCTTTTTGAACAGTTTGTTCTCAGTGTGCCATCCCAGGGTGTCCCAAAAAACCACCTCACTCGATTCACACCTGTTTTTCTTAGTACCTTGTTTTACCTTATTGGATAGGTAAATTTATTCTAGACCTCAGTGTTAACATACTCAAAAAGGGAACCTTGGGATTGGCATACTGATTTCAGCTCCGGCTGAGTGTACTGAATAAGGGGATTTCAGTCTGTTTCCTTCAAATACTAAATTGCACTCCAACTGTTATTTTAGTAAGGACAATATTGGGATTTTTGCCTCAGTCTCGGTTTGTGACCCACTGGATCTTATTCAGACCTCTGGTCATTACACACAGGGCTGGCATCAGCACCCGGGCAAGTGCCAGGCCCTGGCAAGATGGGGGGCCCACTCACGCTGTCGGGGAACACGACCAATGAAAGCTCAGTGGCGGGGGCCGCAGACACGCTTCTATTGGACGCATATTCAAAATAAGATTCATTCAGGACGATTGCGCGCCGTCAGCCAATCAGAGTCCAGACGGTCAGGATTGTGTTCCTGTGATTGGTGGAGAGCTCCCCTGTCTTTTCTCACGGGTGCCGCAGGGAGGAAGTGACGAGGCGGAGACAGGACGAGGTGGGTGGAGTACAGAAACTTTGTGCGCAGCTCTGAGAAATGATCCGGAACATCCAGGCGCTCGCTGAGGCTCCTCCGAGTGGCGGCTCCTGCAGCAGTGACTCAGTGAGTACAGAGCGGTGGCACCGTGTCATACTAATAAAACTAAAGCTCACCCTGCAAAATAAGCAAGCCCTCATACAAACAAAGTGATAACATACTGTATTAGAGCAGGCTGTGTGTGGTTTTACAGTTGGAGCAGACCTCTGCAGTTCTGTGTGTGGTTATACAGGTGGAGCAGACCTCTGCAGTTCTGTGTGTGTTTATACAGTGGAGCAGACCTCTGCAGTTCTGTGTGTGGTTATACAGTGGAGCAGACCTCTGCAGTTCTGTGTGTGGTTATACAGGTGGAGCAGACCTCTGCAGTTCTGTGTGTGGTTATACAGGTGGAGCAGACCTCTGCAGTTCTGTGTGTGGTTATACAGCTGGAGCATACCTCTGCAGTTCTGTGTGTGGTTATACAGGTGGAGCAGACCTCTGCAGTTCTGTGTGTGGTTATACAGGTGGAGCAGACCTCTGCAGTTCTGTGTGTGGTTATACAGGTGGAGCAGACCTCTGCAGTTCTGTGTGTGGTTATACAGGTGCAGCAGACCTCTGCAGTTCTGTGTGTGGTTATACAGCTGGAGCATACCTCTGCAGTTCTGTGTGTGGTTATACAGGTGGAGCAGACCTCTGCAGTTCTGTGTGTGGTTATACAGCTGGAGCATACCTCTGCAGTTCTGTGTGTGGTTATACAGGTGGAGCAGACCTCTGCAGTTCTGTGTGTGGTTATACAGGTGGAGCAGACCTGTGCAGTTCTGTGTGTGGTTATACAGGTGCAGCAGACCTCTGTAGGTCTATGTGTGGTTATACAGGTGGAGCAGACCTCTGCAGTTCTGTGTGTGGTTATACAGGTGGAGCAGACCTCTGCAGTTCTATGTGTGGTTATACAGGTGGAGCAGACCTCTGCAGTTCTGTGTGTGGTTATACAGGTGGAGCAGACCTCTGCAGTTCTGTGTGTGGTTATACAGGTGCAGCAGACCTCTGTAGGTCTATGTGTGGTTATACAGGTGGAGCAGACCTCTGCAGTTCTGTGTGTGGTTATACAGGTGGAGCAGACCTCTGCAGTTCTGTGTGTGGTTATACAGGTGGAGCAGACCTGTGCAGTTCTGTGTGTGGTTATACAGGTGCAGCAGACCTCTGCAGTTCTGTGTGTGGTTATACAGGTGGAGCAGACCTCTGTAGTTCTGTGTGTGGTTATACAGGTGGAGCAGACCTCTGCAGTTCTGTGTGTGGTTATACAGGTGGAGCAGACCTCTGCAGTTCTGTGTGTGTTTATACATGTGGAGCAGACCTCTGCAGTTCTGTGTGTGGTTATACAGCTGGAGCATACCTCTGCAGTTCTGTGTGTGGTTATACAGGTGGAGCAGACCTGTGCAGTTCTATGTGTGGTTATACAGCTGGAGCAGACCTCTGCAGTTCTGTGTGTGGTTATACAGGTGGAGCAGACCTGTGCAGTTCTGTGTGTGGTTATACAGGTGCAGCAGACCTCTGTAGGTCTATGTGTGGTTATACAGGTGGAGCAGACCTCTGCAGTTCTGTGTGTGGTTATACAGGTGGAGCAGACCTCTGCAGTTCTATGTGTGGTTATACAGGTGGAGCAGACCTCTGCAGTTCTGTGTGTGGTTATACAGGTGGAGCAGACTTCTGCAGTTCTGTGTGTGGTTATACAGGTGCAGCAGACCTCTGTAGGTCTATGTGTGGTTATACAGGTGGAGCAGACCTCTGCAGTTCTGTGTGTGGTTATACAGGTGGAGCAGACCTCTGCAGTTCTGTGTGTGGTTATACAGGTGGAGCAGACCTGTGCAGTTCTGTGTGTGGTTATACAGGTGCAGCAGACCTCTGCAGTTCTGTGTGTGGTTATACAGGTGGAGCAGACCTCTGCAGTTCTATGTGTGGTTATACATGTGGAGCAGACCTCTGCAGTTCTGTGTGTGGTTATACAGGAGGAGCAGACCTCTGCAGTTCTGTGTGTGGTTATACAGGTGGAGCAGACCTCTGCAGTTCTTTGTGTGTTTATACATGTGGAGCAGACCTCTGCAGTTCTATGTGTGGTTATACAGGTGGAGCAGACCTCTGCAGTTTTGTGTGGTTATACAGATGGAGCAGACCTCTGCAGTTCTGTGTGTGGTTATACAGGTGGAGCATATCTCTGCAGTTCTGTGCGTGGTTATACAGGTGGAGCAGACCTCTGCAGTTCTGTGTGTGGTTATACAGGTGGAGCAGACCTCTGCAGTTCTGTGTGTGGTTATGGGTCGCCCGCCAGGGCAGAGGATACTCTGTACCGGGCCGCTGTATGGCAGGGATGTGTCTCAGCGGCAGTGACCCGGTCCGTGGCCCTAGGCACCCATTGAAAGGGGTTTTATTTACAGGGGATGTTAGAGTTTGTAGTGTAGGTATTCGTGATGCCACCTGTGGTATCTGGTCAATGGTGACCAGCGCTGTGGTGCAGATCCTCTGGGACAGATGGCGAGATGCAGCAGAGTTGGTACAGTCTCCCACAGGTGAGACTATGGGATCCCAGGGCAGGTAGATGTAGTGAAAGGTAATAATGATGCTGGGAGATGTAGCTGAGTGCAATAGGTGACGCAGGAAGAAACTGAAAAACAGTCAGTGAGTTGCAGTTTCCAAAGCTTTACTTACAGTTTTGCAGGCAAAGCATCCAGGGCATTGAATACAGGTCGTATTGGACTAGGTCAGCCTGAAAGCACTTTAGGATCCCCTTATTTCAGGTGGGATGTGAGGTCTCCTTCCTAGCGCTGTTCTGTGAGGTATTGGCTGCTATAAGCTCCGTCCAAGTTCCTCTTGCTCTCAGTCTCATTTAAGTTGAACTTCACTCTCATTACATGCAACAGGAGCCTGTTATAGGAACTACTCACTTATGGAGTCTCCGGCTCACCTATGTTGCTGCTTTGTGGAAGAGTCTAAATTGGGACAGAGAACCTGCCGTCCTCTGCCCTCCTGATTCTGATGCTGGAATTTTATTACACCCTCTCAGCCTCGGACTCCAGGGGTCCGGATTCTTGCGCTCAGAACTGGGGATGAGCTATCTATAGCCCCTCTTTCCCCAGCTTGTCTCCACACGTCTTTCCTCTCTTGTTCCTCCAGCAAGTCTGACTAAGGCTGTGGTTCCACGGTCCGGAACCACAGCGCTTTGGACGGAGCGGAAATTCCGCTCCGCCCAAAGCCCCGCCCCCTTTCTGACGCGCGTTATTTCCGGATGTGTTCAGGACACCTCCGGAACACATCCGGAAATAACGCAGGGCTACATAGCCCTGTGTTAAATTCCGTTGCGGCGACGCAGCGTCGCAGCAATACGCTAGGACATGCTGCGGTCTGAAAAGACGTGTCGCATGTCCGTAAACGCAGGTCTTCCGCCTGCGTGTTGTTACGCATAGTGGAGACGGGATTTCTTGAAATCCCCTCCACTATGCTGTAACATCTGGACGCTGCGTGTTTGGCGCTGCGCCAACGCGCTGCGCCAAACACGCAGCGTTTCCTGACCGTGGAAACATACCCTAACTCCTCCCCCAGCCAGAATATTCCAGGGAAGCTCCCCTCAAATCAGGTGTTTGAGCTCCCCTTCTGGTCTGGAGTAAGAAAGGTGATGCATGCTGTGTTACCTGCTAAGGGATCCTTCTGTGCTTTCAGGCATGACATCACCCTCCCCTGGAGGAAGGCAAGGTCACTGTGGCAGCCAAACTCCTGGGGTGCCACATTCCCCCCTAGTGCAATTCATTACTCCTGGACTGATGAAACATAAAGAAAAACATACTTTAACTATTTAGAGGAATTATAACAATAAATATATACATTTGGCGGAGTCTGAAATGGGGTGTCCTTTTTCACCAAAGTAGAGCACAATGTGAGGGACCCGCCTCAAACCCTCAAAGTAGGCCTTGGGTGGGCTACAAGGCATGGATGATTACCCCACATCTTCAGCCACGCCAGGTTTTTGTTCTGTGGACCTTAATATTAACTATTTACAAGTATTGTCCTGGTCACTCCAAGTCCAGTGACCCTATTGTCCATTTAAAGAATAAGAACAGATAAAAGTTGCAATTATAAACACTAACTTATTTGCATTACTAGAACAATAACATGTTAGTCCATATACCTGGTTGGAACCTGACCTCTAGTACTACGGACTGATTTACGCAGCACAGGTGTCTCTAGTGGTCTAGCCTGATCTAGTATGTGTGTTGGTAAACTAGGCAGTACCCTTCTGCGATTACATAGACTCACTGTGGGTGCGACAGATTCACCGCGAGCAGGTGGCAGATTTTCATGTTCCACTGTAAGGGTGGCTTCGATCACTGGAACTTGCAGTTCTTCAGGATGGTCCTGAGTCACTTCTTTTTCAGGCACTGTTGGTTGTGGGAAGGTGAAGATGGGCATTACTATAGCCTGATTTACTCTCGTCCAGTTCGCAGGGAAATTGCCCAGTACGGTGCGGACTTTTTCTTCCACCTTTTCTACTGACGAAGGAATTTCCTTTTCTCCAATCTTTCCTTTTAACTGGTCAGGGCACAATTTCAAGTGATCACTGGACACTGTTGTGGAGTTTTCTCCACCATCCTTACTGATAAGGCACACCTTCGCATTGTCAAAGTCCGAGGGCATAATGGTATATGGCTCTGCTTCCCACTGGTCATCAAGCTTGTGGAGTCGCCTTTTCCTTTTGAGTACCTATTCTCCAGGTGCCAAGGGAACTGCAGGTGCATGCTGATTGTAAATTCTTTCTTGTTTTTGTCTTGCCTGAGACAAACTCTTCTGTACACATTCTTGCACCTTGCGGTACTGTTGCTGCCACTCAGTATCCCAGTCTGCATCTGGTGATGTTACCTCAGGTGTCAGGACTCCCATATCTAAATCAATTGGTAATTTGCCAGGTCTTTCTCTCATTAGATAGGCCGGTGTACAGTTGGTAGAATTCACCGGAATGTGGTTGTAGAGATCCATCAGATCTGGCAACTTTTCTGGCCACAAGTTTCTCTCTTCCAGAGGCAAAGTCTTCAAGAGGTCAATTACCTCTTGGTTCATCTTCTCACACATGCCATTTGTCTGTGGATGGTACGGTGTTGTTCTGATTTTCTTGCAACCATATGGTACAGAACTCCTGGTACACTTCTGCTTCAAAAGCTGGACCTTGGTCAGTAAGCACTCATTCAGGGTAACCATGTGGTCGACAAAAGTGTTGTTGGAATGCCTTGGCTGCGGTCCATGCTGTCTGGTCCTTAACAGGCACGACTACCAGGAACCTTGAGTAGTGGTCAACAATGCTAAAAGCGTAGACATAGCCTGACCGACTTGGAGTTAGCTTCACATGGTCCAAGGCTACCAGTTCAAGTGGCTGTTTGGTAATTATTGGCTGCAACGGGGCTCTCTGGCTGTTACGGTCTTTTCTTCGCAAGTTGCATGGTTCACACTCTCGGCACCAATCTTCAATGGCCTTCCTCATACCAATCCAGTAGAATCTCTTGCGTAGTAGGACCTCTAACTTCTTCCATCCGAAGTGTCCTGCTCCATTGTGGTACGCTTCCAGGACCATTGACGCATCTCGCCTCGGGACTACCACCTGCCAGACCAGTTCTTGAGTTCAGGCATTGACACTCCTCCGACACAGCTTTCCTTCGTAGATGAACAGCCTGCCCCTTTCTTTCCACAGCTGTTGGGACTCTTGTGGAGCATCTGAACCAGGACGCGAGTCAGCTTGTGCCAGTAGCTCCTTTACCAGGTGGACTGCTGGGTCGCTATCCTGTGTCTCTGCCCACTCATGGTGAGGCAATGGGTTTAAGGTGGCCTCTTTTGTGATGTAGCGCTTGTTTTTCACGCCTTGGCACGTTGGGCTGCAATTGGACGGTGGAAGGGTGGTAACTCAATTTCTTCGAGTGTATCCAGATCTTCTCCCCCGTCTGGTAAGTTGGGCATTCTGGACAGCGCATCAGCATTGGCGTTCTTATGTCCCGCTCGGTAATTAATGGTGAACTCGTAGTTGGACAGTCGGGCCTTTCATCGCTGCTCCAGCGCACCTAGCTTTGCGGTTTCCAAGTGAGTCAGCGGATTGTTGTCCATGAAGATGGTAAACTTTGCCACAGCAAGGTAGTGTTTGAATCGCTCGGTCATAGCCCAGACGATGGCGAGGAACTCTAACTTGAAGGAGCTGTAGTTGTCAGGGTTCCTTTCAGTGGGACGAAGTTTCCTGCTGGCATAGGAGATCACTCTTTCTTTGCCATTCTGTACCTGCGACAGTACTGCTCCCAATCCAACGTTACTGGCATCAGTGTAGAGGATGAATGGTTGGTTATAATCTGGGTAGGCCAGAACTTCATCACCCGTAAGGGCCATCTTCAACCGAGTGAAGGATCTTTCCAGTTCGTCATTCCAATCAAATAGAGAACTTTGCTTTCTGGCCTTCTTAGGCTGGCCCACAAGGAGATTTTGCAGAGGTGCAGCTATTTCAGTGAAGCCCTTGATGAACCTTCGGTAGTAGCCTACCAACCCTAGGAACTGGCGTATCTCATGGATGTTGCTGGGTTTCTGCCAGTCCTGGATAACAGTGACTTTGTCAGGGTCTGGCACCACACCTACTGCGCTCACTAC
>JARQOD010000003.1:56411130-56481229 GCA_033576555.1 Oophaga sylvatica
ACTGAGCGTGGAAAGGGAGGGGGGGACAGGAGACAAATATCACCTCATGCGAGTGTGGACACAGGAGCGGGAATGGGCAAAATATCACCTCAGTGCTGAGCTGTGGACACAGGAGCGGGACATGAGGAGACAAATATCACCTCAGTGCTGAGCTGTGGACACAGGAGCGGGGACATGAGGAGCACAAGATATCACCTCAGTGCTGAGCTGTGGACACAGGAGCGGGGACATGAGAGAGCACAAGATATCACCTCAGTGCTGAGCTGTGGACACAGGAGCGGGGACATGAGGAGCACAAGATATCACCTCAGTGCTGAGCTGTGGACACAGGAGCGGGGACATGAGGAGCACAAGATATCACCTCAGTGCTGAGCTGTGGACACAGGAGCGGGGACATGAGGAGCACAAGATATCACCTCAGTGCTGAGCTGTGGACACAGGAGCGGGGACATGAGGAGCACAAATATCACCTCAGTGCTGAGCTGTGGACACAGGAGCGGGGACATGAGGAGCACAAATATCACCTCAGTGCTGAGCTGTGGACACAGGAGCGGGGACATGAGGAGCACAAGATATCACCTCAGTGCTGAGCTGTGGACACAGGAGCGGGGACATGAGGAGCACAAGATATCACCTCAGTGCTGAGCTGTGACACAGGAGCGGGGACATGAGGAGCACAAGATATCACCTCAGTGCTGAGCTGTGGACACAGGAGCGGGGACATGAGGAGCACAAGATATCACCTCAGTGCTGAGCTGTGGACACAGGAGCGGGGACATGAGGAGCACAAGATATCACCTCAACCAGGCACAGGAAGAAGAACACCAGACTGGCAGGCGGCAGGAGAAATCACTAGTGATTGCAGCGCAGAAAACCATGAGCGGACAGACAAAATATACGGGACACAGGGGAAGCAAAACCTGCTTACAAACGGAACAATCCCTATTGGAAAGGGAAAGGGAAACACCAGTGTACTGAAAGGGGAGGGCCAATATCACTCATGAGCTGTGAACGGACGGGCAGGAGACAAAACCTCAGCGGGGGAACGAGGGCACAAGATCACCTATGGAGGTGACCGGCATGAAAAATACCAGTGCACTGTGAATGCAAATCCTCATCTGAGCTTGGACACGAGCGGACATGACACATACACCTGCTGAGGTGGACAGGAGCGGACAGGGCACAAATACACCTCAGTAGGGATGGACACAAATATACCTAGGCTGACTGTGACACGAGCGGGGACAGACACAATATCACCTCAGTGCTGATGTGGACACAGAGCGGGACAAGGAGCACAAATTCACTCAGTGGAGCTGTGACAAGAGGGGACGAGGAGCACAAATATACCTCGTCTGATGTGGACACAGGAGCGGACAGGGCACAAGATATCACCCTGCTGACTGTGACGGCGGAGGAGCAAAATCACCTCATGCTGAGTGGGAAAGAGGGAAGGCACAAATACACCTCTGCGATTGACACAGGAGGGCTGGGAGCACAATATCACCATGCTACGTGACGAGGAGCACAATACCATGCGAGCGTGACAGAGGGCACAAGATATCACCCATGCGAGCTGTGGACCAGGCGGCAGAGGAGCAAAGAATCACTCATTGACTGGGACACAGAGGGGGACAGAGACACAAGATATACCTAGTGCGAGCTGTGACACAGAAATGGGAGACAAATCACTCAGGCTGAGCTGTGGACACAGGGGGGGAAGAGGAGCACAAGATATCACCCAGTGCTGAGTTGGAACAGGAGCGGACATGAGGAGCACAAATCACCTCAGTGCGGCTGTGGAAGGAGCGGGCATGAGAGCACAAGATATCACCTCAGTGCTGGCTGTGGACACAGGAGCGGGACATAGGAGCACAAAATCACCTCAGGCTGAGCGGGACACAGGAGGGGCATGAGGAGCACAGATATCACCTCAGTGCTGACTGTGGACACAGGACGGGGAATGAGGAGCACAAATATCACCTCAGGCTGACTGTGCCAGGACGGCTAGGAGCACAAAATCACTCATGCTGACTGGACACGGAGGGGACAGAGGAGCAAATATCACCTCAGTGCTGAGTGTGGACACAGGAGCGGGACAGAGGAGCACAAATATCACCTCAGTGCTGAGCTGTGACACGGAGCGGGACATGGGAGCACAAATATCACCTCAGGCTGAGCTGTGGACACAGGAGCGGACGAGGAGCACAAATATCACCTCAGTGCTGAGCTGTGGACACAGGGCGGGGACATGAGAGCACAATATCCCTCAGGCTGAGTGTGACACAGGAGCGGGGACAGAGGACACAAATATCACCTCAGTGCTGACTGTGGACACAGGAGCGGGACATGAGGAGCACAAATATCACCTCAGTGCTGAGCTGTGGACAAGGAGGGAGAGAGCACAAATATCACCTCAGTGCTGACTGTGGACACAGGAGCGGGGACATGAGGAGCACAAGATATCACCTCAGTGCTGAGCTGTGGACATGAGGAGCACAAGATATCACCTCAGTGCTGAGCTGTGGACCAGACGGCGAGGAGCACAAGATATCACCTCATGCTGAGCGTGACAGGAGCGGACATGAGGAGACAATATCACCTCAGTGCGACTGTGGACACAGGGCGGGGACATGAGGAGCACAAATATCACCTCAGTGCTGAGCTGTGGACACAGGAGCGGGGACAGAGGAGCACAAGATATCACCTCAGTGCTGAGCTGTGGACACAGGAGCGGGGACATGAGGAGCACAAGATACACCTCAGTGTGAGCTGTGGACACAGGAGCGGGACATGAGGACACAAATATCACCTCAGTGCTGAGCTGTGGACACAGGAGCGGGGACATGAGGAGCACAAATACACCTCAGTGCTGAGCTGTGACACAGGACGGGACATGAGGAGCACAAGATATACCTCAGTGCTGAGCTGTGACATGAGGAGCACAGATATACTCAGGCTGAGCTGTGGACACAGGAGCGGGCAGAGGAGCACAAGATATCCTCATGCTGGCGTGGAACAGGAGGGCATGAGGACACAATTCCTCTGCTGAGCTGTGACCAGGAGCGGGGACATGAGGACAAAGATATACCTCGTGCTGAGCTGTGGACACAGGAGCGGGAACATGAGGAGCACAAATATCACCTCAGGCCGGACAGGAGACAAACACAGGCGAGGTGACCGAGGACAGAGGCACAAATTCACTAGGCACTGTGGACACGAGGATGAGGAGCAAAATATCACCTCAGCAGAGATCACAGTACATGGACAGGACTGTGTGATAGAGGGGACAGGACTCAGTCCTGGGGGCACCGGGACTCTGCACATTAGGGTCAGCCGGCTCCACAATGTAAGAGCTGGAGGAGAAGTCTGCACGTGGTGAGTGGTAATGGAGGAGCAGGACTGTGTGATAGAGGGACAGGACCCAGTCCTGGGGGCACGGGACTCTGCACATTAGGGTACACGCGGCTCCACATGTAAGAGCTGGAGGAGAAGTCTGCACTGGTGAGTGGTAATTGGGGAGCAGGACTGTGTGATAGAGGGGGCAGGACTCAGTCCTGGGGGGCACCGGGACTGACATTAGGATACACCAGGCTCCACATGTAAGAGCTGGAGGAGAAGTCTGCACTGGTGATGGTAATGGGGGAGCAGGACTGTGTGATAGAGGAGCACAGGATCCAGTCCTGGGGGGCACCGGGATCTGCACATTAGGGTACAGCCGGCGTCCACATGAAAGGGAGCTGGGAGAAGTCTGCACTGGTGAGAGGTAATGGGGGAGCAGGACTGTGTGATAGAGGGGACAGGACTCAGTCCTGGGGGGCACCGGGCACTCTGCACATTAGGGTACAGCCGCTCCACATGTAAGAGCTGAGGAGAAGTCTGCACTGGTGAGTGGTAATGGGGGAGCAGGACTGTGTGATAGAGGGGACAGGACTCAGTCCTGGGGGGCACCGGGACTCTGCACATTAGGGTACAGCCGGCTCCACATGTAAGAGCTGAGGAGAAGTCTGCACTGGTGAGTGGTAATGGGGAGCAGGACTGTGTGATAGAGGGGACAGGACTCAGTCCTGGGGGCACCGGGACTCTGCACATTAGGGTACAGCCGGCTCCACATGTAAGAGCTGAGGAGAAGTCTGCACTGGTGAGTGGTAATGGGGGAGCAGGACTGTGTGATAGAGGGGACAGGACTCAGTCCTGGGGGGCACCGGGACTCTGCACATTAGGGTACAGCCAGCTCCACATGTAAGAGCTGAGGAGAAGTCTGCACTGGTGAGTGGTAATGGGGAGCAGGACTGTGTGATAGAGGGGACAGGACTCAGTTCTGGGGGCACCGGGACTCTGCACATTAGGTACCGCCGGTCCACATGTAAGAGCTGAGGAAAAGTCTCTATGGTGAGTGGTAATGGGGGAGCAGGACTGTATGATAGTGGGACAGGACTCAGTCCTGGGTGGCACCGGGACTCTGACATTAGGGTACCGCCGGCTCCACATGTAAGAGTGGACATCTCTGCAGAAATGAACACCGTTAGCTAGAGTACATTCCCCAATTTTTCCCCAACCTCTATACTATGCCAGATGAAAAAAAAAATGCTACCGTGTCACCTTGCACAAGTGGCAGGACCTCTCCTCCCCACACTGAAAACAGTATCCTTAAAAGTAATATCCTTTAATTAGCCCCTACAGTAATAATATCCCACATTCTAGACCCCAAGTGTCCACCCATTCTGCCTCATTTCTCTCCACATTGCCCCCATAGTCATACATAATAGTATAATGCAGTCCCATAGTATAATGCAGCCCCATAGTATTATATTGCACGCATCCCATAATATAATGCACCTCATAATATAATTCACCCTCATGCCAGTATAACACGCCCCCATGCCTGTATAATGCACCCTATACCACCGCTTTATTAAAAAATAAAAGTTTTTCCTCACCTGGCTGAGCTCCAGCGGTGCCCTCTGGTCAATGCATCTGAGGCGCCCAGCGTCGTTCCGGCATATGACGTGCCCGCTGGCGTCAGCTGTTGTCCGTGCGTTTGAGGATGCATTGGCAGTTATTGAGTCGGCAGAATCCTGCCGTTGGGGGCTGATGCTCAGTAATGCCCTGATGGCAGCCCTGCTGGGTGGGCCCCTAAGCACTCCAGGCCCCGTCGCAGCTGCGACCCTTCAACCTCGGTAGTTACGCCCCTGATCGTCCTATTTCAAGTGGACTCCTGTAAATGCTGGAAAAATATGACATTTTGGGGTATTATGCTGCATATGGACGTAGTCAGAAATCCATAGCTTCAGCAATGTTGGAGTGCTGATATACTCTACTGCACACTGGTATTTTGTATGGCCACAACAAGGACAAGATAATGTGCACAACTGCCATAGGGATGTCTCTATAGATGAATCTCTGGTTCATTTCAAATGGAGGCAAAAATGTTGACAATACGTGCACAGTAACAGGGCCAGGTATAGAATTAAACTGTACAAGCTGTGCGAGATTACCTCAGGGTACACCCATAGCTTTAGGGTCTATGAAGGGAAGGACATCCGCATTGACCACCCCCAGAATGCAATGCTCCCTGTCCTGGGTGTGAGTAGGAAAATTGTGTGAGAATTGCTGCTCCCACATTGGAATAAGGTTATCACCTCTACATAGATAAGTTTTACACCAGCATCCCACTCTTCAAGACCCTCTCTGTCGGAGGCACAGTAGCATGTGGCACCATGCGAAAAAATCAGACAGGCCTCCCTAATCTGCTAACTTGGCAAGTGCCGAGAAAGGGCAACAGCAGAGAACAATGCAGCGACAACATGCTGGTGATCAAGTATACTGACGAGGGATTCCTAATCTTGACAACCGTGACAGCAGCTCCGCTGTAACTGTCCTAGGTACAACACCAGAAGTCTCAAATCCAGATTATATCCTGGATTATAATAAATTCATGGGGGGGATGTTGATCTCTCAGTTCAGATCCTTAAACTGTACAGTGCCATACGAAAAGCTAAAGTATGTTGCAAAAAATTGACCGTGCACATCATACAGATGGCACTGTACAGTGCTTGCGTGCTGTTTCAATGTACAGGCAATATGGGGACCTTCCTTCAGTTTCAGGAGGTAGTCATCAAGGCCCTAATGTTTGATTCTCAGGAAGGTGAGGGTCCCAGTACTACTGAAACTGATGGTGCCTAAATCGTACCAGGTCAACATTTAAATATGAAAGGACCCAATTCACCATTGTAAAACCTGGCCTTTGCATCAAGGATTGCTTCAAAGTGTACCACACTTCCATAAATGTAAAAAATGTGGTTTTACACTGTTTACACAACACCGTTTTATCATCTGATGTTCTCCGCACAACTTACACATACCACCACATTACAAATTCATACACCAGTAAAACCAAAAGCATTATAATCATTATTATAACTGTCTCTAGATAAATTCCTTGAGGGGTGTAGTTTACAAAATGGGGTTGCTTGTGGGGGGGGGGGGGGTTTCCACTGCTTAGGCACATCAGGGGCTCTCCAAACACAACATGACGCCTTCATTCAAGTCTGCGTTCCAAAACGACACTCCTTTACTTCCAAGCCATGCCATGCGCCGAAACAGTAGCTTTCCTCCACATATGGGGTATCCGGGTACTTGGGAGAACGCTGCACCAGGCTTAGTGTAAATTGGCGGTGCAAGCTGTGACCCGCCTTTTGTACAGGATTGTCAAGTGTTGTGCTGGCCAATTACAGCCATGCCAATACTTGGCATGTCTGTGATGGCTCTGGAAGTGCCCACTGCCTATAACAGTGATGGCGAACCTTTTAGAGACCAAGTGCCCAAACTGCAATCTAAAACCCACTTATTTATCGCAAAGTGCCAACACTGCAATTTAACCGGAGTACTGAGGTTTTAGATTAGAAAAACAACTCCATACTGTATAATGGCCACACATGATGCTCCATACTGAATAATGGCCACATATGATGCTCCGTACTGTATAATGGCCATATATGATGCTCTCCATACTGTATAATGGCAACATATGCTCCATACTGTATAATGGTCACATGTGAAGCTCCATATTGTATAATAGCCACATATGCTCCATACTGTATAATGGCCACATTGATGATCCATACTGTATAATGGCCACATGTGATGCTCCATGCTGAATAATGGCCACATGTGATGCTCCATACTGAATAATGGCCACATATGATGCTGTATAATGGCCACACACAGTCACACAAATGTGATAACACTTACTGTATCTGGCTGCTGTTGACTTCTGAATCCTGGCATGGAGATGGCTGGCTTGGGAAGCTGGCTGGCTTGTGGATTTTAGCTGGCAAGAATGGCAGGCTAGGAGGCTTTACCGTGATCTGAAAAAGTATAAATATTTGCTGCGGCTCCACATTTGACAAAAAATATATTAAAAAAATCGCTGGCTGTCTAGGTGCTGAGCTTGCTAACAACCGCCAAACTAGTAACAGGTACACACTTTATTTTTTATTTACTGTGCTCACCACCTGCTCAATTAGAATGGTCCCACAGCCAGTAGTTCTATGCCCATCCTGATCCCCTTCTTGTAGTAATATGCCTCATCATGATCCCCTTCATGTAGAAATGCCCCATCATGATCCCCTTCATGTAGAAATATGCCCCATCATGAGCCCCTTCATGTAGAAATATGCCCTATTATGATCGCCTTCAAATGTAGAAATTACCCATTCCACCACCTCCATCATTTTCTCCTCCACATCACCCCATCATTGCCCTCTCCGCATCACTCCCATCATTGGCCCTCTCCCCATCACCGCCATCATTGGCCCTCTCCCCATCACTGACTCTTCCCCATCACCCCATCATTGCCCTCTCCGCATCACTCCCATCATTGGCCCTCTCCCATCACCGCCATCATTGCCTTTCCCATCATTGGCCCTTTCCCATCATTGGCCCTCTCCACATCATTGGCCCTCTCCCCATCACTCCCATCACTGGCCCTCTCCCATCACTGCTCTCCCATCACTGCTCTCCGCATCACTCCCATCATTAGCCCTCTCCCCATCGCCGCCATCATTGGCCATCTCCCCATCATTGACACACACACACCACAGCGGCCACACTCACCCTACACAGACACACACACCCAAACACCACAGCGGCCACACTCACCTCTCTTTGTGCCGGCAGCTTCCTTCCTCTCACACATTGAGCAGCACGGCTGGATGACATCATCATTAAGCTCCGTGGCCACGCCGCTCAATGTGTGAGAGGAAGGAACAAGGATGAGGCGAGGCCGCTTGCCAGCTGAGAGGGCTCTGCGTGCCCTCTCTGGCACGTGTGCCATAGGGTCGCCATCACTGGCCTATAAGTTTTTTGATATCTCTGACTCTATGCACATGTAACTGCAGGGTCAGTTATATTGGCTGCTCTGTGTGCTCACTTTTATAGTGTTGTTATTTTTTAGTCATTGTGACAGGGCCACTTGCACTGTATGTGAGGAGAGTTATGTTTCACGGAGATTGCTTTCCTCTATGATCTAGAAACACATAAGTTTCTTTTCAGCATTCTATACGCTGAAGGAGTTCAGCGGCCTTGTTGTGGTCTGGGTTTTTAGGCGAGTAGGCAAAGAGATGGGCGGGACGCCTACTCACCCTATCTCCACCTCCAGGGTGTGGCTGGGGAAATAAATGTCCAGCCAGTTTTTTTTTTCCTCTGTGTTTGGAGGCAAGGAAGTCTCTATACTGAAGCTCCTGTGAGAGCTGCCATATGTGTTGTCCAAGAAGTGCTAGGCAGGACTGTGTATGAACTGTTTATTTTCTTTTGAGCCAGAAAGGCTGTTTTTCTGCTACCATTTGAGGTTTTTTGGTTTGATGCAATAAACGACCCACAGACTTCAACCCCACGTGTGCCTGTGTCTACCTCAAGGAGCAGCAAAGTGAGCCGACCTTCCACATCATTAGTATACCGTATATACGCATGTATAAGCTGAATTTTTCAGCTCATTTTTTTGTGCTGAAAATTTCCCCCCTTGGTTTATGCACAAATCAATGTGACAGGAGATGGAGGGGGGGAGCGATAGCGCGGCAGTTGCTGGAAGCCGGTGGCTGCTGCTGTATCTCTGCGTGCTAGAGAAATGAATATTCATGCCGGTGCAGTGAATACCCATTTCTCTTTAGCAGCGGGTCACAGGAGGCAGGAGCCAGTGGCTAAAGCCTGTGCCTACTGCTAAAGAGAAATGAATATTCACTGCACTGGCATGAATATTCATTTCTGTAGCACGCACAGATATAGCCGCAGCCCCCAGCTTCCAGCAACTGCCGGGCTATCACTGGTGCCCGCTCATTAAGGTAATGAATATTCACCCCTCTACACTCCCATAGGTTTGGAGAGAGGTGAATATTCATTCCCTGAATGAGTGTTGACACGTGATCGCCCGGCCGCAGGAGCTGCTGGCATCGGAACAAGATCCTCCGAGGGTGCGCAGGGAAGGTAAGTAGGATTTTTTTTTTTTTTTTAATGCTTTTCTCATTGGGGCCACGCATGCAAGGATAGCGATAAGGAACCATGCATGCAATGATAATAAGAAGCCATGCAGGTATGGATACGGAATAAGGAGCCATGCAGACAAGGATAGGGAATGAGGAGCCATGCAGACAAGGATAGGGAATGAGGAGCCATGCAGACAAGGATAGGGAATGAGGAGCCATGCAGACAAGGATAGGGAATGAGGAGCCATGCAGACAAGGATAGGGAATGAGGAGCCATGCAGACAAGGATAGGGAATGAGGAGCCATGCAGGCAAGAATGGGGACAAAGAGCC
Source organism: Oophaga sylvatica (assembly GCA_033576555.1). NCBI lineage: Eukaryota > Metazoa > Chordata > Amphibia > Anura > Dendrobatidae > Oophaga > Oophaga sylvatica. The sequence goes on from JARQOD010000003.1 coordinate 56,420,945, forward strand.
ATGCAGACAAGGATGGGGATAAAGAGCCATGCAGGCAAGGATGGGAATGAGCAGCCATGCAGACAAGGATAGGGAATGAGGAGCCATGCAGACAAGGATAGGGAATGAGGAGCCATGCAGACAAGGATAGGGAATGAGGAGCCATGCAGACAAGGATAGGGAATGAGGAGCCATGCAGGCAAGGAAAGGGAATGTGGAGCCATGCAGACAAGGATAGGGAATGAGGACCATGCAGACAAGGATAGGGAATGAGGATCCATGCAGACAAGGATAGGGAATGAGGAGCCATGCAGACAAGGAAAGGGAATGAGGAGCCATGCAGACAAAGGAACAAGGGAATGAGGAGCCATGCAGACAAGGATAGGGAATGAGGAGCCATGCAGACAAGGATGGGGATGAGGGACAAGGCATACCCGGCTTATACTCAAGTCATTAAGTTTTCCCAGTTTTTCGTGACAAAATTGGATGCCTCGGCTTATACACAAGTATATATGGTAATTATTTCTGCCCTGACACACATCCCTTCTCGGTTTTCTCGATCTATGCAGCGCCTTTCTGGGACAATCACATTTACTGGGATTACAATTTTCTGTAGTTTATATTAATGTTCTATCATTATCTGTTACTGACATCCCCGGTTCTGTCGCCCTGATCTCTGTGGATGTTCCCGACACTTTATAATTTTATATATTTTTTTCATGGAATATTTATTTAACAAAGAGTCAGTTAATTTAGATTTTCTTTTTAGATTATTTCTATGTTTTTGTTGCTGCATTGGAGATACTCTGTGATAAATCTCTGTATGCGGCTATAATTGGACTGTGTGTTATACCGGGGGCAGGACCGGGCCATGACTGGATGTAGTGATCATGTGAAGCCAGTAACAGCTCCGGAGATTTCTTACATGGGATCTTTATGATGTTACATCGTCATCTTCTCCCCATTCAGGTCCCTACAATATCGGATCCTCTCAGTGGAGATCTATATAAGAGAATTCTCCTGAGTGACCCTACAAGGATGGATAGGGACAGGGACAAGATGGCGGCGAGGATATTACACCTTACCCTGGAGATCCTCTTCCGGCTTACTGGAGAGGTGAGAGATTCTGATGACGTCACATTACATCATTCTTATCTATGGGAATAACAGATGGACAGAACTGGAGAGGTGAGGACTCTGGAAATGTCTGTAGTGAGATTTATTAATGTGTCTCTCCATAACCAGGATTACACAGTAGTGAAGAAGACCTCTAGGGAGCGCTGTCAGGCCCCTGTGTCTGAGGGATGGGGAAGACCCCTGAGCCCAATCACGGGGCCCCCACCTCACCCCCTGATACATGAGAATATCAATGACCAGAAGATCCTAGAACTCGCCTACAAGATGATTGAGCTGCTGACTGGAGAGGTGACACTGCTGGGACATTATAGAGTAACACTATGGAGGGATTGGGGGATGACGGTATCATTGTATGTGTCAGGTTCCTATAAGGTGTCAGGATGTCGCCGTCTATTTCTCCATGGAGGAGTGGGAGTATTTAGAAGGACACAAAGATCTGTACAAGGACGTCATGATGGAGGTTCCCCAGACCCTCACATCACCAGGTAATAGACAGGACTAAATACACACTTCCTATAATTATTTGTATGTAAAGAATGAATTCAGTCCCTGTATGTGTTTCTTCCAGTTCTATCCAGAGAGAGGACAACACAAGAGAGATGTCCCCGTCCTCTTCTTCCACAGGACTGTAAACAAGAAGATCCCAATGTTCCTCAGGATCATCAGGTAGATGGAGAGAAGGTGTCATGAGATCTCCTCTATGATGTGTGGTTGGTTGTGGAGGTCTTGTGTTCAGTCTTGTTTTGTCCACCAGTATAAGGGAAATCAGGTGTATAACTCGAACGGGGATTGCATCACAGTATTTGAACTGGCCGGTGACTTTCCCGTCACAAGCATGACAGCATGTATTTCTTTGCAGCTATTACGCTTGGAGTGTACACCTAATATCATGCCTCAAGTGCCAACTATGAGCAATAGCACAACCTCACTCTACAGAGCTCCATATAGGAAACATGTACTACAATTACATTCTATTGTGTATAAAGTGAACCACCTAGAAACATCTCCCAACACTCCCCCCCACCTTCAGGGCTGACCCTCTGTAACTTTCCCCTGCCAGGCTGCAGGGTTGACCCTCTGTAAGGGTATGTTTCCACGTTTCAGATTGGCAGCGCTTTGAACGCAACGGATACTCGCTTCGTTTAAAGTGCTGCCGGCTTTTGTGCATGCGGTGCTTCCGCATGTGTTCTTTGAACACATGAGGAATGACCATATCCTATTAGTGATGAGCGAGCATGCTCATTACTCGCCCGAGCATCGCGGTACTCGGTGAGCGCCGAGCATTTCTGGGATTGCTCGGCGGGAGTTCTGGTTCCCGACCTGCAATTTTGTCGCTCTTTAGAATGCCAATCAACATGCAGGGATTGTCTGCCACGCACTGTAATGCCGCAGTCATCTTTGTTGTGGCATTACAGTGATTGGCTGGCTGCACAGTGTCATCAGGTTTGTGAGACCTGGCACCGCCATGCTCGTCACAGTCTGCTCCGTAACTAGCGAGTGTAGGGAGAACTGTTGCCGAGATAGGGTCAGATTTGGGGGTTTATAAGGTAATGTGGGTATACAATCAAAGAATACACAAATCCAGCTAAATCAACAGTCCTTCTAAGGATATATATAGGGTATACAGGGTATATAGATTGCAGTGCTAGGTAGGCAGGGAGTGTATGGGTGTATATACATTTCAGTGCAAGGCATGCATGCACTGTATGTGGGTATATAGATCTCAACAGACAGGCATTTTATGTGGCATACTTCACTGCATACATCAAGAGGATCCATACCATTACTGTCTGCTGCTGCCTATTACATATATTGATTGTATCTAAATAGCCCTAGGTCTCAGTGGGCAGCAATTTTTTTTGTTTTGCATCTTAATCCTGATTATTTTTTTCCAAACAACCAACCTTTTTTGCCTCTATTTGCTTGTTGACACTGCAGACTATAGCCAATCCTTTTCATACTACAGAAAATCCAGCAATTTTAAACTGGTTTGCCCGTCCAAGCAGGACATCTGAGTGTGCATTTTTTTTGGATTGTCTTATACAATTTTTTTACACCATTTTGCTGCCAAAAAATATTTAGCTACAGGGCAAACATTTTACACTGGGTTTTGTCCGCCACATGGATCACATATCCTTGCGCTCAAAATTTTGCCATTTCAGGCCTCCATAGAATTTTTTTTTTTTTGTTGTTTCATAGCCTCCATATTGACACAGTTTTGCTAGCCAAAAAAAAAAAAATACAGGGCAGATATTTGAAAGTGGGCTATCTCCGTCAGACACCTGATCTATCTGCGTGCTACAAATTACCCTAGTTATTGACACCAGTTTGCTTAAAAAGTCTACTCCAGATATTTTAAAGTGTATTTCTCTAGTCACCTTCCACGACAGCCACCTGACGTTTCCCCGCCCTAATGGGGAACAGGAACACACAAGAGGTTAAATACCCCTCCCCTTCCTGCACCCTCCAGTGTTTTTCCTGTTCCCCAGTGGGGCATGAAGAGGTCCTGCAGGGGCTGCTGTGGCCGGCGAGCGGAGCTCCTCGATCCTTACCGCTGGGTAGCCGACGTCGTGGGGGTTCGTCTCCTCCTCCTCATTACGGCTGCTCCTGTCTCCTGGGCCTACATGGACTCGGGAGCCCTCTCCCGCCCCTCCCGCGCCTACTAGAGAGGTAAAGCGGGGCGGTGAAGTGCGGCCGGGGTCCCTTCCAGCTCCCCGGCATCCTCCTCCCTCTCCTCGCTGTATCAGGGCCGGAGTCCACGTGCGCCGGAAGTGTCGTCATGGCACTTCCGGTTTCGCGTCTGGTGCGTTCCACGCTGGAACGCACGCTGCCACAGGCGCTTTCTGGCTGTGGGGAGGCTTCGGCGCTGATACGGGTGGCGGGGTCATTCCACGGATCCTCCCCTCGGACCAGGAGGGAGGAGGGGCACGTAAGCAAAACGCTGGCCAAGAACCTACTTATACTGGCAGGATCTTCCAGGTAAGATGCAGCCCTGTCCCTGTCCCTGCGTGACTGCTATTAGTAAGCTATGGAAGGCGACACTCCCTCAGCTGCATCTGCGGAGCCCAGCGTTCACCCTTCTACCGTGAGAGTAGCAGGGTTGGTCCCCTGACTGTCCAAGTACACGCATATGGGTTACTTAGTATGCCTTCCCTCTCGTTTCAGGGAGAAAAGGCCTCTGCCCCTAGGAAACCCAGCCGCAAATGTGGATCTAAGCTATCCTCCTCATGCAAGAAAAAACTATGCCAACCTTGCACGGATGACATATTGCGTGCTGAACAGCCCTCCCTGATGGACAGTATCAAGACCCTCATTCAGCAGGAGGCGCACACCTCCCGGCACATTCCCCTCTACCTAAAAAGAGGAAAAGGGCTCCGATTGAATCTGACTCGGGTGAAATCCACACATCAGGGTCTGAGGATGAATGGGAAATTGAGGGCTCCACATCCACCCCTAAACCCGACCATAGAGGAGCTAGTCTCAATGGTGAGAAACACCATGGGGGTGGAGGAGGAGCAGGTCAAATACACAGTTCAGAAAGAAATGTTTGGCGGGCTGAAACCCAGAGGTAGAAAAGGATTCCTGTTCATGAGAACGTAAAAAATCTGATTCTCCAGGAATGGGCTTCTCCTGAAAAAGGGCTGTCTGTCCCCTCGGAGTTGAGGAACCGCTTTCCTCTGGAGGGAGATAATTCAATGTGGGAGATCCCTAAGGTAGAAGTCCAGGTCTCTAAGGTTTCCAAAAAAGACCTCTCTCCCCTTTGAGGATACTTCTCAGTTGAGAGATCCGATGGATCGAAAAATTGAAAGCCACCTAAAAAAATCTTGGGAGGCCTTGGCTAGTTTGTTGAAAGCAAACATAGCTTCAACATGCGTCGCTAGAGCCCTTTTCCTCTGGCTCCGCACCCTAGAAGACCACCTCTCGCAAGGGACCTCCAGACAAGAGATCCTGGAATCCCTCCCCCTTCTACAGAAAGCTATGGGCTTTCTGGCTAATGCCTCGGTGGAATCCGTTAGAGTGGCAGCTAAAAATCTGGTCCTGTCTAACTCGGCCAGAAGAGCGCTTTGGCTAAAGTCATGGGGGGGGTGACATCACATCGAAATCTAAGCTCTGTGCCATACCCTTCCAGGGTCACCAGGTTTTCGGTCCAGTACTGGATGAAATTCTTGAAAAAGCCTCAGACAAGGGGAAGTCACTACCAGAGCAGAAAAGTACCAAGAAACGTTTTTTTCGTCCCCAACGTGAACAATCCTCTCAAAAAGAGTTTAGAGGGAAAGGGAAAACAGGCCGGTGGATCTACCCGAAAGGGGGTAAGGGAAAAAACATCCTTGTCCCTCAACAACAACGCACCCCGGATAAACAGTGACTCTCCAGTGGGGGTCGACTCTCACAATTTTTAGCCCGATGGGAGTCGATATCCACAAACCCGTGGATCCTCCACACCATACAATATGGGCTGAAGCTGGAATTCGACACCCCCTTCCCCCCCATGCCTGAAAATTACACCCCAACAGGGCCCAAATCGCCAAGATTCCTTGCTTCTACAGGTACAAAACCTACTACAAGAGAAAGTAATTTCTCCTGTTCCCCAACAGGAAGTAGGCAAGGGCCATTATTCCCGTCTTTTCCTTATAAAAAAAAACCTTCGGGGAAATGCAGGGTTATAATTAACCTAAAACCCCTAAATCAATTCATCAAATACCGAAGGTTCAAGATGGAATCAGTCAAATCAGCGATTCCTCTAATTGGGAAAGACTGGGTCATGGCGACAATAGACCTGAGGGACGCCTACTATCATATCCCAATACATCCAGATTGCAGGAAGTTCCTCAGGTTCGTGGTTGCTCACGAACGGGGGATCAGCTACTTCCAATTCAATGCCCTTCCGTTCGGGGTATCTCCGGCACCAAGGGTATTTACGAAGATAATGGGAGAAGCAGTCATCTTTATCCGCCTACAGCGAATCTGCATCGTTCCATATTTGGACGACCTGCTGGTAGTTGCACCATCAATAGTCCGTCTAAACCAAGACAAAAACCCTGGAGATTCTACGATCTCTAGGTTGGATCCCGAATCTACAGAAATCAGACCTTCGCCCCTCTCCAAGGAAAAAGTTTCTAGGCGTTCTCCTGGACTCAGAACAAAGGGCATCCTTCCTTCCCAAGGAGCGCTGACAAGACCTCCGCCAGAGGATGGCCAGGTTCAGACAACAGAGTACTCCGACTCTAAAAGAGTGTATGTCTATCCTTGGAAATGACATCATGTATCCAAGCGGTCGCCTGGGCTCAGGCGCACACGCGGGTTCTCCAGTCTCACGTCCTGCTATATGCAAGGAAGTGTCAGAATATCCTGTCCAGAAGAATTCCGCTTCCTGGACATGTAAAAACGACCCTGGCATGGTGGCTGGACATCAAAAACCTGCGGCAAGAAGTGGACTGGGACCAGCTCCCCCTGAAAGTGCTCCATACAGATGCCAGCCGGAGAGGTTGGGGCGCAGTGGTAGAGAAGGCTTATTTCCAAGGTCTGTGGTCCTTGGACATAAGGACAAGCTCTTCAAACCTGAGCGAATTGAAGGCGGTGGAGGAGGCGCTGAAAGCAGCCTTGACCCTCATCGAAAACCATCACGTTCGTATCTACTCCGACAACGTGGCGACGGTAGCCTACCTTCGTCATCAAGGGGGCACGAGATACGTCAGCCTGAAAGCGGTCGCAGCAAGAATATTTCTCTGGGCAGAGAAGCACCTATCTGTCTCGGCAGTTCACCTGAGAGGCACAGACAACATACAGGCGGACTTCCTGAGCAGGAAAGACGTCCACCCTGGAGAATGGTGACTGAACCAAAAAGTTTTCCTATCTCTAACATCAAGATGGGGCAATCCAGAGATAGACTTGTTTGCAAACGCTCAGAATACCAAGGCCAAATCATTTTTCTCCCTCAGCCAGTTGTACAGAGCTCAAGGGATAGATGCCTTCGCCCACACTTGGAACTACAATCTGGCGTACACCTTCCCTGACAATTCCTATGCTGGCGAAGACACTACAAAAAATCCGGCTGGACCAAGTCACAACGATTCTAATAGCCCCAATGTGGCCAATCCCGTCCTTCTGGGCCAGGAACCCGATCTCCTCTATCAGGGTCCCATACTGTATCCGAACCTCAGCAACCTAAACCTTGCAGCCTGGTTGCTGAAGCCGACATCCTAAAAGCTAGAAGGCTCTCAAAGAGTGATCCGCACCCTGCAGCAAAGCAGAAAACCGGCGACCAATGCCATCTATGGCAAAGTATGGAAGAGATGCTCCTCCTTGTGCCTCCCTAATGTTCCGGACCCATTCAATCCCAACATTGCTCAAATTCTGGACTTCCTCCAAAAGGGGTTGGATCTAGGGCTTAATCCAAGCACATTAAGAGTCCAGGTTTCAGCCTTCAGTTAATACTTCGATAAAGATCTGGCTAGCCACCGTTGGATCAAACGGTTTATGGTGTCCGCAAGTCGGATACGTCCAGAAACCCTAACCGGGTTCCCCCTTGGGATCTAAACTTAGTTCTCAACAGCCTAACACAAGCCCCTTTTGAACCATTGTACTCGTTACCACTGAAAACTCTAACATACAAAGCTGTCTTCCTCGTAGCAATCACGACGGCTAGACGCATAGGGGAGTTACAGGCCCTTTCCATACAAGAGCCCTACCTATCTCTGAACGTAGATATTATAGTTTTACGTTTAGACCCCTCCTTTATGCCCAAGGTGTCCTCAGATTTCCATAGAGGTCAAGATATAGTTTTGCCCTCATTTTTCCCAAATCCGTCTAATGAGGAAGAAACAAGCTTCCACACTCTGGATGTCCGCAGAGTGGTACTCCATTATCTAGAACAGACCAAGGACTGGAGAATAGACCAGAATCTCTTTATTCAATTCTCAGGTCGCAATAAGGGGAAGAAAGCGGCCAAAAGCACAATCGCAAATTGGATCAAACAATCTATCTGTTTGGCATACTCATCAAGAGATCTTCCCCCTCCTGCTTCGCTGAAAGCTCACTCCACGAGATCAGTTACTACATCATGGGCAGCAAGAGGGAACGCTTCATCGGAGCAGATATGCAGAGCTGCTACCTGGTCGTCTGTGCATACTTTCACCAGGCACTATAGACTAAATTTTGATAGGGATCTGACATTTGGCAGACATGTTCTGCAGGCTGTGGACCCCCCCTAATAGTTTATCGTTGGTATAACTCCAGGTGGCTGTCGTGGAAGGTGACTAGAGAAAATAGAATTAGTCTTACCGGTAATTCGGTTTCTAGGAACCTTCCACGACAGCACTAATTTCCCTCCCTAAAAGACTATTTACTAAAATGAATTCCTGCACTTAGTGGTAATAATACATGCCGAAGTATCCAGAAAAAACACTGTAGGGTGCAGGAAGGGGAGGGGTATTTAACCTCTTGTGTGTTCCTCTTCCCCATTAGGGCGGGGAAACGTCCTCCAGGTGGCTGTCGTGGAAGGTTCCTAGAAACCGAATTACCGGTAAGATTAATTCTATTTTTACGCACACTGATCACATCTAATTTTGCTCCCAATTCAGCCTTTGGTAGTGAACATGGAAAATATTGTTCTCCATTTAAAATGGGAAAGGCGCGTGGCAAGAGATGGGGAAGTGGATGAGATGGTGCATGCAGAGGCCGTGGTCAAGCTGAAATTGTGCCACAACAAACACCCACATCTTCTCCCCAGAAATTCCTGTCCAAATTTATAGGGGACAGCAGAACAGCACTCTTGAAACCAGAGCAGTGTAAAAAGGTTGGATAGTGGATAATGCTTCCACTCACTTTGCTACCACCACCAGCACCCGGTCTTCCACATGGTCAAGTTTGAGTAGCCGTGAGTCTGTACCGCATATTCCTCACCCTGATCCTCCTTCCTCCTCCAATGCCAAGTGCCGGAGACAACTGATCCCACACTTGGACACTCCGAAGACCTGTTCACTATTCCATTTATAGATTGGGACCTCTCACCCGGTCCACTTGAAGCGGGGCCAACTGAGATTGCATATAGCGATGTCCAAATATTGGAGCAGCCACGTTCACATGAAGGCGACGGTGGGAACATGTCACAAGAAGTGGACGATGATGAGACACAATTGGCAGAAAGTCAGGAGGAGGACCAGGGTGCAGAAGTGGAAGAGAAGGTGGTGGATGATATAGTAACTGACCCAACCTCGCAGGAGGATATGCAGAGTGAGGACAGCAGCACACATGGGGAGGGAGGCGCAGCACCCCAACAGGCAGGAAGAAGCAGTGTGGTGGCCGCAGACAGAAGGCGGGCAACCGTTCCTCGTAACACCAACATGACGGAAGTTGGCAGTATAACTGTTAGGTCTTCCCGAGTCTGGTTGTTTTTTAAAGACTCTGCCGATAACCCCAAACAGGCCATTTGCACCACCTGCCATGCCCGTATCAGCATGGGTAGCAAATCTACCAGCCTGGCCACCACGAGCATGATCAGGCACATAGCAGCAAAGCACCCGACTTTGTGGGCCGAACCCCAGTGTCCAGGGACAGTGTCTGCGGGTGACTTCTTCTGCTGTTGTGCGTGGAAGCCAATCACCTGTCCTTGATGCCTGTGAAAATGCCTCCTGCCCTGCACCTGTCATTGCACACACTCAACTACCACCATCATCAAGCACGTCCACGTCCATATCCCGGCGCAGCCTTCAGTTGTCCATACCCCAGTCATTGGAAAGCAAACGGAAATACCCAGCCAACGCCCCACAGGCCACAGTAATAAATTCACATAATTCTCGTCTGCTTGTGCTCGAAATGTTGCCTTTTAGGCTCATGGAGACGGAAGATTTCCGCAATCTGATGGCGGCGGCCGTCCCAAGGTACTCTGTCCCCAGCCACCACTATTTCTCCCGGTGTACCGTCCCGGCATTACACAAGCACGTTTCCCACAACATTACTCGTGCCTTCAACAATGCAGTTACTGGGAAAGTCCACCTAACCACAGACGCGTGGACAAGTGCTTCTGGGCAGGGACGGTACATTTTACTGACGGCACACTGGGTTAACATAGTGGAAGCCGGGACCCAGTCGGACCTTGGGATGGAACACGTCATGCCGAGGATTGTGGGCCCTAGGTCAATCAGGTTTGCCCCCACAGTCTACAGCTCCTGCACCTCATCCTCCTCCTCTTCAGCCTGCATCTCCAAAATGACCACTTCAGTCACAAGCTGGAAGGACTGCAGCACTGCCTCAGCCAAGCGGCAGCAGGCCGTGCTGAAGCTAATATGCTTAGGTGACAAACCGCACATTGCTGAAGAGTTGTTGGACTGCTCTGAAAGAGCAGGCAGATCTGTGGCTGACACTGCTGAACCTACAGCCAGGAATGCGTTCTGGGCAGCGGGACACCAACGATGAAAAAATGGTCCAGGCAATTCGACAACGATCAGCGATACTCAGCAGGGGGGCTGGTCTTCGCTGCGTGTCACACTAAGCGAGATCGCTGGCTAGGTCGCTGTTGCATCACAAAATCGGTGACGCTTCAGCGATCTTGCTTAGTGTGACGGGGGCTTAAGTTGGCTGTTGCATCACGGACCATGATCACCATGTTGATCTAGTGGTGGTGGATAATGAGGAGAAGGAGGATAACACCAAATAGCCAAAATCAGGAAGCGTATACCCATGTATGGGTGTACAAAGGTGCATGGTAATACACCTCCAAAAAGAGACACTATGTTGGAGGTTATGTTTCGCTGTTATCATTTGGTGGTGTAGAGAAGTCTGCCCCAATCCAGCCCTTGTTCATTTTTATAAGAGTCAGCCTGTCAGCATTTTCAATTGATAGGCGGATGCGCTCATCAGTTATAATTCCTCCAGCGGCACTAAAACCCGGCTCTAACAAAACGCTAGTGGCAGGGCAGGCCAGGACCTCCAAGGCATAGAGAGCCAGTTTATGCCACGTGTCCAGCTTGGATACCCAATAATTAAAAGGCACAGAGGAATCACGTACGACGTTGGTACGGTCAGCAAGGTACTGCTTCAACAACTTCCCACTCCTTGTGACAGTACCCTGATGAGAAGGTCTGAGAAAAGTGTTCCAGAACTTTGCCAGTGTTCCCCTGCCTCTGCTGGATTGGAGTTGCGTCTCTCTCGCCTCTACTCCTTGGTTGTCCACCGAACTGTGACCTCTGCCGCCAGTGTTTTCAGATGGGAATTTTTTTAAAAATTCCGCAACAATGGCCATCTGGTACTGTAACATTTTAGTACACTTATCTGACTCTGGAAGAAGAGATTGAAAGTTCTCCTTGTAGCGTGGGTCTAGAAGTGTCACCAACCAGTATTGAGTGTCAGCAATACTAGGCTGCGCAGCACCTAGTTACCCGATATGTACCCTGGATACCGTCTCCCAGCTTCTGCTGTAGAGCGCTGGGAGCTGGTATCCAGTGTACACATTGCGTAACTAAGGGCTGCACGGCGCCTAGTGAGCCGGTATCCAGGGTACATATCGGGTAACTAGGCGCCGCGCAGCCCTTAGTTACCTGATGTGTACATTGGATACCAGCGTGCTCGCTGGTCCTGATCTCTTGTGAGTCTGCCTATGTGACAGCTCACCAGCGATCAGCTAACGATGTCCCAGCGATCCCATCCACGTCGGATCGTTGGTGGGATCGCTGGGACATTGAAGAGTGTGACGGGACCCTTACTGTGTAAAAGGGTGTTTTTGTTGCCCTTTTCATTAAAAATATTTACATAGTAGGTTGATGTGTACCCCCAGGGGGAAATGTTTGTCAGCCCATACACTTAGTGTATGGGCATTCAAAGTATAGGAGACCCTCTCCTTTAAACTGGGATGACATTTTTTGGAGGCCATCCTCCACGTCTCTTCAGACACCACCACTAGATCACCAGGGTGAATGTGTTTCGTGATGCAACAGCCACGTTGGTTTTTTTGAAAGGTGTTTATGATGCTAGTAACAGAACTCTGGATACAGTATGTTGATATGTACCCCCCAGGGGGAATTGTTTGTCAGCCCATACACTTAAGCCTGGGTCTCACATAGCGATACACCAGCGATCCCGACAACGATCAGGATCACTGGTGTATCGCTACATGATCGCTGCTGAGCTGCCAAACAGACAGCTCAGGCAGCGATCAGCACAGTGACACTGCGGGTAACATCGCTTAGTTACCCTCAGTGTACCTTGGATACCAGCGCCCTGATGCAGGGAGCTGGTAACCAAGGTACACATCGGGTTTCCAGGTGCTGCTCGGTGCCTGGAAACCCGCTGTGTACCTTGGTTACCAGCTCCCTGCATCAGGGCGCTGGTATCCAAGGTACACAGCAGGTTTCTAGGCACAGCCCCGCGTCTGGAAACCCGCTGTGTACCTTGGTTACCAGCGGATCGCTGGTCTCCCGCCTGTCACACGCAGCGATGCGTGCCTGTCAGCGGGAGACCAGCGATAAAAAAAAAAAAAAGTCCAGGACATTCAGCGACGATCAGCGATACCCAGCAGGGGGGCTGATCGTCTCTGAATATCACACACAGCGATATCGCTAATGAGCTCGCTGCTGCGTCACAAAACTAGTGACTCAGCAGCGATCTCGCTAGCGAGATCGCTGTGTGAGACGGGGGCTTTAGTGTATGGCCATTACCAGTATAGGAGTCCCGCTCCTTTGTAATGGAAAGAGATTTTTAGGAGGGCTTCCTCCATGTCTCTTCCAAGTGGTATTTGGGTGCGTCCAAATTTGAGGCAGGCCTTGCATTCACTGCATAGGAAAACAGTCTTGGAGACCCACTTCCTAATAATGTGAACTTTGTTGGTTGTTCATCTTCAGCACTGCAATGCTACAATGCTGGGTCTTCAGCCTCACCACTGCAATTCACCAATGCAGGTTCTTCAGCCTCAACATTGCAATTCTCCACTCTTGGTTCTTCAGGCTCAACACTGAAATGCTCCACTGCTATGTGTTCTTCCTCAACACTGCAATGCTACAATGCAGGTTCTTCGTGCTCAACACTGCAATTGTCCACAGTTGGGTATTTAGCCTCAACATTGCATTTGTCCACTGCCTGGTCTCAGCCTCAACTTCAATTGTCCAATGCTGGGTCTTCAGCCGCAACACTGCTATTGTCCACTGCAGGTTCTTCAGCATCAACACTTAAATTATCTACTGCAGGTTTTCCAGACTCAACACTGACATTCTCCACTGCCATGTCTTCATCCTCAACACTAACATTCTCCAATGCAGGTTCTTCAGGCTCAACCATTCACTGCGTAGCCAAACAATATGGGAGTACCAAATTTATATGAACAATGCTTTCAGGTGGCCATCCAGTACGTTGGTTCAAAGGCTTATTGGGGTGCGTGTAACTTTGGTGCAGGGCAGGCCTTGCAGTCAATGCCTAGGCTAACAGTATGGCAGTAACATATGGAAAAAATGGGAACTTTGGTTTCATGTGGCCATCCAGTACGTGGGTTCAAAGGCTTATTGGGGTGCGTGTTACTTTGGTGCAGGGCAGACCTTGCATTCAATGCATAGGCTAACACTATTGGAGGCCCATTTTCTTATAATTGGAACAGTTTTTCATGAGGCCCTCCTGTACGTCTCATCAAAGGGGTATTGGGGTGCGTCTTAATTTTTGGCAGCCCAGCCACTCACTGCATAGGCAACAACAGTATAGGTGACCCACTGTTTAATAATGTGAACAACAAAGCATAGCCGGCTGATGGCCCTTTAAGAATATTAATGCCGCCTGATGCCCCTATAAAAATAGGCTTTGTGACTTTCAGAGTCCTTCCTTCATAAGGCTAAGTGCACACGTTTGCAGAATGTTTGCAGAATATTCCTGAGCAAAACCAGACTTTTTTCGCGGCAAAAAAGTGTGGTTTTTTTGCGCGTTTTTTTTTTGCGCGGATTTGACGCGTTTTTACCGCGATTTTTTCCTGAACTTTCTAGGTCAATAATATAGCGGGAAAAACGCTAGAATTCCGCAAAATTAATGGACATGTTGCTAGATTTTCCGCGATGCGTTTTTTTCGCGGAAAAAAACGCACCATGTGCACAAGAATTGCGGAATTCATTCTAAATGATAGGATGCTTAATACATGCGTTTTTGACGGTTTTTTCCCGTGAAAAAACGCGAAAAAAACGCAAATATTCCTGAATGTGTGCACTTAGCCTAAATGTAACAGGATGTGTCTGATGATGTCACACACACCACAAGGCCAGCTAAGGTTGTTAAATGTTAAAATGACATTTCCCAGTGAATGCATTTGTCTTGGTTGAAAGCAATGCTAAAGTTGAAAAACGCATCAAAAACGCTACATGTGAACATAGCTCAAGTGATGGAGGTACATTTTTGGTGGGTTATTTCTTTTGCCTTACATACAAATTATTACTCTGGAAAGGACGTTCATTAACATATTTTCCTGGAAAATCCATTTTGGTTTCGTTTTTCTATGTTTTAGTGTGCTCCTGTAAAAGTGGCGTCACACTCATCACATCAGTGACCTAGGAGTCAGAAATGCTTTCAGGGGTATTCCCCATGATGTTCCCGTGTCATTTGAGCACTGTTTCCATTTATTTCAGATGTTTTTAGACCCTACAAGGACCCCTGGGGGAATTGCGGTAAAAATGCTTTGTTTTCCCATAGACTTACATTGGGTTCGTTGCTCTGGTCGAGTACCCGAGTATTCCAATTTGCTCGACCCGCACAACGAGCACCTGAGCATTTTAGTGCTAGCTCATTACTACATCCTATACATAGAACAATGCTATTTATCTTGCGGAAACTGTGCGTCTCCGCAAGATAAATTGATATGCTGCAGTCTAGAAAGACGCGACGCATATGCGTATACTCAGGTCTGCCACCTGTGTATTTGAACGCATAGTGGAGATGGGATTTAATAAAATCACCCTCCACTATGCTGTAACATCTGGACGCTGCTGATTGGACTCAGTATCCAATCCGCAGCAAATACTGAAGGAATCCTGAACGTGGAAGCATACCCTAACTCTCATTTGTCCAGCTGCAGGGCTGACCCTCTGTAACCCTTACCTGCCAAGCTGCAGGGCTGACCCTCTGTAACCCTTACCTGCCAAGCTGCAGGGCTGACCCTCTGTAACCCTTACCTGCCAAGCTGCAGGGCTGACCCTCTGTAACCCTACCTGCCAAGCTGCAGGGCTGGCCTCTGTAACCCTTACCTGCCAAGCTGCAGGGCTGACCCTTTGTAACACTCCCTGCTTAGTTGCCTACAGTCCATAACTATCACATAAAAGTGACTACAATAAACCATAGCATTAACCATATAGTTACAGTACTAATCATTTGGCAACAAGAACGAGGCGATTCAAGAGTGGCTGCAACTGCTTTCCAAGAAGCAAGTGAGGTCATTTCTTGGAATTGTTGGGTACTAGCGACGATTCGTTCAGAGTTTCGCTCTAATCGCCGCACCGTTGACAGATCTTAAAGGCACTAAATCGACAAATCAATGATAGTTAAATGGACTGATGACATAGAGATGGCGTTCCAGGAACTGAAGAGAACTCTGTGTAAACATCCAGTTCTGGTCGCACCAGACTTCAACAAAGAGTTTGTGGTCCAGATGAATGTTTCGGAAGTTGGCTTTGGAGCCAGGCTGTCTCAAGTAATGGAGAAGAACATCCCATCCTGTATTTGAGCCGAAAGCTCTCGTCATGCAAGAAAGAAATACGCCATCGTCGAGAAGGAGTGCCTAGCCATAAAATGGGCCATGGATCCGTTGAGGTATTATCTACTAACAAACTTGTGTCTGATCATACCCCTCTGAGATGGATAATTGAGAAAAAGGGTAAGAACGCCTAAGGGTGGTTCTTAGGCCTCCAGGATTTCAACTTCCATGTAGAACACAGGCCTGGGAAGTCACATGGGAATACAGATGCCCTCTCCCTAATTCCCTGTTTGATGTCTGAAGGTGCCAAAGCCACCAGCTTTGGGCAGAGGGTGGGAATATGTGATGGGGTCTCTGGTACTGTATGTGAGGGGAGATGTGCCATGGAGATTGCTTTCCTCCCAGAGACTTCAGCCCCACGTGTGCCTGCGTCTACCTCGAGGAGCAGCTAAGTGAGCCGACCTTCCACATCATTAGTATACCGTATATACTTGTGTATAAGCCGATTTTTTTTTTTAGCACATTTTTTTGTGCTGAAAATTCCCCCTTCGGCTTATACACAAGTCATTGTGACAGAAGACGGTGAAGGAGGGTGAGCGATAGCCTGGCAGTCGGTGGCTGCGGCTATATCTGTGCGTGCTAGAGAAATTAATATTAATTGCCAGTGCAGTGAATATTCATTTCTCTTTAGCAGCGGGTCACAGGAGCCAGCAGCTGCAGCTAAAGCCTGTGCCTACTGCTAAAGAGAAATGAATATTCACTGCACTGGCAATAAATATTAATTTCTCTAGCATGCACAGTTACAGCCGCAGCCCCCGACAATAGGTGTGGAGAGAGGTGAATATTCATTCCCTGAATGAGCGGGGACACATGATCGCCCAGCCGTAGGAGCTGCTGACACCGGAACAAGATGCTCTGATGGCGCGCAGGGAAGGTAAGTAGGATTTTTATTTTTTTTTTAATGCTTTTCTCATGGGGGCCACGCATGCAAGGATAGGGAATGAGGATCCATGCAGACAAGAATAGGGAATGAGGATCCATGCAGACAAGGATAGGGAATGAGGATCCATGCAGACAAGGATAGGGAATGAGGATCCATGCAGACAAGGATAGGGAATGAGGATCCATGCAGACAAGGATAGGGAATGAGGATCCATGCAGACAAGGATAGGGAATGAGGATCCATGCAGACAAGGATAGGGAATGAGGATCCATGCAGACAAGGATAGGGAATGAGGATCCATGCAGACAAGGATAGGGAATGAGGATCCATGCAGACAAGGATAGGGAATGAGGATCCATGCAGACAAGGATAGGGAATGAGGATCCATGCAGACAAGGATAGGGAATGAGGAGCCATGCAGACAAGGAAAGGGAATGAGGAGCCATGCAGATAAGGAAAGGGAATGAGGAGCCATGCAGACAAGGATAGGGAATGAGGAGCCATGCAGACAAGGAGAGGGAATGAGGAGCCATGCAGACAAGGATATGGAATGAGGAGCCAAGCAGACAAGGATAGGGAATGAGGAGCCATGCAGACAAGGATAGGGAATGAGGAGCCATGCAGACAAGGATAGTGAATAAGAAGGAGCCATTCAGGCAAGGATAGTGAATAAGAAGGAGCCATTCAGGCAAGGATAGGGAATAAGGAGCCATTCAGGCAAGGATAGGGAATAAGGAGCCATTCAGGCAAGGATAGGGAATAAGGAGCCATTCAGGCAAGGATAGGGAATAAGTAGCCATGCAGGCAAGCATGGGGATGACGAACCATGCATACCAGGATAGAGAACAGGGGACAATGCATACCCGGCTTATACTCGAGTCATAAAGTTTTCCAAGTTTTTCGTAACAAAATTAGGTGCTTCGGCTTATACTCTGGTCGACTTATCCACAAGTATATGTGGTAATTATTTCTGCCTTGACACATATCCCCTTCTCGGTTTTCTCTGTTTATGCAGCGCCTTTCTGGGACAATCACATTTACTGGGATTACAATTTTCTGTAATTAATGTTCTATCATTATCTGTTACTGATGTCCCTGGTTCTGCCGTCCCAATCTCTGTGGATGTTCCCGACACTTTATAACTTTTTATCTTTTTTTTCATGGAATATTTAGATCATTTCTATGTTTTTGGTGCTGGATTGGAGATATTCTGTGATAAATCTCTGTATGTGACTATAATGGGACTGTGTGTTATACCGGGGGGCAGGACGGGGCCATGACTGGATGCAGTGATCATGTGAAGCCGGTAACAGCTCCGGAGATTTCTTACATGGGATCTTTATGATGTTACATCGTCATCTTCTCCCCATTCAGGTCCCTACAATATTGGCTCCTCTCAGTGGAGATCTATATAAGAGAATTCTCCTGAGTGACCCTACAAGGATGGAGAGGGACAAGATGGCGGAGAGGATATTACACCTCACCCTAGAGATCCTCTTCCGGCTTACTGGAGAGGTGAGAGATTCTGATGACGTCACATTACATCATTCTTATCTATGGGAATAACAGATGGACAGAACTGGAGAGGTGAGGACTCTGGAAATGTCTGTAGTGAGATTTATTAATGTGTCTCTCCATAACCAGGATTACACAGTAGTGAAGAAGACCTCTAGAGAGCGCTGTCAGGCCCTGCGTCTGAGGGATGGGGAAGACCCCTGAGCCCAATTACGGTGCCTCCACCTCACACCTGATACATGAGGACATCAATGACCAGAAGAACCTAGAACTCACCTACAAGATGATTGAGCTGCTGACTGGAGAGGTGACACTGCTGGGAATGCTGGGACATTATACAGTAACACTATGGAGGGATCGGTGGATGACGGTATCATTGTATGTGTCAGGTTCCTATAAGGTGTCAGGATGTCACCGTCTATTTCTCCATGGAGGAGTGGGAGTATTTAGAAGGACACAAAGATCTGTACAAGGATGTCATGATGGAGGTTCCCCAGCCCCTCACATCACCAGGTAATAGACAGGACTAAATACACACGGCCTATAATTATCTGTATGTAAAGAATGAATTCAGTCCCTGTATGTGTTTCCTCCAGTTCTATCCAGTGAGAGGACAACACCAGAGAGATGTCCCCGTCCTCTTCTTCCACAGGACTGTAAACAAGGAGATCACAATGTTCCTCAGGATCATCAGGTAGATGGAGCGAAAGTGTCATGAGATCTCCCATATTATGTGTAGACGGCTGTGAAGGTCTTGTGTTCAGTCTTGTTTTGTTCACCAGTATAAGTGAAGTCAGATGTATAACTCGGACGGGGACTGCATCACAATGCTCGAACTGGCCGGTGACTCTAGAGTCACAAGCATGACAGCATGTATTTCTATGCAACTGTCATGCTTGGACCGCACACCTAATATCATGCCTTAAGTGCCAACTATGAGCAATAGCACAACCTCACTCTACAGAGCTCCATATAGGAAACATGTACTACAGCTACAGTGTATGGTATATACAGTGAAGCACCTAGAGACATCTCTTAAGACCCCCCCCTTTTATCTCCCCCACCTGCAGGGCTGACCCTCTGTAATGCCCCCGTCACACTAAGCGAGATCGCTGCTGAGTCACAAGTTTTGTGACGCAACAGCGATCTCGCTATGTTTGACACGTACCAGCGATCAGGACCCTGCTGTGAGATCGCTGGTCCTGTCAGACATGCCTGGACATTTCTTTGGTTGTTGAGATCCCGCTGGGTAGCATGCATCAGTGTGTTTGACACCTTTTACCAACGATCTCGCTAGCGACTCAGCACTGAGACACATAGGAGACACATCGTTTACACAGGTCGCTACGGTCGCCGATCGTTGCTGCCTCGTTGGGAAGATCTGACTGTCTGGCATCTCACCAGCGACCACAAAGCGACGCAGCAACGAACCCTGCCAGGTCGTATCGTTGTTGGGATCACTGCTGCGTCGCTGAGTGTGACGGTACCCTAACTTTCCTCTGCCCTGCTGCAGGACTGACCTTCTGTAGCCCTCTCCTGCCCAGCTGCAGGGCTGACCCTCTGTAATGGTATGTTTCCACATTCCGGATTGGCAGCGCTTTGAACTCAGCGGATACCCGCTCCGTTCAAAGCGCTGCCGGCTTTTATACGCGCGGTGCTTCTGCATGTATTCATTGAACACATGAGGAATCACCACATCCTATACATAGAACGGTGCTATTTATCTTGTGGAGACTGAGCGTCTTCGCAAGATAAACTGACATGCTGCAGTCTGGAAAGACGCGCCACATGTACATATACGCAGGTCTGCAACTTGCGTATGTGAACGCATAGTGGAGATGGGATTTCATAAAATCCCCTCCACTATGCTGTAACATCTGGACGCTGCGGCTGTACTCCGCACCCAATCCGCAGCAAATACTGAACAAATCCTGCACTTGGAAACATACCCTAACTCTCCCTTGCCCAGCTGCCGGGCTGACCCTTTGTAACTCTCCCCTTCTCAGTGGCCTACAGTCCATAGCTGTCACATAAAAGTGATTACAATAAACCATAGCATTAACCATATAGTTACACTACTATTCATCTGTCCTGTAATAACAGTATTTTCTGCATTATTACAAATATGCCTTTGTCATACAGCAATTCTGTTAGGTGCCAGGATCTTCCATTCCTTTACACCAGGAATATGACAGCGAGTTTTCCTTGTTTTCTGCCTTCACAGTCCTCAGATCTTAACCCTATAAAGCATCTCTGGGACGAGGTAGAATTGGTTATTCAGAGCATCTCAGCACCTTCATCTAATTTGCAGCAACTGCAAGAACCTATCCTGTTGGCATGGGCCAGTATTCCTAGAGAACCATCTCAGCACCCTGTGCAATCTATGAAGTGATTAATATCTGAGGTTCTAAAGGGCAAAGAAGATCCTACTAGATAGGTGTCTCTAGTAATGTATTCAGTGTATGTTTTATATCTGGTGGAGATGACAGGATAAAGCTGATCATAGACATTAGATGTTGTCTGGATCTTTTCAAACGTCTTCATCTGTCTGTGACTTTTACAATCTTTGTTTCAGGGTGAAGATCTGCCCCATATTAATACTACAGAGACAAATGTGAGGGGTGATGAGCGGTGTAAAGAGGAGATTCCTACAGATAAGCGCACAGGTGAGTAGTGACCACTAAATGCAGAGAAGTCACAGGTTCTAATCAGTCACTGGCTTGTAGAGTAACTTTAGATGTTCGCAGTTTTTTCAGATGTGTTCACATGAAAATTTTGATGTGGATATAGAGACTGATTCATTATAGGGTTATGAGGGACTATTTTTTTTTTTTTTTTTTATACAATGTGTTAATAACTATCACTCAGGTAGTTGCTTCACCTGCCTTTTGTGCCTGCTGCTGATCTCTACTGACTGGTCACAGACCGCTCTTACTGGTGATTCAGATTCTCTTCCACTCTGCTCTGTTGATGGGGCGTGACTGCTGATGTTATGCCGATTGATAGTTTAACTGCGGGAAGCCGACTGTCAATCACCATGATATCGGAAGTCATCCCTTGTCCACAGAGCAGCCCTGAAGAAGAAAAGCTGCTCGCTGACGTGGAGCAGCTGAATCACCGGCAGGAGTAGTCGGTGACCACTCTGACCCAGCGTCAAGTACAACAGTCAGGTAATTGTTTCTATTAGCAAATACCTGCTTATTAATGAATTGATTCAGACGTACACACAGTACTTCTTCTGAGTGGTGCGTGCCTTGCTGTGTCTTGCCAGAAAAAGTCAAGAACGGATTGGAGCAACATTTCTTGTTTTTTTTAAACTTTTTATTGACAGATTCCACAGAATAGGATAACAAACATATGACCATACAGTATAAAGTCAATTAATCCATTCAATCACCGTTCACAGTGACATAGATGTGATATCACACTTTCAATAATAAAATAAACAGACAAAACAAATGAAACATAGCATTCAACATAATACACTCTACCAAGCATTGCACCTTCTAACCAACCGGTTCTGTATAAGAGTTTTGAGCTCGTACAAGGTCAGATTATAATAGGTACATATTCTTAAGCCCACATAAACCAACACTTTCATGGTCTGGAAGGGACACACATCAGGGATCATATCGCGAGATTGAGGAGACCATAGCATTTGGATCCAAGTGCGTCAAGGGTGAATCACACCACCTTTCCCAAATCTTATGGGACTTCTGGGGACATCCTCTGTTTCTATACAATATGTTCTCACAAGGAATTATATCATTCACTAATTTTTCCCATTGATTAATCAAAGGAGATTTTCCCCCCCCATCCACCTCAACGCTACCGCTTTCCTAGCCATAAATAGAGCCTCCCGAAGAAATATTCTATTATGGTGGACCCACATTTCTTCATCCACGGCACCCAGAATACACAACTCCGGACTACATTCAGTATTGGTATCCCAATTATCTGCTCCAATGTAATCATCACTCCAATATCTTCGTTTAATTCTCCAGTTCCAAATAAGGTGGCAGAAATCCGCTCCCGATTCCCCACACCAATGACATTCATCAGTTGCTCCTCTACCAACCAAATTGATGTAGTCTACTTGGGGTCAAATAAGACTGATGAAGAATATACAATAGGATTAGTTTATTTGCAGCTGGTGACACCATCGTATGTGCCTCTAGGGCATCATTCCACTGCTCATCATCGATAGAGGGGATTAAGTGCCGCCATTTACTTTCTACAGCAAGATGAGTGGATGCAATTTTAGAAATTAACAAAAAGGTATAAAGAGAGGATATCACACCTGTTGGTCCCTGAGTTGATAATATTCCTCTCAATGGGTATCTAGATATTCTCATTCTAGGAAACTGGAATTGATACATTATGGCATGTCTCAGCTGCAAGTATCTATCAAAATCTCTATGGAGAATTCCAAACCTTAAGGTACTGCCACACTAAGCTATCCCGCTAGCGATCTCGTTAGCGTTGCATACTAATGAGATCGCTAGCGGGATTGTTTCTATATCGCTAAATGCTGCCGCATTTAGCGATATAGTTAACGACGCTATCGCCGTTAGCGATCTTCTTAACGACTTTAGCGGTACAAAAGTACCGCTAAATCGCTAAGAAAAGGTGCCACACAGCGATAAGATACTTACCCAGCGGGAGCGCCAGCGATGAAATAGGGTCCGGAGCGATTCCAGCGACGAGCGAGATCACAGCAGGAAGCTCGTCGCTGGAAGCTGCCGCACTGAACAACATCGCTAACGGGATCGCTAAATAGTGCCGTTTTTTAGCGATCCCGTTAGCGATATTGTTTAGTGTGGCATACCCTTTACATGAATTTGTTCAAACGATAACAGAGTTTCGTCTTCAAAAATCTGATTAACTGATGTTACTCCTTTCTGTTTATAGAAACATGGATCTTGTAAATTTTGAAGGTGTGGGAACTCGGGATTATCTCACAACTGAGTTTCCCCAAGCTGATCAGTGAACTTTTTCCTCATATTATGTCCCAAGGGGTAGATATTATCTTTAAGGTCACCAATCGGATTTTGATTAATTGTGATACCTAAATATTTAAATTTTTGTACTACCTGTAAACCACATAGCACAGGTACAGTTATGTTATCTACTAGCTGCATAATCACAGATTTCCTCCAATTGATTTTAAGACCCGACAATTCCCCAATAATATTAAATAAGGTCAATTGCATTTGGAAAAGATTGCTCTGTTTGATCCAAAAAGAGTACCAGATCATCAGCATATAATCCCACCTTATCCACCCTAGAATTTATATTAATTCCCTCCACCACAGGATCCTGCCTAATCCCAAGTGCAATCGATTCATTCGCGAGAGCAAAGAGCATTGGGGATAATGGGCAGCCCTGTCTAGTTCCTCTACCCAGAGTAAAATAATCCGATAGCAAGCCATTAACAAGGATACTAGTCCTGGGCATACGAAATTTATCAAAGAAACCAAATTTCAGAAGCACACGTTGCAAAAATATCCACTCCATCAAAAGCCTTTGCCGTATCTAAAGAGGCTATCGCCCAAGGTTTCCTATATTTGTGTCCTATCTGCGTTAGAACCTGCACCCTTCTAATATTATAGGAGGTGGATCTTCCTGGCATAAAGCCGGATTGATCTTCATGTATTATGCTTAATATTACTGCTTTCACTCTGTTAGCTATAAGTTTAGTGAGTGTTTTATAGTCTGTATTAACCCCTTAACGACCAAGCCATTTTGTAGGTTAAAGACCAGGCCAATTTTTACAATTCTGACCACTGTCACTTTATGTGCTTATAACTCTGGAACGCTTCAACGGATCTTGGCGATTCTGAGATTGTTTTCTCGTGACATATTGTACTTCATGATAGTGGTAAAATTTCTTCAATATAACTTGTGTTTATTATGAAAAAAAACGGAAATATGGCAAAAATTTTGAAAATTTTGCAATTTTCAAACTTTTAATTTTTATGCCATTAAATCAGAGAGATATGTCACAAAAATTAGTTAATAAATAACATTTCCCACATGCCTACTTTACATCAGCACAATTTTGGAACCAAAATTTTTTTTTTGTTAGGAAGTTATAAGTGTTAAAAGTTGACCAGCAATTTCTCATTTTTCCAACAAAATTTACAAAACCATTTTTTTTAGGGGCCACCTCACATTTGAAGTGAATTTGAGGGGTCAATATGACAGAAAATACACAAAAGTGACACCATTCTAAAAACTGCACCCCTCAAGGTGTTCAAAGCCACATTCAAGAAGTTTATTAACCCTTTAGGTACTTCACAAGAATTGAAGCAATGTGGAAGGAAAAAATGAACATTTAACTTTTTTTCCCAAAATTTTTCTTTCGACACAATTTTTTTCCCAATTTTTAATTTTGTCAAGGGTATCAGTAGAAAATGAACCACAATATTTGTTGTACAATTTCCTGAGTACACGATACCCCATGTGTGGGGGTAAACCACTAAAGGGCGCATGGCAGAGCTCGGAAGGGAAGCAGCGCCATTTGACTTTTTTGGCTGAATTGAGATTGGACCCATGTCGCATTTGGAGAGCCCCTGTGTGCCTAAACAGTGGAAACCCCCCACAAGTGACCCCATTTTGGAAACTAGACCCCCCAAGGAACTTATCTAAATGTGTTGTGAGAGCTTTTAACCCCCAAGGGCTTCACAGAAGGTTATAACGTAGAGCCGTAAAATTAAAAAATCATATTTTTCCACAAAAATGATCTTTTCATCCCAATTTTTATTTTCCAAAGGATAAAGGACCCCAAAAGTTATTGTGCAATTAGTCCTGAGTACGCTGATACCCCATATGTGGGGGTAAACCACTATTTGGGCGCATGGCAGAGCTCGGAAGGGAAGCAGCGCCATTTGACTTTTTTGGCTGAAATTGAGATTGGACGCCATGTCGTATTTGGAGAGCCCTGTGTGCCTAAACAGTGGAAACCCCCCACAAGTGACCCCATTTTGGAAACTAGACCCCCCAAGGAACTTATCTAGATGTGTGGTGAGAGCTTTGAACCCCCAAGGGCTTCACAGAAGGTTATAACGTAGAGCAGTAAAATTAAAAAATCATATCTTCTCCACAAAAATGATCTTTCCACCCCCAATTTTTATTTTCCAAAGGGTAACAGGACCCCAAAAGTTATTGTGCAATTTGTCCTGAGTACGCTGATACCCCATATGTGGGGGTAAACCACTATTTTGACGCATGGCAGAGCTCGAAAGGGAAGGAGCGCCTTTTTCAAATGCATACTTTGATGGAATGGTCTGCGGGTGTCATGTCACGTTTGGAGAGCCCCTGATGTGCCTAAACAGTAGAAACCCCCCACAAGTGACTCCATTTTGGAAACTAGACTCCCCAAGGAGCTTATCTAGATGTGTGGTGAGCACTTTAAACCCCCAAGTGCTTCACAGAAGTTTATAACGTAGAGCCGTGAAAATAAAAAAATCATATTTTTTTTCCACAAAAATAAACTTTTTGCCCCCAAATTTTTATTTTTATAAGGGTAACAGGAGAAATAGGGCCCCAAATGCTATTGTGCAATTTGTCCTGAGTACGCTGATATCCCATATGTGGGGGGGAACCACTATTTTGACGCATGGCAGAGCTCGGAAGGGAAGGAGCACCGTTTTTAAATGCAAACTTTGATGGAATGGTCTGCGGGTGTCATGTCGCGCTTGGAGAGCCCCTGATGTGCCTAAACAGTAGAAACCCCCCACAAATGACCCCATTTTGCAAACTAGACCCCCCAAGGAACTTATCTAGATGTGTGGTCAGCACTTTGAACCCCAAGGGCTTCACAGAAGTTTATAACGTAGAGCCGTGAAAATAAAAAAATCATATTTTTTTCCACAAAAATGACCTTTTTGCCCCCAAATTTTTATTTTTATAAGGGTAACAGGAGAAATAGGGCCCCAAAAGTTGATGTGCATTTTGTCCTGAGTACGCTGATATCCGATATGTGGGGGGGAACCACTGTGATCGCCTTACTGCGATCTTTGGGAGGCACAATGAACAAATCCACAAAAGGTGAAGAATTGGTTTTCTTTTTTATGCCGTTCCTCGTGCGGTATTAGTGATTAGGCGACTTTATTCCTCGGACCGGTGTGATTACAGCGATACCAGATTTATACCCTTTTTTCATGTTTAGCTTCTGTCACACACTAAAAGATGCTTTTTTTTGGAATAATTTTTTGTAAGAAATTTTTGCATTGCCGTATTTTGAGAGCTATAATTTTTCCATATTTCAGCCGACAGAGTTATCTGTGGGCTTATTTTTTGCGGGACGAGCTGACGTTTTTATTGGTACCATATTCGGGCACATAACGTTTTTTGATCGCTTCCTATTCCGATTTTTGTGGAAGCAGAATGAACAAAAACCAGCAATTCAGGAATTGTTTTTTTTTTTTTCCTCCGTTCCGCGTGTGGTAAAATTGATAAAGCAGTTTTATTCTTCGGGTCACTGCAATTACAGCGATACCTCATTTATATATTTTTTTATGTTTGGCTTTTTTTTACACAATAAAAAATTTTATAGAAAAAATAATTATTTTTGCATCAGTTTATTCCGCGAGCTATAACTTTTTTATTTTTTCGCTGATGATGCTGTATGGCGGCTTGTTTTTTGCGGGACAAGATGACGTTTTCAGCGGTACCATGATTATTTATATCTGACTTTGATCACGTGTTATTGCACTTTTTCCAAGCGGTATGATGATACCGCTTGGAAAAAGTATAATTTACTATTTTTTGTGTTTTGTTTTTTTTTTTACGGCTTTCACTGAAGGGGTTAACTAGGGTTATGCTTTTATAGATGGGATTTTTACGGACGTGGCGATACCAAACGTGTATTTTTTTTGTTTTTTATTTTTTTTATTACATAAAAATGTGTATTTTTTAGGGGATTTTTTTAAAATTATTTTTTAATATTTTTTTTACAATTTTTTTTAAAAAAATGATTTTTTTTAACTTGTCTCTTTATGGGACTTTCACTTTTTTTTTATTTTTTATTGCAGTTACAATGCATTGCAATGCTTCAGCATTGTACCTATGATGAAAGCTGCTGTGAGCATGATCACAGCAGCTTTCCGTAGCTAGATGACCCAGAGGTTGTCATGACAAGCCCCGGGTCATCAAGGCAGAGATCGGGCCCTGCAAATACATTGCAGGGCGCCGATCTGAGGCAGAGGGAGCTCCCGACCCTCTGCCTCCCCCCCTGAGCGCTGCGATCGCAGCAGTCAGGGGGTTAACAGCCAGGGGCGGCGGGGGCGCCGCTCCTGGCTGTCAGTGCAGGAAGCTCGGCCGCTGCAGCGCCGGCTCCTGCACTGATCGCGCTGGAGATGCTGAAATTTCAGCATCTCCTGCGCGATCGCTGCTGTGTTTGGTCAGTCAGATTGACTGACCAATCACAGCGCTGTAGGTGCGGGGACCGACGGCAAAGGTCCCCGCACCGCTTGCTGTGCCTGTCAGCTGTCATAGACAGCTGTCGGCACTGAACTACCACTGCGTGTTTACATGCAGTGGTAGTTCAAAGGGATGACGTGCACAGTCCGTCCTGGTGCCGGAACTGACACCCGGCCATGACGGACTGTGCACGTCAATGGACATTAAGGGGTTAAGCAGAGATATGAGACTGTAAAAACCACACTCCTCAGCAGATTTATCTGGCTTTAGTATTACCGCTATAGTGGCATCATGAAAGGATTGGGGAAGCAAGTGTCCAGCCAGCGACTTGGAAAGGGTCTGCAACTGAACCGGCCCTATCTGATCTATATATCTTTTATATAGTTCTATGGGCATGCCGTCAGAGCCCCGAGTTTTTCCATTTTTGAGAGACATGGCAGCTACCCGAATCTCCTCCAACATGATATATATATATCCAACAACGCCCGATCCCCATCAGAAAGTTTGGGAAACTCCATATGGTCCAAGTATTCATCAGTTTCTGCTATAGTATGATTCAGCTGAGAATCATATAACTCTCTAAAATATTCTTCAAATCTATTTGCAGTTTGGTTAGATTTAAGTAGCGAAGTTCCCCCCCTCTCATTAATGGCCAGAATGGATGGAGACATTTGATTTTGTTGGACTATATATGCTAAGAATTTACTTGACTGGTTACCTAGTTCAAAATAAGTCTGTTTAGAGAAAAAAGTTTTCTCTGGGCTTTTTCCTTTAAATGTATCATACACCCTCCCCTTACCAAGCCATCTATGCAATGAAACATCAGAGGGGTTATTGATGTATTCAGCTTCCAACAATTTACATTCCTCAGCAAGTCTCTGCTCCCAATACAGGATTCCCATTTAATATATGAAATTGTAGACCTAACACACTCCCTCAAATATGCTTTAAGTGTGTCCCACACCACTAAGTTATCGGGGAAATCAGCATGGTCTGCTACAAATTTCTCTTAATTGGTTCTATCTTATTCCCGTATGAGGGATAACCAAAATGGATGTATTTGGAACCTGTTGGGTCTGTTATGGCCGCCTAAATTAAAGTACATTACCAATGGAGCATAATCTGATGCCACCCTAGGAAGGTACTCGATTTCACGCAGATCCGATAGTACAGCATTATTCCCAAATGTATGATCAATTCTGGATAAGCAGCTAGCAGCTGACGTGTAGCAGGAGAATTCCTTCTTAAAAGAATGCTGTTGTCTCCACAAATCAACCCAGCCCATCTCCGTTATAAAAGCCTCCAACATAGTAGTGTCCTGGCTACTAGGACTACGGTTTACAGTACTCATTCTATCCTAATAGGTGTTAAGAACCGTATTAAAATCACCCGTGCATAACATCTTAGCATGAGGATACTGCGATACAAAAATCGCAGCCTGTTGGAGTATATCCATTTTGGCTGGTGGCTGGTTATAAATGTTAAGCAGTACATAAGGCACCATATCTATAAATGCATAAATAAAAATAAATCTACCTTCCGGGTCTCCTGTTTGAACCGACTATCGCAAAGACCTATGTATCATAATGACCACCCCCCTAGAATAGGACGTGTGTGTAGCATGCTTCTGCCATTGTATCCAGGGTTTACTCATTCTGGATATAGTGTTAGGTGGGTTTCTTGAAGGCAGATTATCTGCGCTTGTGTTTTACGTATTTGAGAAAACACCATATTCCATTTCCTAGCAGTCCCCAGTCCCCTAATGTTCCACAAAAGGAGTTTAAGTGATGCCATGTAGACTTCGTAGAAAATTTTTGCACAGAATAATATTCCCTTCTAGAGTGTTCAGCTCCATCTCATACAAATCGTTCCTGGACAGTAAAGACATTAGAGTTCTTCAGGCGCCTCTTAATTGATGCAAATGAAGCTCTTCGTTTCTGCAAATTTGCAGAGAAATCCGGAAACAGCATCACAGTAGTATTTTCATACTTAATTACTTGGGCCTTTCGTGCCAATTGTAGGATATGGTCGCTGTCTTTCCAGTTGAGAAATCTGTCCAGTAGGGGTCTTGGAGGCGCCCCCGGAGAATTAGGTCTCCCAGGTACACGGTGTGCCCTCTCCACAGTGTACGCAGCAGAGAATGTGGCTTCCAGAAATAAAGTACAGATCCAGCTTTCCACAAAGTCACTGGGATTATTCCCTTCAGCCCTCTCCGGCAATCCAATGATACGGATGTTATTTCACCTCAGTCTATTTTCTAGGTCATCTTGCTTTTGCACACATAACTCCAATTTTTGTTCTAGCACTCTGATCCGCTCAGGCAAAGGTGCTGTATGGTCCTCAAGGCTCGAAATTCGATCCTCCGCCTGCCGGACTTTCTATTCCTAATTCGACATGTCATTGCGGAGGAGTCCCAAGTCAGTTTTGATATCTTCAATTTTCCCATTCAGGGAGGCCGTGCTGCTTTGAATGGCAACTAACAGTTGTGCACCTGTTTCAGAGTGAGTTCTGTATCCATATCCTCTGATTCCTGAGAAATTGAAGCCTCCTCCTGGGTTGATTTAGTTGAGGATTTCTGCATGGTCATTAGATTATTGCCCATGGCATAGGTCTTTATTAGTGATGAGCGAGTATACTCGATGCTCGAGTGTCCTCCGAGTATTTTGGCATGCTCGGAGATTTAGTTTCTGTCGACTAGCTGCATGATTTATGGCTGCTAGACAGCCTGAATACATGTGGGGATTCCCTAACAAAGAGGCATTCCTCACATGTATTCAGGCTTGTCCATAATCACCCACGCATGCTTGGGAAAACCAGAGCAACGAGTGTACTCGCTCATCACTAGTCTTTAGCTTATCAGCAGCAGATTGCGACTTAGAAAGGCTCATGATACCTTTCCCGAGATATACATACAATATAAGGATAAAGGCCTTTTACACATAGCGATATCGCCAGCAATATCGCTAAACCATCACCGATTTAGTGAAGCAGCAGCGATATTGCTAGCGATATCGCTATGTGTGATACTTACCTCCGACCCGCTCCCCCGCTGTCTGTCGCTGATCGCGCGAGAATGTGCAGCTCCATTTCACGCGACGCAACACGTGGAAACGGGCGGGTGGACGTCAGGATCGCCGCGTCTGAAAGATAAGTAACGACCGCTGCTGCGTCGCTAAGTCGCTGTGAGATCTGCCTATGTGGCAGCTCACTAGCGACCATTTAGCGATGCACCAGCGATCCTGACCGGGTCGTATCGTGGTCGGGATCGCTGCTGCATCACTAAATGTAAAACCCCCTTAAAGGGTATGCCACACTAAGCGAGATCACTAGCGAGATCGCTACTGCGTCACCATTTATGACGCAGTAGCGACCTCGTTAGCGACGCAGCTGTGTGTGACATGTAGCGGCGATGTGGCCCCTGCTGAGATGTCGCTGATCGCTTATGAACATTCTGAGCCGTTTTTTGGTCATTGGTGTCCCGCTGGTGAGCCTGAATCGCTGAGTGTGACACCCTTTATGAACGACTTCACCAGCGTCGCAGGTGGGACTAGGTTTTCCCAACGACCGCAGAGGTCGTTATACAGATCGCTGATGAGTTGTGTTTGGAATCTAACTAGCGATCACATAGCGATCGCACTAGCGATTTAGCCAGGTCGTGTCGTTGTCGTGATCGCTGGTGCGATCGCTAAGTGTGGCAGTGCCTTAAGTCTCGTGGCTGGTCAATCAGTATGCGTTAAAGAGATAGTGGTAGGGCTTGGACATAGAGAGAAAAAGAAAAAAACAAGGATCACAGAGTCATTTCTCTATTAAATTGAATGGCAGGAAAAATAAAAAACAAAATGTGCAACAGGCACAATTTCCAGAAGGGGCCCTAGATGGCAGCTGTGCGTTATATGCAGTAATTCCATAGAACTTAACCCTTTGGCCGGTATAAGGGAAACACAGCAAAACACGCACGTCCTCCACACTCTCTTGTCATTGCCAGATCTCTGGGCTCCAGAACTCTAACAGTTAAAGCTGCCCGTTGCCGCCGCAGAGCTCCTAGTTGTCAATATGGCACCTGTCTTAAGATCAAGGAGGAGAGGGGGAGGAGCCAGAGCAAGCTCCGTTATCTCCTGAAATCTTCTGCCCCAGGACTCTGCAGACAGACCTCTCCGTGCCCACACCGGCCATGCAACAGACACAGAGACCAGCTCTTCAGCCAGCCCCCTAGACCCTCCAATAGAGGCGGCCACTCTCCCAGATCGCAGCTCCGCACTCCCCCAAGCACACCCACACCGGCTGGCCTTGCGGTAAGCGCCCGGGGTATTGTCTGTGTGTGTAGGCACCGCTGAAGTGGCAGTCAGGGTAGCGCGCACTGTAGCTGGGGATTTCAGCGCATGCAGCAGTATGGCGCACGGGCCTAGGTCTATCTTGTCCTTCACTGCTCACCCGGATACCGGTAGCCTCTTCACCGATGGGGCTACCCACTTACCCCGAGATCCAGAGGCTCTAAAGGGGTCATAAAATTCACCAGCAGACAAGAAAAAGCCAAATATAATGGCCTGGCAGTGGGAGCTGCAGGAACACACGTCCTTGTGATGATACTGCAAACTCCATTTCTTGTGCTGTTTCCAGAACTTTCCCCATAGTACTACAGCCCCCACCGTTTGCAAGCACAGGGCAAAGTTACCCCTCCCTCCTTTTCTCTGCAGCTCACGCTTCCCTTCCCCCTCCCAACCTGCAGTCAAGCTCAGTGTAACCTGAGCTACCAGTGCTGGAAGTTTTCCCGCTTCACCGCAGGGGTCCCCATTGTCAGCAACATGTGCTGTCCCTACCATAGCAGCCATTTTGGAGACTTCATTCTGTTTTGGTTATAACACGGTGGGGATTTGCGTCAGAAACACGAAAGTTACTGTTTTGAAGCCTGTGTCCATGGGCATCGTTCCCGTGGTACTGGTGAACCCGTAACTCCAACAGAACCCGAGAAATGGAATTCTCGGATGCCCTATGAACTAGTTCATCCAAGTTTGGGCTCATTGGAACCGTCATTTTAAAGTAAGATCATTGATAGGTCTGCCATTATTCTGCTAGGTTCACAGGACGAGGGATGGACCTTATGATATTTCAGAGCTCAAATCATACACTTCTGTCCCGGGGAGGTGGCCAGAAAAACCATCCCCTTTTTGTGAGGTCAGCAGCCCCAGGTATAAGTCTGGCAGTGAGCCCCCCTTGTCAGGCCCTGCTGTGATGTCCTGACCTAAGAGATCTGCAAATGAACTATGACGTGTGGCTCCTTCCCCAGCCTGGCTTGCCTATGCCTATGTAACTATCATGTGAGTTATTTTCATTTTTAATCCCGTTTATTTTCTGTAACCATATTGTACATAACTATATTGCCTCAGCTTGTTACATCTTTTTATATTGTATAAGCACTGCCTGTCTTTTTAAGGAATAAACCTATAAATTTATTAGTTTTTCTCCTGCTCTATAAACGAATTTGCACGCGCCTGAAGTACTACGCTACTGTTTTGGGGTTGCTACGGACCCTCTTGATAAATTGTTCCAAGTAAACCGTGGCTGGTGGCAGCTATAAAGAAGGGGTGTAAAGTGTTGACCTATGGGGTGGCGTTGGCGGTGACGGAGCTGGTTTTATAAGTGTATTACCCGGCTGCGGCTCGGAATAATTATAATTCCCTCACTGCAGCGTGCCCAATAGCCAGCACACATCCAAGTGACCCGTCTGGCGACTAATTATCCTAGGTGCAGTTCCCTGACTGACCTGAGGGTAAGGGGGGCGCCAGAGAGCTGCAAGTTCCTAAGTGGAAGTGGGATAATTATAAATCCCTGCAGTTTACTGGGTCGGACGGCAGCAGCCGTCGTGTGTGTGCACCGTTTCATCACAGTCCTCCTTGTCCGAGATCCAGGCCACGTCCCCCTCTGTGTTTAAATATCCAGTATGTAGTTAGGATAATGTCTGTGGCGCGGTTGCTTATTTTAGGGCTTAGAGTCATTTTGCTATGTACCGTGCTGTAGAATATATATTAGCAGGTGGCAGCAGTATATTGCAGTATGTAGAAATCTTGAGATAGTTCACTGCTGAATAGTGAACTTGTCTAGGCAGATTGTTTCTGGGCTTCTGCAGAGGGATATGGGCAGCCTGCATCGGTATATTCCCCAGACCCCGTGCTTAATGATAAAGAGAGCTCTGGGAAGAAAAAAAGCCTCCTATCTTCCAGCACAGAAGAAGGAGGAAGCGGGATCGCCCTGAGCTGCCCTGTGTGCTCAGTGTCAACATAGGACCACGCTCTCTCCCAAGATGGCGCTGGGTGAAAAGTAAAATGTTTGGAGCTTTTATGCAGCAGGGCCTGTCCAGGTAACACTGTCTGTGCAGAGCTATTGGGTGCCCTTCCCCCATGGCAGATATAAGCAGTCTGGCCAGAAGTTTCTGTGCAGCTGATTAGGAGAGATCACAGCTCCTCTGTTTGTCTCAGGAGGGAGGAGGATCACTGCGTGCCTGTTTGTGCTGGAGGGGGTGGGGGGGTGAATGGCATGCTGAGAGTCCATATTACACCTGGGGCTGCCCCGGCAGCAGGGAAATGGAGAGTTCGGTGGCTGTATAGGATGCCTGCGGCACTTGCAGGACTCACCGCTTTCTCAGTCGAGGTCTCTGGATCCTTTCCTTGTCTGGAGCTGGAGGGAAGAGATGGCACCCGCCTTTTCCTTATGGATCTTGTTTATTCAGCTCCTTCGTGTCCCAGAGTCTCCTAGTTGTTGTTGTGGGGCTTCAGCTGAACTCTGAGGAGTTTAGAGTGAACAAAAGCCTTGAAGAAAGCTATGTTGTCCAGTAGATGGAGCTCAAGTGAGATGCGTCTAAAGCCCCCGTCTCACACAGCGATCTCGCTAGCGAGATCGCTGCTGAGTCACTAGTTTTGTGACGCAGCAGCGATCTCCCCAGCGATATCGCTGTGTGTGACATTCAGCGACGATCAGCCCCCCTGCTGGGTATCTCTGATCGTCGCTGAATGTCCTGGACATTTTTTTGACCGCTGGTCTCCCGCTGACAGGCACGCATCGCTGCGTGTGACAGGCGGGAGACCAGCGATCCGCTGGTAACCAAGGTACACAGCGGGTTTCCAGGCGTGGGGCTGTGCCTGGAAACCCGCTGTGCACCTTGGATACCAGCGCCCTGATGCAGGGAGCTGGTAACCAAGGTACACAGTGGGTTTCCAGGCACCGCGCAGCGCCTGGAAACCCGACGTGTACCTTGGTTACCAGCTCCCTTCATCAGGGCGCTGGTATCCAAGGTACACTGCGGGTAACTAAGCGATGTTACCCGCAGTGTCGCTGTGCTGATCGCTGCCCTGAGCTGCCTGTTTGGCAGCTCAGCAGCGATCATGTAGCGATACACCAGCGATCCTGACAAGTGCATATCGTTGTCGGGATCGCTGGTGTATCGCTATGTGAGACCCAGGCCTAACTCTCTTAGCAGCTATGCCATGCCCCCTGGAGCAACATTTCTGATGGGTGTAAGTTATTATTATTTATTTATATAGCGACATTAATTCCATGGTGCTGTACATGAGAATGGGTTACATACAAAGTTATGCCCCTAGTTATGAATTTGGCAGACACAAGCAAGCCCAGTTCATACTTCGCCCACTTTGGCGGATCTCCCATAGACTGGCGTGAAAATGCCGAAAAGTCAGGCAAAAAGTTTGAGACTTTTCAGTGTTTATTTTTTTGTTTTGTTTTTAACTGTATTTTGTACAAATGTTTCTCCCGTGCATCCAGAACACTTTTCTGCTGCAGAGGAGATAACTCTTTACTCACAGTCCTGACCATCACAGGTCACTGTGCGCAATGGATGTCTCTAAACATATTATGAAGCATGTTAGTGTCGGTGACCTCTGATATATGTAAGACAGAAACACAGACTTCACTGCTATGTACAAGAGAATTTTCTCAGGCTAAAAACCTCGATAACATTTTTCTTTCATGTACTGGTACATATACGTATACCGTAATTAAAACAACCGGTACAATTAAGCGAACATATTTTTGTGGTGATCGATAAATGTTGTGGCTAAAGGCACTGCCACACTTAGCGATCGCACCAACGATCACGACAACGACACGACCTGGCGAGATCGCTAGTGCGATCGCTATGTGATCGCTAGTTAGATTCCAAGCACAACTCATCAGCGATCTGTGATTCCAAACACAACTCATCAGCGATCTGTATAACGACCTCTGTGGTCGTTGGGAAAACCTAGTCCCACCTGCGACGCTGGTGAAGTCGTTCATAAACACTCAGCGATTCAGGCTCACCAGCGGGACACCAACGACCAAAAAACGGCTCAGAACGTTCATAAGCGATCAACAACATCTCAGCAGGGGCCACATCGCTGCTACATGTCACACACAGCTAAGTCGCTAACGAGATCGCTACTGCGTTATAAATGGTGACACAGTAGCGATCTCGTTAGCGATCTCGCTTAGTGTGGCATACCCTTAAAAATGGTTGAAGGTTTTTAGTCATATCAGTTTGGATAACTAAGAACATCATTGTACAACTTTGTTTTCTAAAACTGTACACGTATACAAATCCAGTGGATGGCAAGCGCTGCTTTAAGTGGCCTCTACTCTTCTTCCTCAACTGTAACATCACACACCACACAGTACAATCCTCAGAGGTGGCACTGAAATCACCCTGGTTTCCCCCCACATCACAAATTTCCAAACGCCCAACTGACTGTAAAGAACCACAAATGGACCATTTTGCAAAGCTGTTGACACATTCTTTTCCATTGGCAACAGAGGTCTGCTCCAAAGATTCACAGAATCCAGAGAAGGAAAGCATCTGCACCGATGTTGGATCCAGGGCTGGATGAAGTAGTCCGAGCAGAATCCAGACCCTCATCACCAGAGGTTAACCACCGGGGGAGGAGGTGATCCTGATAACACTCAGATACCAGATGTGCAGGTGGACTATATTGTGGTGTAAGGGCAACAAGAGGAGGAGGGTGACTCTTAGGGCGAGGAGTGGGAGAACAGAGAGGATGACAATAAAGTTGTAGATCCCTCTCGGTGTGAACCCAGAGGTACGCAGCTGAGTAGCTCAGCAGAGGGGGTGGTTAGGGAATCCCGCACAGACACGGGAGTGATGCAACCATGACATTCTTATGCACAACTCTGGCTGTGGCCAGCGGCGGTCCCGAGTCTGCTGTTCACAGGGGCAGTAAGGGTTGCCTAGCTTGGGCCTTTTCTTGAGACTGCAAACTTTGACCCAACTCGCGTTAACTGCCAATTTTGCCAAAAAAGACTCTGTAGAGGCAAAAATTGCAATAATTTGACTACAACATGGATGAACCGGCACATGCACGATCAACATGCCTTAGTCTAGGAATTTCACAGCGCTAAAATGCTGACTAGCGGGCCTCGCCAAGCACAGGCCGTCCCATCAACCACGTCTGTTGCTTCTTCCTCCGTCACTTTGCCAAATGTTCTGTCTCTGGCTGCAGAAACACCATTTTTTTTCCTCTACAGTCAAGGTGAGAGCCCATTAGCTATTACTGAGGTGGACATGCCTTCTGTTTTTGTGTCACCTAGTACAACACATCTTTCACAATTCACCATAACATCTCTGCCTGCACCTCTCTCCTAGTCCAGCAGATTGTCACTCTCCCAGTCCAGCAGTTTGTCATGTTCACACTATTCCACCTTCTCTCAGC
This sequence comes from Oophaga sylvatica, assembly GCA_033576555.1. Classification (NCBI taxonomy): domain Eukaryota; kingdom Metazoa; phylum Chordata; class Amphibia; order Anura; family Dendrobatidae; genus Oophaga; species Oophaga sylvatica. Next base: position 56,458,308 of record JARQOD010000003.1, read on the forward strand.
ACAGCAGCCAGCCCTCGGTCCTGCAGTTGTGGTCACGTAAAAGAATGTTACCTCGAACACATGATAAAGCTAAGAGCTTGAACTCCATCATCTCCAATCTTTTGGCAATGGCGGTCTTCACTGAACCTGGAGCCAGGGAAGGCCATGTGTGATAACGATGCAAACCTGGTGGCGGCCCACGTCCTCAACCTGGTGGTACAGCAATTTCCCTGACACTACCCCGGCCTGGAAGCACTCCTGCAGAAAGCACGGTCATTGCGTGCTCACTTCTGACCATCACACCTCGCAGGTCATCCACTTGCATCGCTACCAAGGTCTTTTGGCCTTCGCCAAACGATTAATCTGATGTTCAGACATGGTGGGATTCCACTCTGCACATGTTGCAGTGACTTTGGCAGCAGCGACGATCCTTGGTGCAGTATGTCCTTTTGCATAGCCTCTGCCAACACAGGATGGATGTGGTGCAAATTACGCTTGCGAAGTGGGCACAGATGAAGGACCTCGGCATCCTTCTGCAGTTTCAAAATGACTGCTAAAATGTTTAGCGCTGACGATGCCATCATCAGCATCACTATTCCAGTCATCTACATGCTGGAGCACACTTTGAATACTCTACGGGAGTAGGTGGTGGTTCCAGAGGAAGAGGTGGAAGCAAAGGAGGATGCGGAAGGGATAACAATTTCTCTAAGTTACGGACTCTCATTGTACAAGTGGGTGCCATGGGAGGGTGGATTACCTCAATCCAGGGGTGCTCATGGTACCAGACAAACTGTTAGTGAAGGCGCAGGAGTTGAGCAAAAAACTGAAGAGGACAAGAAGAAAGAGGTGATTGACATGCAACAGTTAGGAGATGAAGAGGATAATAATCCCCTCTCTGTTGTCCGGGGTTGGGAGGGGACGAAGGAAGCCAGCTTGAGTGTTACCTCAACACCAACATACCATGGAATTGGACTTCATGAAAGCACCCGAGACATGAGCACCATCTTGCTGCACTTCAACATGATGCCTGTATTCTTAGGGTTAAAAATAGGCCTGACTACTGGGTTACCACTCGGTTAGATCCACATTTAAGAGTAAATTTCAGCAGCAGACGAAGAAAGGGAGACACACACTAGTCATTACTAGTGGGTAGGCGGAGCCCAGATGAGATAGACACCTCAGATTAAAAAGAGTGTTGACCAGCCCCTCCAGCTCGGGCTCCTCCTACTCAGCTCTCCAGTCTAAAATTTGAGGTCTCAGAGGATAGTCGCTGCTGGAAGCAGCTCCTCAGAAGAATTTTTTATTTTCATCGGACAAGAGACTTGGATCACCAGAAGTGGTCTAGAGGTCTCAGGGGTCTCAGCGCTGCTGGACCCCCACCTCTCCCTTGGCGGATCTGTAATTACCCTGTATGGTGGTCCCTGCAGAATCATGCCGGCCCTGGGGGATGAGGATGGCTTCCCTGGCGGGGACGCAAACCGCACATCGGGGGTCACTGCGTTCCCCGCCCTGGGGGGAAGTGATGGACACAGCGCCACAAACCCCTGGGGGTCCCTGTGGCGCTCAGCTGGTGAGTACTCCGCATAATGTATGTGAGTGCTTACAGCGGCTGCTGCGGCAGCCGCTGTTACATGTAAATGACATGTTTGGTGACTGTATTTTTTGTCCGCAGGCAGATGCCTGCAGGACAGAGGAGAGCAGAGAGCGAGGGAGTTTGCGCTCTTTTTTTGAAGCCGGTGGGGGGCGTGGCTTCACACTTCCCGGTCTTCTTGTGCAGAAGCGCGCAATTATGTGCTTCTCTTCCGGCTTCTCTCAGCGCGGCGGCCATTACACCGGGCTCCTCATGCTCCGCTCCTCCCGATACATTTATACATCACCGCGGCCAGCTGGGTGAGTGAAAATCATCACCCCCACAGCGCAGGACCTATCTGTGTGACAAGTGGCAGATAGCGCTATCCTGCAGCTGCGGTCTCATATAGAGACCTTGTTTCGCCTGGGACTCTCACACTCCCTTTTATTTTAATAAGGGAGTTGTGGGGAGCCTGCGACATTAACCCCTATTGAAGGGTTAACCCTTTCAGCGAGAATCCAGCAATACCCGCCGTAGGTTCTATTCCGGTATGGATCAGAACTTAAAGGGTTAATTATACTGCTGACATCTGCTGATATTTTAGATGAGACAGCTGGGGTAGCTCTCTACTTTAAGAGCTTTAAACCTTCAGCGTGCTTGTTTCGTCCACTTAAGAAACCACACTTTTTTCTAGTTACTGACAGGTTTTGACCTGCCATATACTGTGTGAGGGCATGTCGGATCAGGGTCCAGAAGGTGCGGACCGTCTCTCAGATCCGCTTCAGGATCAGTCGCGCGTATCTGATACGCAGACCTCGACGGCGTCAAGTGCAGCGGTCGGAGGTTACAGCGATGCCAAATTGGATGCCATCGCTCGTTCTATTGATGGCCTGTCTGACCTTTTAGGTCATTGGGTGTCAGCTAGATCCTCTCATGACAGGAAGCGACACAGACCGGTTCCATCCTTTCCGCGTAGCGAATCAGAGATCTCTGATATGGAATGCGGACAGGGTTCCCCTTCAGACTCGGATGGGGAGTTATCCGATTCGGATAAGGAGGATCGGCAGGGGCATTCTGCCTCTCTTGTGGGCCGAACAGAGGCTTTCATTGAAGCCATGAGGGAGGCGTTACAGTTACCGGAGGAGGTAACTAGACGTCCTGGTAAGTCGGCCCGAATGTACCAGGAGTACCGTAAGTCGCGATCGACATTGCCAGCTCTGGTGGATCTTAATGGAGCAGTGGAGGAGGAACGCCTGTGTCCAGATAAACGTTTTCAAGGGACACGTTTCTTTGAGGCACTATATCCGTGTTCTACGGAGTTGATTGATAATTGGATTCCTTCTCCTGAAGTGGATGTTCCTTTAGCACAGCTTAGTAAATCCTCGTTGCTCCCTGTTAAAGGGAAGGTGAGTCTGCAGGACCCGCTAGACAGAAAAAAGGAGATGGCGGCGAAATCCACCTACGAGGCCGTGGGTCATGGATTCAGAGCGGTGCTAGGATCCATGTGTGCTAGTAAAGCTTCCCTGAGCTGGTTGGACCGTATACGGACGGCGTTGCAAAATAGATCTTCGTTATCCGAGGTAGATGGGCTTCTCGAATTGTTGGAGATTGCAGCCAAATATAGCTATGATGCAGGTCTGGATACTGCGTCACTGTTGTCCAGGGTGCAATCCTCGGCGGTCACAGTCAGAAGAGCACTGTGGCTTAGACAGTGGACCGGGGACGCGGTTTCCAAGCAAGGTTTTCTGTCTTTAGCTTACAAGGGTGGTCAGCTATTTGGATCTGACCTCACAGAGCTGATTGCCAAGGCAAAGGCAAAAGAAGCGGCTTTACCGCAGCGAAGGGCTATGGCTTCTGCGTCTGGCAGGCCTAGTGCCGGTAGTGCTCGGCGGTCCTTTCGGTCCAGGGGACGATTTGGTCAGTCCTCTTGGGGATCGGGTCGTCCCTCTTTTTCGGAAAAAAAGTCCTCTCAGAAATCCCGCACCCCCTGGAAACAAAGTTTCTGTCAAGACAAGCGGGAAGCTGACAAGAAGCCCGCCAAGGTGGACTGACGCCAGGGCCTCACTCGAGGGCTCTCGAGTGGGGGGTCGCCTGCTCCAATTCAAAGCAACTTGGATTTCCCGCGTTCCGGACACCTGGGTAACGCGGGTCGTGTCGGCAGGCTATTTCATAGAGTTTTCTTCTCGACCCCGAACAGTTTTTGCCAGTCCCGCATCCCGTCAGAGCCCGAGCTATGTGCCGCTCTACTGCGAGAGGTCGACTCCCTTCTGCAGAAGGGTGTGGTAGTACCGGTTCCGCCAGAGGACAGGGGAAGAGGGTTTTATTCCAACCTCTTTGTGGTCCCCAAAAAGGAGGACAAATTCCGCCCCATCCTGGATCTCAAAAGATTGAATCGGCATGTCCACACCCGAAAATTTCGCATGGAGTCGCTTCGCTCCGTTGTGGCAGCCTTGTCACAGGACGACTTTTTGGTGTCAATCGACATTCGCGACGCTTATTTACATGTTCCAATCGGAAGGGCTCACCAACGCTTCCTTCGTTTTGCCATAGGCCAGGACCATTACCAGTTTGTGGCTCTGCCATTCGGGTTGGCCTCAGCGCCCAGAGTTTTTACAAAAATTCTGGCGCCTCTCATGGCGATTCTTCGAAGACAGGGCGTCACGATTCTTCCCTACCTGGACGACCTTCTGATTGTGGCGTCTTCCAAGGAGGAGGCAGTAACTGCTCGCAGTCTATCCCTTCAGCTCCTGGAGGACTTCGGGTGGTTGGTCAATTGGGAGAAGTCGTCTCTGGAACCGTCGCAGTCAATCCTGTTTTTGGGGATGCACTTCGACACGGTACAAGCAGTGGTATCCCTGCCCCCAGACAAGCAAGCATGTCTCCTTCGACATGCACAGGTTATGAAGTCTTCGACAGCAATGTCCCTTCGAAGTTGTATGCGCCTTCTGGGTTTGATGGTGGCGTCCATGGAAGCAATTCCATTTGCCCAGTTTCATTCCAGGGCCCTCCAAAGGTTCATTCTGAACCGTTGGGATCGATCGCAGACTTCACTGGATTGCAGTGTCATCATCTCCCACAGGGTACGAGAGTCTCTGGGATGGTGGTTACGTCCGGAAGCGCTATCCCTGGGGAAGTCCTTCCTCCCTCCGAAGTGGTCGGTCATAACCACAGATGCCAGCCTGACGGGCTGGGGGGGTGCAGACAGACAATGCGACGGCGGTCGCATATATCAACCACCAAGGCGGGACAAGAAGTTCCAGACTCATGGTGGAGGTATCTCGGATCCTGGTATGGGCAGAGACCAGAGTACCAGCCATCTCTGCGATCCACATTCCAGGAGTTCAGAATATCACGGCGGACTTTCTCAGTCGCGAGAAGATGGATCCCGGAGAATGGAGTCTTCGTCCGGAAATTTTTGCACTGCTGTGCTCCCGTTGGGGAACTCCCCAGGTGGATCTGATGGCATCCAGGCTCAATGCCAAGTTAACGACTTTCATGTCCAGGTACAAGGATCCGAAAGCTGTGGCGGTGGATGCTCTAGTGGCTCCGTTGGACCAATTCGAGCTAGTTTGTGTTTCCGCCGATTTCCTTACTTCCTCTGGTGCTACGTCGGATCAGACTGGAGAGAATCTCGGCTATGTTGATAGCCCCAGATTGGCCAAGGAGGACGTGGTTCTCGACACTGGTGTCGCTCCTGGCAGCGCTTCCACTTCCTCTTCGCTCGGACCTGCTAACCCAAGGGCCCGTTCGTCATCCGGACCTGAAGTCTCTGCTTTTGACGGCGTGGCTCTTGAGACCGAAATATTGACCCGTCAAGGTTTTTCAGCCGAAGTCATTGCCACTTTGCGAGCTGCCAGAGGTCCGGCTACTACTAGGATTTATCACAAGACTTGGGAAGCTTTCTTTTCGTGGTGTTCGGGTTCTTCAAGGAACCCGAGGATTTTTTCCATTCCCAATTTGTTTGCTTTTCTGCAATTCGGGCTGGACAAAGGTTTGGCAGTAAGCACTGTTGTGAATGGGTTTGAGATGAGTTCTGAGCAGAGGCTCCCTCTGGTGGTTACAAGCGGTACTAGTGAAGATTGTGAGGACTGGGAATCAGGTGTTACTGACTGGTCTTATATAAGGGAGTCATTTTCCCATCAGGGTTGCCGGTGATCAATTGTTCTGGTCTGAATCCTTCATTCCAGTTTCCCTTGTAGCCTGCTGTGTCGTGTCTGCATCTCCTGCTACCAGATAAGATTTTTTCTTCTTTTGTGTTATTGCTATATTTTTGCATTTTGTCTTGCACTTCTTTGGGGGCCTTCTGGGTCCCCTCCGGGGGCTTCTGCCTTCTCAGGTTAGTTCAGCCACTGAGTTTTGTTCTTTTGCTTTTTCCATTTTTTTCAGTGGCTGCTGTTTTGATTTTGTTACACCAGAGAGCTAATTTAGGTGGTAGAGGTCGTGTGATCTCAGGTGATTTTGAAATTAGTAGAGTTGGTGTTTTTCAGGGTTTTCTGGGATTACAGTAAGTACCCTTCCTGTCCTTTTCTTTTTAGATAGTTTGGGCCCCAGCGTTTGCTCATTCTATTTTCTTTCTGTGTCAGTATTTCCTCTTGTCTAACCGCCATTACATGTTTGGGGGCTTTCTGTTATCTTTGGGGTTCTGCTCCGGGGCAGATAGCTTTCCTATTTCTATCTTTAGGTGTAGTTAGTTTCTCAGGCTGTGACGAGGCGTCTAGGACCAACGTAGGAACGCTCCACGGCTGCCTCTAGTTGTGGTGGTTAGTCAGGGTACTGCAATCCCATAGATTCCAACTGCTCTGGTGTATTGCCTTTTTTTTTACCTGCACTCCTCAGCTACCGAAACATAACAAAGCACCCTAAGGGGTCAGGTTTCTGCTCTGTCTTTGCTGTTTAGGAAGGTTATCGCCTCGCGTAGGGACGTATGTTCCTTTTTTCAAGGAGTAACCCGTCAGTTTCCGCCGCGGAAGGCGCCTGTGTCTCCTTGGCGGCTCAATCTTGTTTTGGAGGCTCTTCAACACTGGCCTTTTGAGCCTATGGATTCCGTTAACCTTTCGTTGCTTTCTTGGAAGGTTGCCTTCCTGGTGGCGGTCACCTCTTTGAGAAGGGTTTCTGAGTTGGCGGCTCTTTCTTGCTCACCTCCTTTTCTGGAGTTTCACCCGGATCGAGTAATACTTCGCACTCGGGGCGATTTTCTACCTAAGGTGGTGTCACAATTTCATGTCAACCAGGATATTGTGTTACCCTCACTCTGTCCGGGGCCGAGGAATGCGAAGGAACGAACCTTGCACACATTGGATCTGGTGCGGGCTTTGAAGTTCTATTTGTCTGTTACCCAAGGTTTTCGGAAGTCGGACTCTCTGTTTGTGATTCCAGCAGGTCGTCGACGTGGTCAACGAGCTTCCAAGGATTCTATAGCTCGTTGGATCCGGTCGGCCATCTTGGAGGCTTACCGACTTAAGGGCGAACCTTGCCCGATTAAGGTTCGAGCTCACTCCACGAGAGCTGTGGGCTTTTCATCAAGGGGCCTCGGCAGCTCAGCTCTGCCGGGCTGCGACCTGGCGCTCCGTCCACACCTTTACAAAATTTTATAAGGTGGACGTTAGTGCTTCCGCTGATGCGGCCCTAGGACGTAGGGTCCTGCAGGCGGCTGTAGTTTAAAGTTCTCGTTAACTTATTTGTTAGCGCTGGTTGCGCACTTTCTTAGGTTGTTGGGTTCTGCCTTTTCTGTTTTTTTCCCACCCTTAATTTTTGGACTGCTTTGGGACGTCCCACTAGTAATGACTAGTGTGTGTCTCCCTTCCTTCGTCTGCTGCTGAAAGACGGATTTTGGTAAGAACTTACCTGTAAAATCCTTTTCAGCGAAGAAGGAAGGGAGACACACACATCCCTCCCATGGCAGAAGTGTGTTGTTGGGTTTCAGATGCGGCGTGACCCTTCTCTGATAGCGATTATCTGGGCTGAGGTCGGCGCGCTAAGGCTCTGTTCCAGCATCGCCAGCTCATCGCAGTAGTCAGGTTCAGTGAGTAGTACCTGGAACTGTGTGGTTTTTTCCTGTGACATGCATAACCTGTATTCTTGTTTCTTCTCTGAAGTTCTTCAGAAGGGGTTATGTTGCTCCGCTGGTGATATTTGCTCTTCCTTAGCTTGTGTACGACTGGAGAGCTGAGTAGGAGGAGCCCGAGCTGGAGGGGCCGGTCCACACTCTTTTTAATCTGAGGTGTCTATCTCATCTGGGCTCCGCCTACCCACTAGTAATGACTAGTGTGTGTCTCCCTTCCTTCTTCGCTGAAAAGGATTTTACAGGTAAGTTCTTACCAAAATCCATCTTTTGCCTGATGCTCCCCCTCTGGAAAGGGATGCGAGCATGCTGCAGGATCGAAACACGCTTGTAGACAGTCTTGAGAATGGTTTTCCCCAAGACAGCAGTGAGGTGCAGTGTGCATCGCAGTTCTAGACTTCCAACCCCTGGAACGTCAAGGCGTCACCGCAAAAACATGAGCAGTAGCAGCAGTGTAAGTGGCATAAACAGTTTCTGTGAGTCATTTTACACATTTTTTAGACCACCCCGTTCACCAGCTGGACAGAGTACAAGTCTGACGCGCTGCGACCGACCAACTGGAGAGGATGATGCAAGAGTATCTTGAGCTCAATACTACCACCGGGGAGAATTTGGACCCTTTTGCATTTTGGTCTTCAAAAATGGAAGAGTGGCCTGAGCTCGCCCGTCACGCCTTGGAATTTTTGTCACACCCGTCAGCCAGCGTTCTCTCAATGTGTTCAGTGCTGCTGGTGTTGTCCTGATGGATAAGCGCATCCGTCTGCCTCCTGAAAGTGTAGACTGCCTAACTTTCATCAAAATGAACATGTCATGGATCTCCAGTGTCTTTTGTACCCCAGTCACAAACTGGGCAGACTATGCGAGGGTGTCGTTTTTACTGTCATGCATTGATTTTGCGTTACTGCAGTCTACTGTGAACACAACTGCTTCAAAAACTCCTCCATCTTGTTGGCAGGCTTGGGCTGCAGCATTGCAGCCCTAATCACTGACATGCAGCACTCTTTGGAGTATGCCTCCGTTCACACTGCCTGCGTTCTCCTACCATATGTAGTGCATCGGGGTTGGTGGAGTGTGACAGACAGGCAGTGACACAGGAAAGTTCAAATCAAAAGTGTTTTAACCCCTCTCTGACATTAGACGTACTATCCCGTCCATAAAACCCGTGCCATTCTGACCATGGACGGGATAGTACGTCATAGGCGATTAGCTGCGCTCCCGGAGGGAGCGCAGCTAATTGCCGCCGGGTGTCAGCTGATTATCACAGCTGACACCCGTGACTGTGTGTCAGGAGCGGTCACGGACCGCTCCCGGCACATTAACCCCTTGCACACCGCGATCAAACATGATCGCGGTGTACTGGGGGCACAGGGGAGGATCGCGCAGGGTGGGGGCTCCCTGCGCGCCCCCCTGAGACCCTCAGAGCAGCGCGATGTGATCGCGCTGCTCTGAGGGCTTCCTCCCTCCCAGGACCCGGATCCAAGATGGCGCTGGGGTCCTGGAGGGAGGCGGCTTCCTCAGTGCCTGCCGAGAGCAGGCATGAGGAAGCGTCCTGCACTGCCTGTCACATCGCTGGTGTGACAGAGTGCTGTGCACACTGTCACACCAGCGATCTGATGAAATACAGTGATGTCCCACCCTGGGACAAAGTAAAAAAGTAAAAAAAAGTAAAAATAAACATGTGTAAAAAAAAAATCCAAAATAAATTAAAAAAAAAAAAAAATATTCCCCAATAAATTCATTACTTATTGTAAATGAAAAAAATAAAACAATAAAAGTACACATATATGGTATCGCCGCGTCCGTAACGACCCCCCCTATAAAACTGTCCCACTAGTTAACCCCTTTTGTGAACCCCTTAAAAAAAATAAAATAAAAACGAAGCAAAAAATCAGTGCTTTATCATCATACCGCTGAACAAAAAGTGGAATAACACGCGATCAAAAAGACCGATATAAATAAACATGGTACCGCTGAAAACGTCATCTTGTCCCGCAAAAAACGAACCGTCACACAGCATCATCAGCAAAAAAATAAAAAAGTTATAGCTCGCAGAATAAAGCGATGCAAAAATAATTATTTTTTATATAAAATTGTTTTTATTCTATAAAAGCGCTAAAACATAAAAAAATGATATAAATGAGGTATCGCCATTATCGTACTGACCCGAAGAATAAAACTGCTTTATCGATTTTACCACACGCGGAACAATAAAAACGCCTCACCCAAAAGAAATTCATGAATTGCTGATTTTTGTTCATTCTAACCTCCCAAAAATCGAAATAAAAAGCGATCAAAAAATGTCACGTGCTCAAAAAATGGTACCAATAAAAGCGTCACCTCGTCCCGCAAAAATTAAGACCTCACATGACTCTGTGGGCCAAAATATGCAAAAATTATAGCTCTCAAAATGTGGCGATGCAAAAAACTACTTTTTGCAATAAAAAGCGTCTTTTAGCGTGACAGCTGCCAATCATAAAAACCCGCTATAAATAGTAAATCAAACCCCCCTTTATCACCCCATTAGTTAGGGAAAAATAATAAAATAAAAAAAATGTATTTATTTCCATTTTCCCGTTAGGGTTAGGGTTAGGGTTTCGGCTAAAGTTAGGGTTAGGGTTGGCGCTAAAGTTAGGATTAGGGTTAGAGTTAGGATTAGGGTTAGGGTTGGGATTAGGGTTGGAACTAGGGTTAGGGGTGTGTTGGGGTTAGGGTTGGAGTTAGAATTGGGGGGTTTCCGCTGTTTAGGCACATCAGGGGCTCTCCAAATGTGACATGGCGTCTGATCTCCATTCCAGCCAATTCTGCGTTGAAAAAGTCAAATGGTGTTCCTTCACTTCTGAGCTCTGCCATGCATCCAAACAGTAGTTTATCCCCACATATGGGGTATCAGCGTACTCTGGACCCCAAGAGTTATTGTGAAATTTGTCCTATTTCTTCTGTTACTTTTGGGAAAATAAAAAACTGGGGGCGAAAATATTATTTTTGTAAAAAAAATAAGATTTTTTTGTTTTTACGGCTGTACATTATAAACTTCTGTGAAGCACTTGGGGCTTCATAGCGCTCACCACACATCTAAATAAGTTCCTTGTGGGGTCTATTTTCCAAAATGGGGTCACTTGTTGGGGATTTCCACTGTTTAGGCACATCAGGGGCTCTCCAAATGCGACATGACGCCCCAGACCATTCCATCAAAGTCTGCAATCCAAAACGTCACTACTTCCCTTTCCGAGCCCTGACATGCGCCCATACAGTAGTTTTCTCCCACATATTGGGTATCAGCGTACTCAGGACAAATTGGACAACAACTTTTGGGGTCCAATTTCTCTTGTTACCCTTGTGAAAATAAAATATTGGGGGCGAAAAAATCATTTTTGTAAAAAAAAAAAAAAGGATTTTTTATTTTTACGGCTGTGTGTTATAAACTTCTGTGAAGCACTTCGGGGTTCAAAGTGCTCACCACACATCTAGATAAGTTCCTTGTGGGGTCTATTTTCCAAAATGGGGTCACTTGTGGGGGGTTTCCACTGTTTAGGCGCATCAGGGGCTCTCCAAATGCGACATGACGCCCCCAGACCATTCCATCAAAGTCTGCAATCCAAAGCGTCAATACTTCCCTTCCGAGCCCTGACGTGCACCCATACAGTAGTTTTCTCCTACATATTGGGTATCAGCGTACTCAGGACAAATTGGACAACAACTTTTGGGTTCCAATTTCTTCTGTTACCCTTGTGAAAATAAAATATTGGGGGCGAAAAAATCATTTTTGTAAAAAAAAAAAAAAGGATTTTTTATTTTAAGGCTGTACGTTATAAACTTTAGTGGGGGTTCAAAGTTCTCACCACACATCTAGATAAGTTCCTTGAGGGGTCTAGTTTCCAAAATGGTGTCATTTGTGGGGGGTTTCCACTGTTTAGGCAGATCAGGAGCTCTCCAAACACGACATGGCGTCCAGCCAATTCTGCGTTAAAAAAGTGAGACGGCGCTCCTTCCCTTCCAAACTCTGCCATGCACCCAAACAGTGGTATACCCCCACATATGGGGTATCAGTGTACTCAGGACAAATTGCACAATAACTGTTGGAGTCTTGTTACCCTTGGAAAAATAAAAATTCGGGTGAAAAGATCATTTTTGTGGAAAAAATATGATTTTTAAATTTTACGGCTCTACGTTATAAACTTGTGTGAAGCACTTGAGGGTTCAAATTGCTCACCAAAGATCTAGATAAGTTCCTTAGGGGGTCTAGTTTCCCAAATGGGGTCATTTGTGGGGGGTTTCCACTGTTTAGGCACATCAGGGGCTCTCCAAATGCAACATGGCATCCAATCTCAATTCCAGCCAATTTTGGTTGGAAAAAGTCAAATGGTGCTCCTTCCCTTCCGAGCTCTGCCGTGCGCCCAAACAGTGGTTCCCCCCACATATGGGGCATCAGCGTACTCAGGACAAATTGTACAACAACTTATGTGGTCCAATTTCTCCTGATACCCTTGGGAAAATAAAAAATTAGTGACTAAAAGATAATTTTTGTGGGAAAAAAATAGGATTTTTTATTTTCATGCCCGGGCATTATAAACTTGTGTGAAGCACTTGGGGGTTCAAAGTGCTCACCAAAGATCTAGATAAGTTCCTTAGGGGGTCTAGTTTCCAAAATGGGGTCACTTGTGGGGGATTTCCACTGTTTAGGCTCATCTGGGGCACTGCAAATGGAACATGACCCCCATCAACGTCTGCATTCCAAAACGTTACTACTTCCTTTCCAAGCCCTGCCGTGCGCCCAAACAGTTTTCCACCCCCACATATGGGGTATCAGCGTACTCAGGACAAATTGGACAACAACTTTTGGGGTCCAATTTCCTTGGGAAAATTCAAAAATTTAGGACTAAAAAATCATTTTTGTGGAATTTTTTTTTTTTTTTTCACACCCAGGCATTATAAACTTTTGTGAAACACTTGGGGGTTCAAAGTGCTCACAACAGATCTAGATAAGTACCTTAGGGGGTCTAGTTTCCAAAATGGTGTCACTTGTGGGGGGTTTCCACTGTTTAGGCGCATCAGAGGTTCTCCAAGCGCGACATGACGTCCAATCTCAACTCCAGCCAATTTTAGTTTGAAAAAGTCAAACGGCGCTCCTTCCCTTACGAGCTCTGCTGTGTGCCCAAACAGTGGTTTTCCCCCACATATGGGGTATTGGCGTACTCAGGAGAAATTGCATAACAACCTTATCTGTCCATTTTCTCCTTTTACCCTTGTGAAAATAAAAAAAAAAGTTTGTAAAAGATCATTTTTGTGGCTAAAAAGTTAAATATTCATTTTTTCCTTCCACGTTGCTTTAGTTCCTGTGAAGCACCTGAAGGGTTAATAAACTTCTTGAATGTGGTTTTGAGTACCTTGAGGGGTGCAGTTTTTAGAATGGTGTCACTTTTGGGTATTTTCTGTCATGTAGACCTCTCAAAGTGACTTCAAATGTGAGGTGGTCCCTAAAAAAAATGGCTTTGTAAATTTTGTTGTAAAAATGAGAAATCGCTGGTCAACTTTTAACCCTTATAACTTCCTAACAAAAAAAAATTTTGATTCCAAAATTGTGCTGATGAAAAGTAGACATGTGGGAAATGTTATTTCTTAACTATTTTGTGTTACATATTTCTCTGTTTTAAGGGAATAAAAATTCAAAGTTTGAAAATTGCTAAATTTTCAAAATTTTCGCCATATTTGCGTTTTTTTCAAAAATAAACGCAAGTTATATGGAAGAAATTTTACCACTAACGTGAAGTACAATATGTCACGAGAAAACAGTCTCAGAATCGCGAAGATCCGTTGAAGCGTTCCGGAGTTATAACCTCATAAAGAGACAGTGGTCAGAATTGTAAAAATTGTCCCGGTCATTAACGTGCAAACCACCCTTGGGGGTGAAGGGGTTAATGTCTGAACTCACAAAGTCAACCACATACGGTATCCTTTGGATCGCAGCTGGGTATCAAGACAGTCCATATCCGTGACCTGTTGCCATGGGTGATGGCACCACCGTGCTATGCTGAGACGGGTGCCAAGCCTTTTGGTTGCGCTTGGTTCCGTATTACTTCAACAGGCTGAACCTTGCAGAGCCTCATGCTCTGCAAGTTTGCAAACCAAGACTGACACACCCAACCCTTTGCTGCAGGCTTTTTAAATTGAATTTGTGGCCCACTTGTAAGACCCGGCCTTGATGTTGTGAACTGCCCCACTACCATCCTGTAGTTCGCTCCAAAAATAAAAGCCCATGGCAGGTTTTCTTAACTCTGCCTTGGGCAACTAGCTTGCTCAAGACCAAACTTACTATTATTTTGCACTGCGATCAAAAGTACAGTGGGAACGGAAAGTATTCAGGCCCCTTTACATTTTTCACTCTTTGTTTCATTGCAGCCATTTGGTAAATTCAAAAAACTTCTTTTTTCTCTCATTAATGTACACTCTGCACCCCATCATGATTGAAAAAAAAATAGAAATGTAGAAATTTTTACAAATTTATTAAAAAGAAAAACTGAAATATCACATGGTCATAAGTATTCAAATCCTTTGCTCAGGACTGAGTAGAAGCACCCGTTTGAGCTAGTACAGCCATGCGTCTTCTTGGGAATGATGCAACAAGTCTTTCACACCTGGATTTGGGGATTCTCTGCCATTTTTCCTTACAGATCCTCTCCAGTTCCGTCAGGTTGGATGGTGTACGTTGGTGGACAGCCATTTTCAGGTCTCTCCAGAGATGCTCAGTTGGGTTTAGGTCAGGGCTCTGGCAGGGCCAGTCAAGAATGGTCACAGAGTTGTTCCGAAGCCACTCCTTTGTTATTTTAGCTGTGTGCTTAGGGTCATTGTCTTGTTGGAAGGTGAACCTTCGGCCAAGTCTGAGGTGCAGAGCACCCTGGAAGAGGCTTTCATCCAGGATATACTTGGCCACATTCATGTTTCCTTCAATGGCAACCAGTTGTCCTGTCCCTGCAGCTGAAAAGCACCCCCATAGCATGATGCTGCCACCACCATGTTTCACTTTTGGGATTGTATTGGGCAGGTGATGAGCAGTGCCTGGTTTTCTCCACATATACCTCTTAGAATTATCACCAAAAAGGTCTATCTTCATCTCATCAGACCAGAGAATCTTATTTCTCATAGTTTTGTGAGTCCTTCATGTGTTTTTTAGCGAACTCTATGTGGGCTTTCATATGTCTTGCACTGAGGAGAGGCTTTCGTTGGGCCACTCTGCTATAAAGGCCCGACTGGTGGAGGGCTGCAGTGATATTTGACTTTGTGAAACTTTCTCCCATCTCCCTACTGCATCTGTGGAGCTCAGCCACAGTGATCTTGGGGTTCTTCTTTACCTCTCTCACCAAGGCTCTTCTCCCACGATTGCTCAGTTTGGCTGAACAGCCAGGTCTAGGAAGACTTCTGGTGGTCTCAAACTTCTTCCATTTAAGGATTATGGAGGCCACTGTGCTCTTACGAACCTTGTGTACTGCAGAAATTCTTTTGTAACCTTGGCCAGATCTGTGCTTTGCCACAATTCTGTCTCTGAGCTCCCAGGCCAGTTCCTTTGATCTCATGATTCTCATTTGGTCTGACATGCTGTGTGAGCTGTGAAGTCTTATATAGACAGATGTGTGCCTTTCCAAATCAAGTCATATCAGTTTAATTAAACACAGCTGGACTCCAATGAAAAAGTAGAACCATCTCAAGGAGAATCACAAGGAAATGGACAGCAATGTGACTTAAACATGAATGTCTGAGCAAAGGGTCTGAATACTTATGACCATGTGATATTTCAGTTATTCTTTTTTAATAAATTTGCAAACATTTCTACATTTCTGGGTTTTTTTCAGTCAAGATTGGGTGCAGAGTGTACATTAATGAGAAAATGAACTTTTTTGAATTTACCAAATGGCTGCAATGAAACAGAGTGAAAAATTTAAAGGGGTCTGAATACTTTCTGTACCCACTGTATATCTGTGACTACAATGCACTCCAGCGGTTTTAATAGACCTCTATGCACATCCTGGGGGACACATAGCGACCTTCGCTTATAACACCTGTCACTGCCTCACAATACCTAATACGTCATAAGTCAGGAAAGGGTTAAGACATTATTATTAATAGTATAAGGTAAAACAGAAAGCAAAGTAAACAGCTACCCTGGTAATTAGAAAATAATCAGCCATGGGTCTAGAGGAGGACTGACCTCCATATTGTTATATAACTGACCTGCTAGATAGTACAAATCAACGTCTCTCTTTATCTACTTTTAGTGTGAAAATCAGCTGTAGTTTTAGGTCAATTTTATGCAGAAATATGAAAAATGTTCACAAACTTTCAAGCACCAGTGTAAGGTGAAGTGATTTACACAAGAACAAGGATTGGACAACTATGTTTGCAGAGGACAGTGCACAGTGCTCTCATATTCAACCAATGTTTCTGTTGGCTTACATGACATATATAAGAATATGAAGGACTCGTTCTCCTTTCTTGTATCCACGGTTTAGTTACATTAACAAAAAGATATACAAAACCTTCTTTCTCCAAAGCCATAACTTGTGTACATGACTAATCTCCCCCAATGTGCTTTTCTCTGTGCTACCGTGCTTGTACCTGTCAGAGAATGTACAGTCAGGGCCAGAAATATTTGGACAGTGACACAATTTTCGCGAGTTGGGCTCTGCATGCCACCACATTGGATTTGAAATGAAACCTCTACAACAGAATTCAAGTGCAGATTGTAACTTTTAATTTGAAGGGTTGAACAAAAATATGTGTTAGAAAATGTAGGAATTGTACACATTTCTTTACAAACACTCCACATTTTAGGAGGTCAAAAGTAATTGGACAAATAAACATAACCCAAACAAAATATTTTTATTTTCAATATTTTGTGGCGAATCCTTTGGAGGCAATCACTGCCTTAAGTCTGGAACCCATGGACATCACCAAACGCTGGGTTTCCTCCTTCTTAATGCTTTGCCAGGCCTTTACAGCCGCAGCCTTCAGGTCTTGCTTGTTTGTGGGTCTTTCCCTCTTAAGTCTGGATTTGAGCAAGTGAAATGCATGCTCAATTGGGTTAAGATCTGGTGATTGACTTGGCCATTGAAGAATGTTCCACTTTTTTGCACTCATGAACTCCTGTGTAGCTTTGGCTGTATGCTTGGGGTCATTATCCATCTGTACTTGAAGCGCCGTCCAATCAAGTTTGCAGCATTTGGCTGAATCTGGGCTGAAAGTATATCTCGGTACACTTCAGAATTCATCCGGCTACTCTTGTCTGCTGTTATGTCATCAATAAACACAAGTGACCCAGTGCCATTGAAAGCCATGCATGCCCATGCCATCACGTTGCCTCCACCATGTTTTACAGAGGATGTGGTGTGCCTTGGATCATGTGCCGTTCCCTTTCTTCTCCAAACTTTTGGCTTCCCATCATTCTGGTACAGGTTGATCTTTGTCTCATCTGTCCATAGAATACTTTTCCAGAACTGAGCTGGCTTCTGGAGGTGTTTTTCAGCAAATTTAACTCTGGTCTGTCTATTTTTGGAATTGATGAATGGTTTGCATCTAGATGTGAACCCTTTGTATTTACTTTCATGGAGTCTTCTCTTTACTGTTGACTTAGAGACAGATACACCTACTTCACTGAGAGTGTTCTGGACTTCAGTTGATGTT
Source organism: Oophaga sylvatica (assembly GCA_033576555.1). NCBI lineage: Eukaryota > Metazoa > Chordata > Amphibia > Anura > Dendrobatidae > Oophaga > Oophaga sylvatica. The sequence goes on from JARQOD010000003.1 coordinate 56,475,590, forward strand.
GTGAACGGGTTCTTCTTCACCAAAGAAAGTATGCGGCGATCATCCACCACTGTTGTCTTCCGTGGGCTCCCAGGTCTTTTTGGATTGATGAGTTCACCAGTGCTTGCTTTCTTTCTCAGGATGTACCAAATTGTAGATTTTGCCACTTCTAATGTTGTAGCAATTTCTTGGATGGGTTTTTTTCTGTTCTTGCAGCTTAAGGATGGCTTGTTTCACCTGCATGGAGAGCTCCTGTGACCGCATGTTTCCTTCACAGCAAAACCTTCCAAATGCAAACACCACACCTCAAATCAACTCCGGCCCTTTCATCTGCTTAATTGAGAAAGACATAACAAAGGGATTGCCCACACCTGTCCATGAAATAGCCTTGGAGTCATTTGTCCAATTACTTTTGGTCCCTTTAAAAACAGGGTGGCACATGTTAAGGAGCTGAAACTCCTAAACCCTTCATCCAATTTTAATGTGGATACCCTCAAATGAAAGCTGAAAGTCTGAACTTCAACTGCATCTGATTTGTTTTGTTTCAAATTCATTGTGGTAATGTCTAGAACCAAAATTAGATAAATGTTGTCTCTGTCCAAATATTTATGGACCTAACTGTATGAGTTGGAATATCCTAATAAAACTGATTACAGATCGCTTTAATGAGTCTCTTCTGAATGTGTAACTGGAACAGATTCATGACAGACACAGGGAATCATGAAAAGTGGCTATAATAGAGTAGTGAACATTTGTAAGGACATTACCTGGTGGCCTAACACTGTGATCTCAGTCCATCTTTGTGGTCTATTGTTCAGTTTGCAGACATGTTATAAAGTATTAAAGTATATAATATAGATAGTATTATAATTCCAATGCAATGTTACTGAAAAATAATAAAATAATTTTTATTCTTGGCAGGTGACTTTACCTGGAGCTCAGAGGGATATCTGATATTCTCAGATTTTTCAGCAGATAATTTTCACATGACACCGGATACTTATGAAGAACATGTCATTATACCAGATACACCTCAAGATGTTATCAGAAAAAATATGTCATCTGATTCTTTTCTACAGGTCCTTGTTTCTGCTTCAGCAAAGACAAATATGCAAAACAAAAGTCACGGAAAGGCTCTTGATCATGAAACAGCTTACACAGGAGAGAAACCATTTTCATGTTCGCAATGTGGAAAATGTTTTATATACAGATCATGTCTTTTTAGACATCAGATGGTACACACAGGGGAGAAACCATTTTCATGTTCGGAATGTGGAAAATGTTTTACACATAGATCGTGTCTTGTAAGACATCAGATGGTACACACTGGGAAGAAGCCATTTTCATGTTCAGAATGTGGAAAATTTTTTCCAGAGAAATCAAACCTTGTTATACATCAGAGAATTCACACAGGGGAGAAGCCATTTTCATGTTCAGAATGTGGGAAATGTTTTACAAATAAATCCTGTTTTAATAGACATCAGAGAATTCATACAGGAGCAAAGCCATTTTCGTGTTCAGAATGTGGGAAATGTTTTACAAAGAAATCACATCTTGATAGACATCAGCTAGTACACACAGGGGAGAAGCCATTTTCTTGTTCAGAATGTGGAAAATGTTTTACAGAGAAATCAAGTCTTGTTATACATCAGAGAATTCACACAGGGGAGAAGCCATTTTCATGTTCAGAATGTGAGAAATGTTTTACAAATAAATCATGTTTTGATAGACATCAGAGAATTCATACAGGAGCGAAGCCATTTTCATGTTCAGAATGTGGGGAATGTTTTAATCGGAGAACACATCTTGTTGCACATCTGAAAAATCACACAGGGGAGAAGCCATTTTCATGTTCAGAATGTGGCAAACGATATAGTGATAAATCAACACTTTCAAAACATCAGAGAACTCACACAGGAGAGAAGCCATTTGCTTGTTCAGAATGTGGAAAATGTTTTACAGCGAAATCAAGTCTTGTTGCACATCAGAGAATTCACACGGGGGAGAAACCTTTTTCATGTTCAGAATGTGGGAAATGTTTTACAGAGAAATCAACTCTGGTTGTACATCAGAGAATTCACACGGAGAAACCATTTGCTTGTTCAGAATGTGGGAAATGTTTTACAGCGAAATCAAGTCTTGTTGTACATCAGATAAGTCACACAAGGCAGAAACCATTTTCATGTTCAGAATGTGGGAAATATTTCAGTATTAAATCAAAACTTGCTAAACATCAGATAGTACACACAGGGGAGAAGCCATTTTCATGTTTAGAATGTGAGAAATGTTTTACAACAAAATCATGTCTTGATAGACATCAGAAAATTCACACAGGAGAGAAGCCATTTTCATGTTCAGAATGTGGCAATTGTTTTAATCGGAAAACAAATCTTGTTACACATCTAAAAACTCATACAGGCAAGTAGCTAAAATCAATGTCTTGGAAACGAAGAACAGAAAAAAGTAATATATACACTTCATTACATAAAGAATCAAAGCATATGAATAAAGATGGATCATCATGGTACAAATATTATGAAATCAGTGTAATTTATTATTAAGCAAGACACTTCAAGGATGAGAAGAAAAAGAAAAGTTAAGAGGATCCATGGGTTTTTATCACTTTACAGAGTAGATTGGATTACAATCAGAGTGTAAGGACGTCGATTGGCTAGAAGGTATTCAACAATTTCTTGGTCTATGGAAGTGCAAAGAAGAGACAAACTTTAAGGAACCTTAGCCTAGTTCGGTACAGTGGAAAATAGGGAAAGGCTTCCAGTGAAAGCATTTGGTAGCGGTTGTAATAGTGTTCTTGTGTTTGGACCATCAGCTGTTCCATAGCATGGGTCCTAGCCATCTCTAAAAAAAAAAAAACATTCTTCTAAAGAATGGGGGTACTGAATTCCGGTGAAGTGGTATTTTGACTGTCTAAAGTAGATGCCTTTTGAGGGTATGTGCACATGTTGCGGATTTGCCTGTGGAATTTTCTGCGTGGATTCTTCCTCTCGGCAGAAAACGCAGTTAAAAATCTGTGCGGATTTGTATGTGTTTTTGTAAGTTAAATAAAGATATATTATTTAACAAAAAAAATTGTGATGTCATTTTTCTTGTCCAACCTCTTTTACATACTCCATTGAAGACCATAATATTACATACCATATTCAAATATAATGTTTACACACGCAAAACAAATATAAGTGAATAGATAGATAATACCAAGCCCGATGTTTAGTAATGAACATAATAAAATGGTACATTAAGAGTTAAAGACGCGAAATCTGCATTGGGCCGGGGTCACCCTTGCGAGAAACTCGCACGTGTCTCACACCTAAATACCCCGCACTGCCGCCAGTACTCAAAACTGAGCGTTCAGCTGCATAGAAATACATGCAGCCGCACACTTTGGTCCCGGATATTGAGGTGCGAGACTCTTGTAAGTTTCTCGCAAGTGTGACCCCGGCCTTAAACAAAATATTTGTTTAATTTTTTAAAAAAATGGCGTGGGCTACCGCAAAAATTTTCAAAACCAGAACAGGGAAAGCCAGCGACTGGGCAGATGTTTATAGCCTGGAAAGGGTAATACCCATGGAGCTTCCCAGGCTATTAATATCAGCTCACAGCTGTATACCTTAGCCTATACTGGCTATTAAAATAGGGGAGCCCCCAAAAAATGACCTGAGGTCCCTCCTATAATTAAAAACCAGAAAAGGCTATGCTGACAGCTGTGGGCTGATATTCATAGCCTAGGAAGGTGCTATGGATATTGCCTCCACTGTTATGTTTTGGTAGCTGAGGAGAGCAGGCAAAAAACGGCAATACACCAGAGAGGTTGGAATCTACTGGATTGCAGTACCCTGACTAACCACCACAACTAAAGGCAGCCGTGGAGCGTTCCTACGTTGGTCCTAGACGCCTCGTCACAGCCTGAGAGGCTAACTACACCTAAAGATAGAAAGAGGAAAGCTATCTGCCCCGGAGCAGATCTCCAAAGAACATAGGAAGCCCCCAAACATGTAATGGCGGTTAGACAAGAGGAAATACAGACACAGACAGAAAATAGTATGAGCAAACGCTGGGGCCCAATCTGCCTAGACAGAAAAGGATAGGAAGGATTCTTACTGCAATCCAAAAAAAAACCAACGCTACTAATTGCAAAAAAACCGGAGATCACACGACCTCTACCACCTAAATTAGTTCTCTGATGTAACAAAACTAAGCCGCAGCCACAGAAAAAAATGGAAAAGGCAAATGAACAAACAACAGTGGCTCCAGAGGAACCGAGAGGAGACCAAGCCCCCCGGGGAGGGGAACCTGGCCAACCTCACAGAAATGCAGAGAAATATGCAAAAGGCAAGCACAAAAACAGAAAATATCTTATCTGAGAGCAGGAGAAAAGGCAAGACTCAGCAAGCTTCCAAGTGAACCAGGAAACAACATTTAGACAAGAACAATTGATCACCGGGAACCTCCCTGATATCCAGCCAGTCTGTGATTCCTGATTGCCAATCCTCATTGAATGATTCAGTACTGTCTGCAACACCCAGAGGGAGCTTCACCCCCGACTACAAACACCAGCTCTCAGCCGCCCCAGAAATTGTGCATCTCTAAGATGCGCCAATTCCGGCACTTGGCCTCTCCCCATTTGCCCTGTAGTGGTGGCAAGTGGGGTAATGGTTGTGGGGTTGATGTCACCTTTGTATTGTAAGGTGACATCAAGCCCACGGCTTAGTAATGGAGAGGTGATCTAAATACCTGAGATGTGTACAGAGGAATGCTGGGAGGACACAGATTGTGGTTTTAAATTTTTTGTGTAATGATGGTAATTAAAAAAAAAGGTACTCTAGTGTTGGCATGGTGCAGTGCCAAACCTTATTAAGGTTTCAGGCCTCCGTAGAATTGTTTTGGTTGTGTCTTAGCCTACTTATTCAAACAATTTTTTGGCCCCAAAAATAAAAATACAGGCAAGATATCTGAAAGTGGGCTTTCTCCGTCACACACCTCATCTATCTGTGGACTATGAATTGTGGCATTTGATCCTCAATTGAACTGTTTTTCCAGTGTTTTACCCTAATTATTGACACCAGTTTGAGGAAAAAAAATTTACCGACAGGACAGATATTTTAAACTGGTTTACACGCACATGAATCACATATCAGTTGGCTTACAATTCAGCCATTTGTAGTGAACGTTGAAAAAATTGTAGTCTATGTAAAATGGCCAAGGCACATGACAAAGGACGGGGAAGTGGATGTGATGGTGAGGCCGTGGGCAACCTGAAATTGGGCCACAACAAACACCCACATCTTCTCGCTCCACCTTCCTGTCCCAATTACTAGGGAAACGCAGAAGCACACCACTATTGAACCCAGAGCAGTGTCAAAAGGTTGTTGGTTGGATAGCTTATAATACATCCAGTCTCTGCCACCACCACCAGCACCCTTTCTTCCACACGGTCAAATCTGAGTACCAGTGACTTTGGATCATGTATTCCTCAACCTGAGCCTCCTTCATCCCACCATGCAGAGTGGCCATAGACAACTTATCCCACAGTTCAGTACTGTCTGCAACCACCAGAGGGAGCTTCTGCTCAGAATTCATTTCTAAAACATTCATAACAGTACCCTCCCCTTGAGGGGTCACCGAACCCTCATTTGTGCAACC
>JARQOD010000003.1:56481329-56652801 GCA_033576555.1 Oophaga sylvatica
AAAAAAACCCCACTGACCCATTTTTTGGGGGAAAGGGGAATTTCCCCCCGAAAAAAAAAAATTTTTAATCTCATGAAGAATAGGGTTTTAAAAGCATTATCATTTTTATTTTTTTTACACACAAATGAATTCCATATTACTTTTGGGGGAAAATTTCTATGGATTTTAAAAAATTGTTTGGTCCGTGTGATATTATGGTTGGGGAAAGATTACCAGATTTGGTATAGAATAGGGAATGAAGACTTCAACAAGATTTTGGGAAAATTTACGTTAATAAAGATTTTTTCATATTTTAAATTCAAGCAATTTTTAAAAGTTGCAAAAAAAAAAAGCCGAGTCCCAGAAGGTAACAAGGCTAAAATGATTTCTGAGTAAAAAATAGACTCAGAAGGGGAAAAGGGGGGGGCAACTCGCCAAAAAAAAAATAGCCTCCAAAATCTTCGGCCCAAAGACTTTTAATCTAAGTTCCACACTTTTTCAGAGGGGTAAATGTTCACTCCTTTAAAAAAGGGTTTCTGAAATTCCCCCCCGGGTTTCAGTTTTTAAACCCATTTAAACCCTTACATTAGTATTAAAAAATTTTCTTGCGAAATTTGGCCTTTAAAAAAATTTTTTTAAAAAAAAAAAGGCCCCTTCTGCATTCTTCAAGCTCAAATATTAATTTGAGAAATTTGTCCATACCAATCGGGGCCCAACCCTTTTAAATTTACCCCCTGCAGGAAATTCAAGTGCATTTACCCTTTGAAACCCTGGGAGTGGGGAAAAAAAGACGAAAATAAACGAAACGATTTTGGGAAAAACTTGCCCAAAAAAAAATTAAATAGTGGTGAAGTAGGGCAATTCAGGACCCTTTAATCCCCTAATAATTTCATTATCCCTCCCGGGGGGACAAAGGGGGTGGGATTTTTTATCTTGAAAAAGTCTATTTTTACCCTGAAGAATCTCTCAGGTTTTCTAAATGCAAAGTAACATACAAAAAAATTTTTCCCAAGGGCCCCCCTTTCAATAATTTGTACTCAATATTTTACCCAAAAAGGGAAAAGGGGAAAGGTATATTGAACAATAAAGAGTTTTGTTTCATTTTGAATAAAACTCCCAGCATAGCGGCTTTTTACCATATCCCTAAATTACATAAAGATACTTCATGCCCTCCGGGCAGACCCATTATCTCTGGTATTAATTGCCTCACATCCAATTTGTCGCGATATGTTGATGTACATCTTCAGAAATGCCTTACTCTGGTTCCAGCTTACCTCAAGGACACTAATCATACAATACAAGCCCTTGAGGATATCAGGTGGAAAAAGGGATTCATTCTAGGCACTCTAGATATCAAGTCATTGTATACTGTCATCAACCATCAAAAAGGATGTGAGGCAGCAGAGCATTTTCTTAGAAAACTTGGGAATTATGCCGAACCCCAGGTTTTATTTATAATCAAAGTATTTTGTTCATTCTTCAACATAATTACTTTACTTATGAAGGACAATTTTACTTACAAACCTGGGGTACGGCAATGGGTACACGCTTTGCGCCCAGCTACGCAAATTTATATGTAGCCAAGTGGGAGGAGCTATCCATTTTTCAGTCTGGACAATTATTTCCCGGTCTTGTTTTGTGGCGCAGGTTTATTGATGATGTCCTGTTAATTTGGGATGGACCTCAGAAAGCCCTTGACGGGTTCATCTCCACCCTTAATAATAACACATTTGGATTGGAATTTACGTCTACCACCAGCCCAAACTGTATACATTTTTTAGATTTGGAGATATATGTGGAGAAAGAAGCTATCCATACCAGATGTCATCATAAAAATGTTGATGTCAACAGCTACATCGACATTCGTAGCTGTCATCTCCCTGTATGGTTGACTAATATCCCTAAGGGTCAATTCACGCGAGTTAGACGAAATTGTTCCAGCATACAAGAGTATAATAAAGAAGCTGATCACTTAATCAGCCAATTCCTTGAAAAAGGATATTCAGAGTCTGCTCTACAAATATCTAAAAGGGAGGTTGGACTATTACCCAGATACACCTTAGTCCATAAACCTCAATCTAACCAGAGCGTTATACCAACTATTGCTGAACAAATCCATGATTTACCGATCATTACTCAATACCACCATAACCATCAACAATTTACAAATATTATTCGCAAATACTGGTGTATTCTCCGAGGTGACAAGAAAATTGGAGACTTTTTACCAAAATGTCCCAAGTTTGTATTTAGGAAGGCTCAATCAATAGGCAACCTAGTAGCCCCAACTGTGGGGAATAAAGTGGTCAAATCTACTGGTGCTGCATTAAAAGGTTTTACACCATGCGGTACATGCGCATGCTGTATCGAGACTACTTTTCGCAAAGTTAAACAAACTACGTTCTATGATACACTTAACCAGCGGCAATATTATATTCAAGACTCCATCTCTTGTTTCACCTCTGGGGTAATTTACCTAATACAGTGTCCTTGCCAGAAAATTTATGTGGGTCGAACTAAGCGTAAACTGAAGGACCGGATAAAGGAACATTTTAATAATATCAAGAAAGGCTTCAGTGGGCACCCACTATCTAAGCATTTCTTGGAATATCATAACCAGTCCGTGAGGGGTGCGCGTTTTTGTGGAATCCAAATAGTCCGTAAGAACATCAGGGGCGGTGACTATCTTAAACGTATGTCACGAGTCGAGTCCCGTTGGATTTTTAGTTTGGACACCTTAGCCCCTAAAGGGTTAAATTATGAGATAGAGCTTTTTGCTTTTTCTTAAGCACCTGATCATCATTTTTATGATAACCATTACTAGCGGGTAGCTTATCACTGGCTAAGGCTATATGTAACCTATAGCCAGTATATATACATATATATGTATATATTTATATATATATATATATATATATTTTAATAATTATTTTTTATTTTACTTTTTTGCATTTTTTTTTTTTTGCATTTTTTATTTTTAGCCATATGTTTTATCTTATTAGTAGTCTTAGTTCTTGAAATCCATTTGTAGCATAATTATTTCATTTGATTGAGGGGTTTATTGTGTACTATTTTCATTATATTATACTAGTCATTTTAGTACACATATTTACATATATATTTTTTAATTGGAGTATTGCTAAATCGCAATTATGAATTTAGTTTTAATTACCTGTATGATACACACATACTTTTGTAATTGTTCATTAATAAAGCATTTTTATTTTAATTTATCATTCGGGTACATAACAGCCATGGTTTTCTTTTGGGTGACTGGACACATAATCATATTCATCCTTTATGGCGTCATGTGTCAACTTTTTCCTTTTGGGGGAGGAGTGGAGGACACTGATAGGTATTTAACATCGGCGGCCCAGCGAGTCTCCATCCCTGATGAAGAAGGCCTGGGTGCCTTTGAAACGCGTCAGATAGAATTGACTCTCCTCGGCCCCTATCCTGTGGTGACGTCACCCGTCCTTGCATCTCCACCTCCACTTTACCCCGTTCTCCCTCACGGCGTCCTGAGGCCACAGAACTCCGTTTTACTCTGACACAGTCACCCACGACAGCCTGGCAGGCATCCTGCTCTCCAGGGAGGACGCTCCCCTGCTTGATTGCCTGCCTGTCAGCTGTGTTCACTTACACGCGCCCTGCGTCCTCCATCATCTCAATGAGGAGCCGGGTTTTTTCATACCTGCAACACGTGTCGCCATCTAAAGGACTTAAGTAAGTTTTTCATTGTGTTACACACTATTTATGGTCCCTTTCCTGAACCAGTACCCAAGGTAGTTTATTTATCCTTATTTGGTGTACTTGGAGTTTTGTTGTCACTATCATTTTGAGCAGTTTTGGGAGGCGCAGGAATCTATTTGTTTATATTTACAATTAATTTCATCACTGACAACCACAACTGCAGTATCCACCACTGACAGCCACGATCGCAGTATCTAACCTGACAACCACAATGGCAGAGGAAGATGATCCTATGATGCTAATATGAACTGTGTTATCACGTTTTAATCAAGTTCCAGTGGTTTCCTATCACCTATGAAGCTTCAATGAAAGCTGGTGAACAATAAGGTAATTGTCAGGAAGCTACAACCTTGACACGTGTCCTGTGCATTAGGACTAAGGACTGGTTATGGTGCTATCTTTAGCAAGGAAGAGTCATTTTAACCCTTGCTTTGCTGACCAAAGACGTCACACCTGTTTCAAGACCAGTGCGGATGGCATGGAGGATTCCAGAAATATCCAAGGCGAGCCAATGTAAGTCCAGGTCTTTAAAGGTGACACTGCTCAGATATTAAAGCTTAATTTCATCAATGGACTTCGTTTTCTTATCAACATGTGAATTTATGGACTTTGATTGACACATGACACACGGACTCTACAATATCTACATGCTATTTCAAAGGAATTATCATATAAAGACTGATTTAAAAGAACCAAGAACAAGACAGAAGACATCAAGATGAAGACCAGATGACATCAGATGATGACTGGACCGGAGATGCTTCGATTTAGGTTTAGGAAAGTATAATATATACAGTGCCTTGTGAAAGTATTCGGCCCCCTGGAACTTTTCAACTTTTTCCCACATATCATGCTTCAAACATAAAGATACCAAATGTTAATTTTTGGCAAAGAATCAACAACAAGTGGGACACAGTTGTGAAGTTGATCGAAATTTATTTATTATTTTAAATTTTTATGCAAATACAAAAACTGGAAAGTGGGGCGTGCAATATTATTCAGCCCCTTTAACTTAATACTTTGTTGCGCCATCTTTTGTTGCGATTACAGCTGTAAGTCGCTTGGGGTATGTCTCTATCAGTTTTGTACATCGAGAGACTGAATTTCTTGCCCATTCTTCCTTGGCAAACAGCTCGAGCTCAGTGAGATTGGATGGAGATCGTTTGTGAACAGCAGTTTTCAGCTCTTTCTACAGATTCTCGATTAGATTCAGGTCTGGACTTTAACTTGGCCATTCTAAAACCTGGATGTGTTTATTTGTGAACCATTCCATTGTAGATTTTGCTTTATGTTTGGGATCATTGTCTTCTTGGAAGGCAAATCTCCTTCCCAGTCTCAGGTCTTTTGCAGACTCCAACAGGTTTTCTTCAAGAATGGTCCTGTATTTGGCTCCATCCATCTTCCCATCAATTTTAACCATCTTCCCTGTCCCTGCTGAAGAAAAGCAGGCCCAAACCATGATGCTGCCACCGCCATGTTTGACAGTGGGGATGGTGTGTTCAGGGTGATGAGCTGTGTTGTCTTTACGCCAAACATCGTTTGGCATTGTTGCCAAAAAGTTCGATTTTGGTTTCATCTGACCAGAGCACCTTCTTCCACATGTTTGGTGTGTCTCCCAGGTGGCTTGTTGCAAACTTTAAATGACAATTTGGTGGATATCTTTGAGAAATTGTTTTTTTCTTGCCACTCTTCCATAAAGGCCAGATTTATGCAGTGTATGACTGATTGTTGTCCTATGGACAGCCTGTCCCACCTCAGCTGTAGATCTCTGCAGTTCATCCAGAGTGATCATGGGCTTCTTGGCTGCATCTCTGATCAGTCTTCTCCTTGTTTGAGATGAAAGTTTAGAGGGACGGCAGGGTCTTGGTAGATTTGCAGTGGTATGATACTCCTTCCATTTCAATATGATTGCTTGCACAGTGCACCTTGGGATGTTTAAAGTTTTGGAAATCATTTTGTATCCAAATCCAGCTTTAAACTTCTCCACAACAGTATCACAGACCTGACTGTTGTGTGCCTTGGTCTTCATGATGCTCTCTGTGCTACAAACAGAACCCTGAGACTATCACAGAGCAGGTGCATTTATACGGAGACTCGATTACCCACAGGTGGATTATATTTATCATCATTAGTTATTTAGGACAACATTGGGTCATTCAGAGATCCACAATGAACTTCTGGAGTGAGTTTGCTGCACTGAAAGTAAAGGGGCTGAATAATATTGCACGCCCCACTTTTCAGTTTTTGTATTTCAACAAAAATTTAAAATAACTAATAAATTTCGTTGAACTTCACAATTGTGTCCCACTTGTTGATTCTTCACCAAAAATTTACATTTGGCATCTTTATGTTTGAAGCATGATATGTGGGAAAAGGTTGAAAAGTTCCAGGGGGCCGAATACTTTCGCAAGGCACTGTATATTTTATATGAATATTGGTCTCGGCTTACCATAACATGAATTCACATAATTATGTTATTGAGTGCGTATAACAATAATCTGATATTATTATTATTATTATGGAAATTAAATTATTTTTGCCAAAGAAGAAGAAAAGAAGAAAGAAGATCTGATTATCCTAAAGATGAACTTCTCTACTTTGAGGGTTCCAAATAATGTCTGTCACTCTCTAAAGGGGGAATTGTTAAATATTAATTATTGCTTATGGATTTATTCTTTATACACTCAATTCTGTACCGAGCACATTGACTTTCAGCTGACATTACATTTGCTATTTCTGTATGGTAAAGTGGCAACACCATATATAGAGACCATGTGATCTAAGGGACTTCTATATAGATACACAAAGGGAGGGGCTCTGAGTCTCTCCTTCACTCTCTTCAGACACAAGGGGCATCTTACGAGGACACTATGGTGAATGGACAGCTGCTATGTAACCACGTGTGTTATGAATGTGCTGGAGATGGTTTCTGAGCAGAGGCTCCCTCTGGTGGTTGCAGACAGTACTGAACCTCACAGCGAGAAATGGCAATCTGGGATCACTGACTGGACTGATATAAGGGAGGTTCCCTCCCATGATGGTCGCCGGTGATCAATTGTTCTTTTCTCAATTGTGGTTCCTGGTTCATTTGGAAGTTTGCTGAGTCTTGCCTGCATCTTCTGCTTTCAGATAAGATATTTTCTGCTTTTATTTTTGTGCTTGCTTTTTGCATAGTTCCCTGCACTTCTGTGGAGGTCAGCCGGGTCCCCTCCTGGGGGCCTGTGCCCCTCTCAGTTTTTCTGAAGCCACTGTTATTTGTTCTTTTGCTTTTTCCTGTTTTTTTCAGTGGCTGCGGCTTAGTTTTGTTACACAAGAGATCTGATTTAGGTGGTAGAGATCGTGTGATCTCAGGTGTTTTTGCAATCAGAAGAGTTGGTATTTTTTAGGGTTTTTTTGGATTGCAGTGAGAATCCTTTCCTGTACTTTTCTGTCTAGACAGATTGGGCCCCAGCGTTTGCTCATTCTATTTTCTGTCTGTGTCCGTGCTTCTTCTTGTCTAACCACCATTACATGTTTGGGGGCTTCCTATTTTCTTTGGGGATCTGCTCCGGGGCAGATAGCTTTCCTCTTTCTGCCTTTAGGTGTAGTTATCTCTCAGGCTGTGACGAGGTGTCTAGGATCAACGTCGGAACGCTTCACGGCTACCTCTAGTTGTGTGGTTAGTTCAGGTTACTGCAATCCAATAGGTTCCAGCCTCTCTGGTGTATTACTGTTTTTGCTTTTTCTACTCAGCTACCTAAACATAACAGTATCACCGGCCAAGCTAAAATTATATGGTACTCACAGAAGGGAAAAATAGTGTGGAAAGATAAAAAAAAAGTTGTCAGAGTTGTCAGAGATTTTTTTTTTTCTGTTTGTTGCATTTTTTCCTTTTTTTTTCTCTGGGTGCTGAGAAGGATTTTTTTTTCTCTCAATGGAGTTTGCACAGTTGTCTGGCCGTGTGGATCAGCTTGCCACTGAGGTTCGGAGTATTGCTACCTATCTTGCTGGGTTGCCGGTTGTGGAACCTAAGATTCCCATGCCAGATTTGTTTTTGGGGGATCGATCTAAATTTATGAATTCAAACATAACTGTAAGTTGTTTTTTGCCTTAAAGCCTAAGTCCTCGGGTAGCGCAGCACAGCAGGTTCAAATTGTCATCTCTCTCCTGCGCGGCGACCCTCAGGATTGGGCTTTTTCCCTGACACCTGGGGATCCTGTTTTGAATGATGTTGATGTATTTTTTCAGGCTCTGGGGTTGTTGTACGATGAACCTAATGTCACTGATCATGCTGAGAAGACCTTGTTGGCATTAAGTCAGGGCTGTGAAGCCGCTGAACTGTACTGTCAGAAATTTCGAAAGTGGGCAGTCCTGACCAAATGGAATGATGATGCTTTGGCAGCCCTTTTTCGGAAGGGTCTGTCAGAGAATGTAAAGGACGTTATGGTGGGATTCCCTGTACCCTCTGGTCTCAATGATTCTATGTCTTTGGCTATTCAAATTGACAGACGTTTGCGTGAGCGCAGAGGTATGCGTGAGATGGTGTTGCCTTGTGTGCCAGCTCCTGAGCCCATGCAGTGTGATGGAGTGACTTCTGGGGCACAGCGTCATGAATTTCGAAAGCGCAATGGGTTATGTTTCTACTGTGGTGACGCCTCTCATGCTATTTCCATCTGCTCTAAGCGGGGAAGACGTTTTGCGCGCTCAGTTGTCTTGGGTAGTGTTCAGACTAAATTTCTGTTGACTGTTATCCTGATTTGCTCCATGTCCACATTTTCGGCTCAGGCTTTTGTTGATTCAGGAGCAGCTATTAACCTGATGGATTTCGACTTTGCCAAACGTTGTGGCTTTCCCATGATACCCCTGCGGAAGTCTATTCCCCTATTGGGCATTAATTTTACCCCTTTGGCAGAGAATAAACCCCAGTTTTCTACTCAGGTGATAATGAGGGTTGAACCAGATCATCAGGAGAGTTGCAAATTTCTGGTGTTGCATAATCTGCATGACATTATTGTTCTGGGTTTCCCTTGGTTGCAGATTCATAATCCTGTTTTGGATTGGAAATCTGTGTCTGTGACCAGTTGGGGCTGCCAATGTGTGAATGCTGGCACTCCTGTTTTTTCTGCCTCTCCCCAGTCTCAGGATGTTCCTGACTTTTTGACTGATTTTTCTGATGTGTTTAGTGAAAGTAAATCTGCATCCTTACCCTCTCACAGGAGCTACGATTGCGCTATTGAATTAGTGCCTGGTGGTAAATTTCCTAAAGGTCGCCTTTTTAATTTATCTGTACCTGAACACGATGCTATGCGATCTTATATCAAGGAGTCATTGGAGAAGGGTCATATCAGACCATCCTCTTCACCCTTGGGCGCCGGTTTATTCTTTGTGGCCAAAAAGGATGGTTCATTGAGGCCGTGTATTGATTATCGCCTCCTGAATAAGATCACTGTGAAATATCAATATCCGTTACCCTTGATTTCTGATCTGTTTTCCAGAGTGAAAAGTGCTAGTTGGTTTACCAAGCTTGACCTCAGGGGGGCGTATAACCTTATTTGTATTAAGCACGGGGATGAATGGAAGACGACGTTTAATACCCCAGAGGGGCATTTTGAGCACCTAGTGATGCCCTTTGGGCTTACTAATGCCCCTTCCGTCTTCCAATCCTTCATGAATGATATTTTCAGGGATTTTGTGGATAAATTTCTGATTGTTTATTTGGATGATATCTTGATTTTTTCCAATGACTGGGACTCTCATGTGAAACATGTTCGGACTGTGTTCCAGATTTTGAGAGAGAATGCACTGTATGTGAATGGATCAAAGTGTCTTTTTGGCGTACAGAAGGTCTAATTTCTGGGATTCATTTTGTCTCCGTCTGTTATTGAAATGGACCCGGTCAAGGTTCAGGCCATCTGTGATTGGGTCCAACCTACTTCATTAAAGGCTCTTCAGAGATTTTTGGGTTTTGCCAATTTTTATCGTAAATTTATTGGTAATTTCTCTGGTATTGTTAAACCATTGACTGATCTGACCAAAAATGGTTCCGATGTGGTGAATTGACCTCCTGAGGCAGTTTCTGCATTTCAGGAACTTAAGCAGAGATTCATTTCTGCTCCTGTTCTACGGCAGCCTGATGTTTCTCTGCCATTTCAGGTGGAGGTTGATGCCTCTGAAATTGGGGCAGGTGCCAGATCCAGAGACCTCTAAGAGTAACCCTTGTGCCTTTTTCTCTCGAAAGTTTTCTCCAACTGAACGTAATTATGACGTGGGTAATCGGGAGTTATTGGCCATGAAGTGGGCCTTTGAAGAGTGGAGACATTGGCTGGAAGGAGTCAAACATCAGGTGGTGGTCCTCACGGACCATAAGAACCTGGTTTATCTCGAATCAGCCAAGCGACTTAATCCTAGACAGGCCAGGTGGGCCTTGTTTTTCACAAGTTTTAATTTTGTGGCTTCTTTTCTTCCTGGCACTAAGAATGTTAAGGCGGATGCCCTCTCAAGGCGTTTCTTTGCAGATTCTCCTGAGTTATCTGATCCTGCTGTTATTTTGAAAGAGGGTGTAGTACTTTCCGCCATCTCGCCCAATTTGAGACTGGCTCTGGAGGGGTGTCAGGAGGATAAACCTGAGCACTGCCCTGTTGGGAAATTGTTTGTCCCAGACCAGTGGAAGAAGAGTGTGATGTCTGAGATTCATTGTTCCGCGTTGGCTGGTCATCCCGGAATTTTTGGTACCAGAGACTTGGTGAGTCGGTCCTTTTGGTGGCCTACTTTGTCTCGTGACGTCAGGGACTTTGTGCAGTCCTGTGGGACTTGCTCTCGTTCCAAGCCTTGTTCTCGTTCTAGTGGTTTGTTGATGCCATTACCTGTGCCCAAGAGTCCATGGACCCATATCTCTATGGATTTTATTTCCGACCTCCCTGTTTCTCAGAAAATGACTGTTATCTGGGTAATCTGTGATAGGTTTTCCAAGATGATACATCTTGTGCCATTACCTAAGTTACCTTCCTCCTCCGAATTGGTGCCTTTGTTCCTTCAGCACGTGGTTCGGTTACATGGCATTCCGGAGAACATTGTGTCTGACAGAGGAGTCCAGTTTGTTTCCAGATTTTGGAGGACATTTTGTTCTAAACTTGGTGTTCAATTATCTTTCTCCACTGCATTTCATCCTCAGACCAATGGACAAACCGAGAGAACAAACCAGACCTTGGAGATTTATTTGAGATGTTTTGTGTCTGCTGATCAAGATGACTGGGTTCTTTTTTGCCTTTGGCTGAGTTTGCTCTTAATAATAGGGCTAGCTCTGCCACCTTGATGTCTCCATTTTTCTGCAATTCTGGGTTTCACCCTCGATTTTCTTCGGGACAGGCGGAGGCTTCTGTCTGTCCGGTAGTTGACTCTGTTGTGGAGCGTATGCAGCAGATTTGGGACCAGGTAGTGGAGAGGTTGTCTCTCTCTCAGGAGAAGGCCCAACGGTTTGCCAACCGGTATAGGACTGATGGTCCTCGGTTTTAAAGTGGGGGACTTGGTTTGGTTGTCCTCAAGAAATATCCCTATGAGGGTTGCATCTCCAAAGTTTAAGCCTAGGTTCATTGGACCTTATAAGATCATGGAGATTCTTAATCCTGTTTCCTTCTGTTTGCTTCTTCCAGGGACATTTAAGATCCATAACGTGTTCCACAAGTCCTTATTGAAGAGGTTTGTCGAGCCAGTGGTTCCTATGGCTGCGCCTCCTGACCCTGTTTTGGTTGAGGACAATCTGGAGTATGTGGTTGAGAAAATATTGGATTCTCGTTTTTCTAGACAGAAACTCCAGTATTTGGTTAAGTGGAGAGGTTATGGTCAGGAGGACAATTCTTGGGTGTTTGCTTCGGACATCCATGCTAGGAGACTGATCCGTGCCTATCACCGAGCTCATCCTGATCGGCCTGGTTGCACAAGTGAGGGTTCGGTGACCCCTCCTCAAGGGAGGGGTACTGTTATGAATGTGCTGGAGATGGTTTCTGAGCAGAGGCTCCCTCTGGTGGTTGCTCACAGTACTGAACCTCACAGCGAGAAATGGCAATCTGGGATCACGGACTGGACTGATATAAGGGAGGTTCCCTCCCATGAAAGCCGTGTGATCAATTGTTTGGCTCACATTGTGGTTCCTGGTTCATTTGGAAGTTGCTGATCTTGCCTGATCTCGCTTTCAATAAGATAATTTTCTGCATTTTAATTTTGTGTCTTGCTTTTGCATAGTTCCCGCACTTCGTGGGGCAGGCGGGTCCCCTCTGGGGGCCTGTGCCTCCAGTTTTCTGAGTCACTGTATTGTTCTTTGCTTTTCCTGTTTTTCAGTGCTGCGCTTATTTTGTTACCAAGATCTGATTTAGGTGTAGAGATCGTGTGATCTCAGTGTTTGCAATCAAAAGTTGTGATTTTTTAGGGTTCTTGGATTGTGAAAATCCTTTCCTTACTTTCTGCTAACAGATTGGCCCCAGGTTTGTCATTCATTTCTCTTGTCTGTGTTCTCTTGTCTAACGGCCTTCATTTTGGGCTTCTATTTTCTTTGGGGATCTGTCCGAGGGAGATAAATTCCTTTTCTGCATTAGGTGTTTACCTCTCAGGCTAGCACGAGGCTAGGATCAAACTTTAGGAACGCTCACGGTACCTTATTGGGGTGTTCAGGTTATGCAATCCATAGGTCCAGCCTCTCGGTATACGTTTTTGCTTTTCCCTAGCACCTAAACATAACACGTGATATCCCGAGACGCTCCTGACATAGATGTATTACCATTCAGGACACCAAGGAAAAATGTACAAGCTTTGCTTGGACAATCTCTTTGTAACATTCACTTTATGGTTTTTTTGTTCAATGATTTTTTGGGGGAAGTCCAAAAACCACACATTTTTTTTATAAGAATACAATGTGACATTTCTTTGATATCGCATCGGTAACAAGTCCTGGAAAATAAACGATATTAGCATTTTAACAACTTCGAGGAAATCTGCAATGCTATTGTCACCGATTGTGGGTCGACAATCGCCATGCAGTCTATGGGTGCGATGAAAATCGATTACAAACGGACCACAGTGTGACTGCGATAAATCGAAACGGTCTTTAAATGCCGGCATTCATACCCGATACTGTAAAATCACACTGACAGCTTTAATAAAGAATAGAACACATGCATTACACAATAAATACTATACGTCAGACCAAAAGTTTGACACACCTTC
Organism: Oophaga sylvatica; assembly: GCA_033576555.1. Classification (NCBI taxonomy): domain Eukaryota; kingdom Metazoa; phylum Chordata; class Amphibia; order Anura; family Dendrobatidae; genus Oophaga; species Oophaga sylvatica. The sequence goes on from JARQOD010000003.1 coordinate 56,494,257, forward strand.
AATTCAAGATTTCTGTATTTTCATGTATGAAAATTGTGACACACTGAAGGCATCAAACAAGTGAATTCACATGTGAATTACATTACCTTCAAAAAGGTGAAACAACTGAATAGTCTTAAGTCTAGGTTCTTGCAAAGTAGCCACCTTTTGCTTTGATTATCTGCTTTGCACGCAGAAAAGGTGAACGATGACAGAAAAATCTTTTGAATGAGAAGGATGTCCAAACTTTTGGTCAGTGCAATAAAATATTAGTTCATGCACTTCTACATGTAATTATAGCCGCTATTCAATTTCCAGCTTTTGTGAAATTACAGACCCGACATGAAATGACACATGGTTTACATACAGTAAACCATTTCATGTAGTTGATATATGGTTTAAACTAACAATGACATGAGTGTATGTGTGCAAAATTTCATACATGTAGGGTTAATTAAAGGTGTAAATTTGTTGAAAAAAATGCGTGGGCTCCCGCGCTATTTTCTCAACCAGACAGGCAAAGCCAGCGAGTGAGGGCAGATAATAATAGCCTAGGGAGGGTGCATTTATTTTGTGCCCCCCTTGGCTACTAACATCTGCCCCCAGCCACCCCAGAAAAGGCAAATCTATAATTAGATGCGCCCTTTCTGGCACTTAGCCCGTCTATTCCATTGCTCTGTAGCGGTGGCTAATGGGTTAATAATGGGTTAAAGCCACCTTGCTATTGAAAGGTGACTTTAAGCCAGGTTAATAATTGAGAGTTGTCAATTAGACAACTCTCAATTATTAATCCTATTGTATTAAATAAAAAAAAAAACACACACTTTAATTAAAGATCATTTTAATGAAATAAACAGTTTTTGACCATCTTTTATTTTACTGGTAATCTGTGCGAAGCCCTTGTTTTCCTGTAATAAAAAAAATAATAAAACAACATTATTCTAACCTATCCGGGCTCTGTCAGGTCACACGCTGTAATCCTTCACAAAGGGTTAACTGGTTTACAGCAAGCAGCGCAGCTAATGCTGGCAACTCAGCTGTAAGCCCCTGTTATGTTTCGGTAGCTGAGGAGAAATAGCAAAAATAGCCAAAGAAGCAATACACCAGAGAGGCTGGAAACTACTGGGTTGCAGAACCCTAAACTAACCGCAACACTAGAAGTAGCCGTGGAGCATACCTACGGGGATCCTAGACGCCTCGTCACAGCCGGAGAGATAGCTACACCTAAAGACAGAAAGATGAAAGCTAACTGCCCCGTAGCAGAGCCCCCAAAGAAATAGGAAGCCCCCAAACATGTAATGGCAGTTAGACAAGAAGAAAATACGAACACAGACAGAAAATAGAATGAGCAAACGCTGGGGCCCAATTCTGTCTAGATAGAAAAGTATAGGAAATAATTCTGACTGCAACCCAAAAACCCTGACAAAAATACCAACACTTCTGATTAACAAAAAAACCTGAGATCACACGATCTCTACCACCTAAATCAGATCTCTGGTGTAACACACAGCAATTCAGCAAATAAAGAGTGACACAGGAACAGAGCAAAAGTGCAAACACAAACTGAGCACAAATGCAGCTCCAGGCCCCAAAAGGAGACCAGGCTGAAGTCCACTGCAAGGCAGCAAACCAGCAAGGAAAATCCAACCAGAGGAAAAAAAAACACAAGTCACTTATCTGAATGATAGCAGGAATGCAAGCTGAGTTCAAACCAAAATCTGGAAGAACAATTGATTACCGGCAAGGCTGATGGGAGTTCAGGTCACTTATATCAGACCATTCGGACCCAGCTGAAAGCCATTCAGCAATTGGTTCATTACCCTCAGCAACCACCGGAGGGAGCCCCAGCTCCGAATTCGCCTCCAACGTGTTCACAACAAGCCCCCGAACGAATGAGCTCCTCTCCCGGCCGACAGGGGAGGAAGTGATTAGCTGGGAAGCTTAATTAATTGCTTCCCAGGTGTCACGTTACTGGCGATACTGGACTGTAGGTCAGTGGCCGGAGCAGAAGTGTGCAGATGACCGGACCGTGGAAAGACTTCTGGAAGTGCAGTATATGGCGGTGGTAGTTCACTATGTCGGCAGATGCCGGAGCCCGCCCGAGCACGGGCCGGCCGAGATCACGCACAAGCACCAAGTCCATTTAGGTGATAGAAGTTCGAGGTAGGAACAGCAGGGTTTCACAAGAGACAGGAAGGCCCCAGCAGAACACCTTCCAGATCAGGAGCTCAGATAATGCTTCACTCAGTTAGACTGAGCACCACAATATACTCAGCAACAGGAAGATGCACAGGGCCAGGTATATATAGCAGGTCCAATCAGTCTTAATCAGGGCGAGAACAATCAGCAGGGCAGGTGATGATCTCTATCCTATCAGTCTCAATCAGGGCGGGAACAATCAGCAGGGCAGGTGATGATCTCTATCCCAGACGAAGTTCATATGGTTTCAGGCTGAAGTTATTCAAGTTCCGAATAGCTCCACAGCAAAGGAACAGACTAGCAAGCCATGGTTCACAGGTTCAAATCCTAACACCAGACTAATCAGTTAAGTTCAGGTCAGCCGGAGACACCGCACAGCATCAGTGACGTCAGAGGGAGTCCCCGGCTGACCTGAACTGAACTGATTAGCCTGGGAAGCAATCAATTGAGCTTCCCAGCTAATCACTTCCTCTTCTGTCAGCCGGGAGAGGAGTTCATTCGTTCGGGGGCTTACAGCTGAGCTGCCAGCATTAGCTGCGCTGCTTGCTGTAAACCAGTTAACCCTTTGTGAAGGATTACAGCGTGGGACCTGACAGAGCGCCGGATAGGTAAGAATAATGTTGTTTTATTATTTTGTTTTTATTACAGGAGAACAAGGGCTTCGCACGGATTACCAGTAAAATAAAAGATGGTCAAAAACTGTGTGTTTATTTCATTAAAATGATTTTTAATTAAAGTGTGCGTTTTTTTTTTATTTCATACAATAAGATTAATAATTGAGAGTTGTCTAATTGACAACTCTCAATTATTAACCTGGCTTAAAATCACCTTTCAATAGCAAGATGGCTTTAACCCATTATTAACCCATTAGCCACCGCTACAGAGCAATGGGAATAGACGGGCTAAGTGCCAGAAAGGGTGCATCTAATTATAGATTTTCCTTTTCTGGGGTGGCTGGGGTCAGCTGTTAGTAGCCAGGGGGGGCACAAAATAAATGCACCCTCCCTAGGCTATTATTATCTGCCCCCACTCGCTGGCTTTGTCTGTCTGGTTGAGAAAATAGCACGGGAGCCCACGTATTTTTTTTCAACGAATTTACACCTTTAACTCCTACATGTATGAAATTTTGCACACATACACTCATGTCATTGTTAGTGAAAACCATATATCAAACTACATGAAATGACATGTTAACTGTATGTAAACCATGTGTCATTTCATGTCGGGTCTGTAATTTCACAAAAGCCGGCAATTGAATTAGCGGCTATTATACTATGTAGAAGTGCATGAACTATAAATATATGTATATATATATGTCTCAATGACATATATATATATATATATATATATGTATTCCATGTGTATATATCTATTCTTTCTTTTGTGATTTAAAAACTATTCATTTGGATCCATTATATGTCGGTTTTGCTAGCCACTGACAAAATCTCGCAAGTCGGATGTCAATCGGATGTGAAACGTACGCTCAGATGCGACTAAATCGCATCATCCCCGGATAATCGGATGACAGACGGATCAATGTTCAGGAAACTTTTGTGCGATAATCGTCCCACTAAAACGGTCCAATTTTTTAGACGTTGTGTGTGACCCCGACCTAAGATGTTATGTTAATAGCTAAACATAAAATAATACATGTGATAACATATGAGAGAAATGGTCTAATCAATAAGTATAACGGTATGTGTCCATGATCTGGAATAGCATTGTTTTGGATGCAGAACACCTGTGCTGGATCAAAACCGCTGTGTTCTAGGTTACAAGCAAAGTGGATGGTATTTATAGAAATCCCATGCCTATGGTGCTTCTATTTGACGCTGCGTAAACTCACCAGCGATGTGGGTTTACAAGCCGCAGCATGTTAATTTCGGCAGCGGAGACACTAATCTCTGTTGTGCAGTCGCATCCATGAACAGTGACATTCATTAGATGCCATAAATCTGTATGGTTCAATGAACACATGTGGATTTACCTGTGCTATTAGAACGCGCATTTTGGATGCAGCGACAATACACTGTGTCCATTACTCTGCTATACAGTATCTTGATCGTGGACACAGCCTAATATATGCTAATTCAGTTCAGTGATGGTACATAGCACCTCATGGAGATATAGGGTCAACATTACCCACAGAAGAGGCGCACGTCATGTTCAAGGAGTCCTTCTTGGAAAACATCGAAATATCACATAGAAAATAAGGACAGCGCCTCATACGTTGATGAATATAACTCACATTTATTCCGCCTACTGTTGCGACGTTTCGATCGAAAGGATCTTTGTCAAGCACAATACATATTGCTTTAACCCCACTTAAATAGTGTGTATACCACCCCCTCATTAACAACCACCAATCACCAATATACACAAGCAATTATGTATCAAAAATACAATTTAACAACTTTAAAAACACCCAATTCGCTGTGGGTCAGACGAATACCTCAATAGCAACACAACCGCTTCCTCCGATCCCTCATCCATGTATCATATAAGAACATAAGTGTCCGGGAATAATACAGTCCATGAATGACAAAAATAAAGCCTCAGCCAATCACAATATGGCTGTTATGATTTGGTAGCCGAGGAGGACAGCAGCCAAAACAGCCCAGTCAACCAGACACCCAGAGAGGTTGGTAACTAGCGGATTGCAGACCCCTAAACTGACAGCACAACTAGAAGCAGCCGTGGGACGTGCCTACGGTGCCCTAGACGCCTCGTCACAGCCAGAGAGATTACTAAGCCTAAAGAGAGAAAGGGGAAAGCTAACTGCCCCGGAGTAGAGCCCCCAAAGGAATAGATAGCCCCCAAACATATATTGGCGGTGAGACAAGATGAAATACAAACACAGCAGAAAATAGAGCAAGCAAACGCTGGGGCCCAAACTGTCTAGATAGAACAGGACAGGAAAGAATGCTGTCTGCAATCCAGCAAAAACTCTAAGAAAAACTACAACCAGTCTGATATGCAAAAATACTGAGACCACACGATCTCTCCCCCTGATCAGAACTCTGGTGTAACTGGTAGCAAATAAGCAGATACCGAAATAACAGGGAACTGAAAATGCATAAATGGCAAATGAGAAACAGAGGCCAGCGCAGGCCCCCGCAGGGGAACCTGGCTGTACAAACTCCAGAAGTGCAGAAAACTGAGATAGACAAAAACTAATGCCACAGAAAAAAACAGCAAATGACTTATCTGAAAGTTGCAGGACAAGTAGGAAGCAAGCTGACTTCCAAAAGAGACCTGGAAGCAACAAATCACTGGCCAGGATCATGGGAATGTAGCTCACTTAAATCTCCCCAGTCAGTCCCACCTGATTGCCACTCATTGCCCCAGGTGATGGACTTCTGTTAGCCAAGGCAGCTTCATTACTATCAGCAGCCACCAGAGGGAGCCCAAACTCCGAAGTCAGATCCAGAGTGTTCACAACAATGGCATTCACATTGTTATGGTGATCCTTAGTCTTGGTCATAATATAAACACGCCCAAACTCTTCAAAAGCGAATCAGGAGATATCTCCCTCTGCGTCTCCATTCAATTGGTTAATGAGTTAGTCCCCTTATCAAGGTACCGCAAATATCCAAATGTCTCCGACTCCATTGGTTACAGGGCTGCTTTCAACACTCCGGGCACTGCGCATGCTCTAGCGTCCATCTTCTGCTGGTTACCAAGGAGCTCAGTGGAGTTCTTGTGGTGTGATACAATTTCTCTGCACTTACAGTGGCGATTTTGCGAGTTTTCCCACCTACAAAGAATGGAGAGGTCTGTAATTTTTATCGTAGCTACACTTCAACTGTGAGAGATGGAATTGAAAAATAAAATACATAAAATCACATTGTATGATTTTTACATAATTAATTTGCATTTTATTGCATGAAATAATTATTTGATCACCTACCAACCAGCAACAATTCTGTCTCCCACAGACCTATTAGTTTTCTCTTTAAGAAACCCTCCAACTTTGCACTCATTCACACTCCAACCTATCCTCCATAGCCAAGAGCAAAGAGCTATCTAAGGGTGAGTTTCCACGATCAGTAAACGCTGCGTGTTTGATGCTGTGCGTGGCGCAGCGCCAAACACGCAGCGTCCAGATGTTACAGCATAGTGGAGGGGATTTAAAGAAATCCCGTCTCCACTATGCGTAACAACACGCAGGCAGCAGACCTGCGTAAACTGACATGCGGCGTGTCTTTTCAGACCGCAGCATGTCCTAGCGTATTGCGGCCACGCTGCGTCGCCGCGACGGATTTCACACAGGGCTATGTAGCCCTGCGTTCTTTCCGGAGGTGTTCCGGAGGTGTCCTGAACACCTCCGGAAAGAACGCGCGTCAGAAAGGGGGCGGGGCTTAGACGGAGCGGAATTTCCGCTCCGTCAAATGCGCTGTGGTTCCGGACCGTGTAACCACAGCCTTAGGACACCAACGACTAGTGATGGGCGAGCACTAAAATGCTCAGGTGCTCGTTGCTCAGGTCAGGAAATTGGAATGCTCGGGTGCTCGACCCGAGCAACGAACCCAATGTAAGTCTATGGGAAACTCGAGCATTTTTGCTGCGCCCCCCTCCCTCCCGGCGGTCTGCAGATGGACTAAAAATTGCAGAAATCGATGGAAACACTGCTCAAATTACATGGGAAAAGCATGGGGAAGACCCCTGGAAGCATTTCTGACTTCCAGGTCACTGCTGTGAACAATGTTGTCAGAGTTTTATGTCACTTTTATGTAAAACATACAAAAACTAAACCAAAATGGATTTTCCTGGGAAATATGTTACGGAACATCCTTTCCAGGGTAATGACTTGTATATAAGGCAAAATAAATAACCAAAAACAAAAATGCTCCTCCACACCTTGAGCTACAGCACAGACCAAAAGTTTGGACACACCTCATTTAAAGATTTTTCTGTATTTTCATGACTATGAAAATTGTACATTCACACTGAAGGCATCAAAACTATAAATTAACACATGTGGAATTATATACTTAACAAAAAAGTGTGAATCGACTGAAAATGTGTCTTATATTCTAGGTTCTTCACAGTAGCCACCTTTTGCTTTGATGACTGCTTTGCACATTCTTGGCATTCTCTTGATGAGCTTCGAGAGGTAGTCACCGGAAATGGTTTTCACTTCACAGGTGTGCCCTGTCAGGTTTAATAAGTGGGATTTCTGGCCTTATAAATGGGGTTGGGACCATCAGTTATGTTGTGCAGAAGTCTGGTGGATACAAAGCTGATAGTCCTACTGAATAGACTGTTAGAATTTGTATTACAGCAAGAAGAAAGCAGTTAAGTAAAGAAAAACGAGTGGCCATCATTACTTTAAGAAATGAAGGTCAGTCAGTCCGAAAAAATGGTAAAACTTTGAAAGTGTCCCCAAGTGCAGTTGCAAAAACCATCAAGCGCTACAAAGAAACTGGCTCACATGAGGACCGCCCCAGGAAAGGTAGACCAAGAGACACCTCTGCTTCTGAGGATAAGTTTATCCGACTCACCAGCCTCAGAAATTGCAGGTTTACAGCAGCTCAGATTAGAGACCAGGTCAATGCCACACAGAGTTCTAGCTGCAGACATCTCTACAACAACTCTTAAGAGGAGACTTTGTGCAGCAGGCCATCATGGTAAAATAGCTGCTAGGAAACCACTGCTAAGGACAGGCAACAAGCAGAAGAGACTTGTTTGGGCTAAAGAACATAAGGAATGGACATTAGACCAGTGGAAATCTGTGCTTTGGTCTGATGAGTCCACATTTGAGATCTTTGGTTCCAACCACCGTGTCTTTGTGCGACGCAGAAAAGGTGAACGGATGGACTCTACATGCCTGGTTCCCACCGTGAAGCATGGAGGAGAAGGTGTGATGGTGTGGTGGTGCTTTGCTGGTGACACTGTTGGGGATTTATTCAAAATTGAAGGCATACTGAACCAGCATGGCTACCACAGCATCTTGCAGCGGCATGCTATTCCATCCGGTTTGCGTTTAGTTGGACCATCATTTATTTTTCAACAGGACAATGACCCCAAACACACCTCCAGATTGTGTAAGGGCTGTTTGACCAAGAAGGAGAGTGATGGGGTGCTACGCCATATGACCTGGCCTCCACAGTCACCAGACCTGAACCCAATCGAGATGGTTTGGGGTGAGCTGAACCGCAGAGTGAAGGCAAAAGGGCCAACAAGTGCTAAGCATCTCTGGGAACTCCTTCAAGATTGTTGGAAGACCATTTCAGGTGACTACCTCTTGAAGCTCATCAAGAGAATGCCAAGAGTGTGCAAAGCAGTCATCAAAGCAAAAGGTGGCTACTTTGAAGAACCTAGAATATAAGACATAATTTCAGTTGTTACACACTTTTTTGTTAAGTATATAATTCCTCATGTATTCATAGTTTTGATGCCTTCAGTGTGAATTTACAATTTTCATAGTCATGAAAATACAGAAAATTCTTTAAATGAGAAGGTGTGTCCAAACTTTTGGTCTGTACTGTATGTTCACACCTAGCGGTTTTGATGCGTTTTTCAACTTTACCAATGCTTTCAACCTAGACAAATGCATTCACTGGGAAATGTCATTTTAACATTTTACAACCTTATCTGGCAATGTGGTGCGTGACACATCATCAGACACATCCAGTTTCAATTATGAAAGAGGGACTCTGAAAGTCTCTGAAACTCACAAAGCCTATTTTTATAGGGCCATCAGGCGGCCCTTACTATTCTTAAAGGGCCAGCAGTCAGCCCTCACTTTTTTTAGAGAGCCATCAGCCGGCTTTGCTTTCTTGTTCCCATTATTAAACAGTGGGTCTCCTATACTGTTGTTGCGTATTCAGTGAATGGAAGGGCTGCCCAAAATTTGGACGCACACCAATACCCCTTTGAAGAGACTTACAGGAGAGCCACCTGAAAGCAATGTTCCCATTATTAAGAAGTTGGTACTCCCATACTGTTTGCCTACGCATTGAATGCAAGACCTGGCCAAAATTTAGACGCACCTCAATACCCCTTTTAAGAGACGTACAGAAGGCCTTCCTGAATTCAATGCTCCCATTATTAGGAATGGGTCTCCCATAGTTTTTCCTGTGCAGTGAATGCAAGGGCTGCCAAAAATTTGGAGGCACTCATTAAAAAATGTTCTCATTAGAAAGGAGCAGGTCTCCTATACTTGAAATGCCCATGCACTAAGTGTATGGGCTGACAAACATTTACCCCTGGGGGTATACATGAACAGACTGTATACCAATTTTTTTTTTACGGCCATCATAAACACCCTTTAAAAAAAATTATGTGGGTATTGCATCATGGACCACGGTCACCCTGGTGATATGGTGGTGGAGGATGAGGATGAAGAGAAGGAGGAGGACAACAGCATATAGCCAAAATCAGGAAGTGTATACCCATGTGTGGGTGTGAAGAGGTGTATAGGAATAGACCTCCCAAAGGTACGCTGCTATCATTCGGTGGTGTTGAGAAGTCTTGCCCAACCCTTGTTCATTTTTATAAGAGTCAGCCTGTCAGCATTTTCAGGCACAAAAAAACAATGTCCTAAAATAAAATAAATAAAAATTTTTTGCAAAAAATGCATGAAGGTAGTAATAATTATAAGGATATTTAGTAAACATAATTTTGATCAAAAGAATTTTGTGCCTGGTTTTCTGTGTAATGGTCATGTGTTAATATGCATTTACATTTTGCATACACATTAACTTACTTTTTCAGTTCAGACCTAGTTTCTTGTCAGCATTTTCAGTTGACAGGCGGATGCGCTTATCAATTATAATTCCACCAGTAGTACTAAAAACCCACTCTGACAAAACGAAAGTGGCAGGGCAGGCCAGGACCGCCAAGGCATAGAGAGCCAGTTCATGCCACGTTTCCATCTTGGATACTTGGATAATTATAAGGCACAGATGAATCATGGAGGATGTTGGTACTGTCAGCAAGGTACTCCCTCAGCATCTTCCAAAACTTTTCACTCCTTGTGAGAGTACCCCACACCTCAGGGCCTGTGCGATGGGAGGGACTGAGAAAACTCTCAGAACTTTGACGGTGTTCCCCATCCTCTGCTGGATTGGAATTTCCACAACATGGGCCTTCTGGTACTGCCCGTTTTAGTAGATCTGTCCACCTCAGGAATAAGATAGATAAAGTTCTCTTTGTAGTGTGGGCCTAGAAGTGTCACCAACCAGTAATGACTGTCACCCAAAATTATGAGAACATGAGGGTCATGGGAAAGGCAGTGTAACATAAACTCAGCTATGCGTGACAGACTACTAACATGCAAGACTCCCGTGTCCTCACCAAGAGGATGACTGACCATACTCTCCTGTCCTCAGGCTGTCCACGCTGAATAGACGGTATGACAGTTGTAGAGGTAGTACCGTCTATAGCGCATGAAATTAGCTCCTGTTCTTCCTTCTCCTCCTCCTCATTTTCACCCAATCCACTTTGGGATGAGATGAGGCTGGGCTGTGTGTAATCACCCTGTATGGTTCCTTGCTCCATCCCATCGTGCTTCACCTGCAATGCATCCTCTTTGATTGTTAGCAGAGAACGTTTCAGAAGACAGAGAAGCGGGATGGTGACGCTAATTATGACGTCATCGCTGCTCATAATCTTGGTGGAGTCCTCAAAGTTTTGGAGGATGGTACATATGTCTGACATCCGTGTCCACTCCTGAGGTCTTATGTGTGGAGTCTGAACTGAATACCGATGGTCTTGTTGATGCTGTTAGTTAACAACTGCCCTCTTCTGCTCACAAATCCTTTCTAACATCTGCAGTGTAGTGTTCCAACGCGTGGGGACATCACACACTAGTCGGGGAGCCGGAAGCTGCAAATGCTGCTGAAGCATGGCAAGGGCGGCGGAAGCTATAGCTGACTTTCTAAAATGGACACACAGGCGGCGTACTTTCACAAGCAGATCCGGCAGCTCCGGGTAGGTTTTGAGAAACCGCTGAACCACGAGGTTAAGCACATGGGCCAAGCATGGTACGCATGTGAGCTCGCCTCAGAGCCGCCACCAGGTTCCGGCCATTGTCACACACGACGATGCCTGGCTGTCGGTTCAGTGGTGTCAGCCACAGTTCTGCCTGCTCTCTCAGAGCTATCCACAACTCTTCAGCATTCTGGTGTTTGTCACCTAAGCATATTAGCTTCAGCACAGCCTGTTGCTGCTTGGCTGAGAAACTCCTGCAGTTCTTCCAGCTTTTGACTGATGTGGTCATTTAGGAGATGGCGGCTGAAGAGGAGGATGAGGTGCAGGAGCTGTAGACTGTGGGGGCAACCCTGATTGACCTAGGGCCCACAATCCTTGGCGTCGGCAGGACATGTTCCATTCCAAGGTCCGACTGGGTCCCCGACTTCCACTATGTTAACCCAGTGTGCCGTCAGCGAGATGTACCGTCCCTGGCCACAAGTATTTGTCCACGTGTCCGTGATTAGGTGGACTTTCCCAGTAACTGCATTGTTGAGGGCACGGCTAATGTTGTGGGACACGTGCTTGTGTAATGCGGGGATGGCACACCGGGAGAAGTAGTGGCAGCTGGGGATCGATTACTGAGGGACGGCTGCCGCCATCAGGTTGCACTAAGCTTCCATCTCCACGAGCCAAAAAGGCCACATTTTGAGCGCAGTCACGAAATGTGTGAATTTAGTAGTGTTGCCTGTGAGGCTCTGGCTGCGTATTTGCGCTTGCCTTCAAGGACTGGGGTATGGACAACTGAACGCTGCACTGTGACAAGGCGTGGACGTGCTTGATGATGGTGCTAGTTGAGTGTGTGGAATGACAGGTGTAGGGCAGGAGGTATCTTCGCATACACTATGGACAGGGTATTGGCTTGCACGCACAGCAGTGGAAGAAGCAGTGGTGTCACCCGCAGACACTGTTCCTGGACCCTGGGGTTCGGCTCACAAAATCAGGTGCCTTGCTGCCATGTGCCTGATCATGCTGGTGGTGGTCAGGTTGGTAGTTTTGCCACCCCTGCTGATGCTGGCCTGACTGGTGGTGCAAATGACCTTTTTGGGGTTATCGGCAGAGTTTTTAAAAAACAACCAGACTCGGGAAGACCTAAAGTTTGACTGGCAACTTCCGTCGTGTTGGTGTTACGGGAAATGGTTGCTCGCCTTCTGTCTGTGGCCACCACACTGCTTCTTCTTGCCTGTTAGGGTGCTACGCCGCCCTCCTCCTGTTTGCTGCTGTCCTCGCTCTGCATGTCCTGCCAGCTTGGGTCAGTTACTATATCATCCACCACCTCATCTCTCACTTGTGCACCCTGGTCCTCCTCCTGACTTTCTGGCAGTTGTGTCTCATCATCGTCCACCTCTTGTGACACTTTCTCACCGTCACCTTCGTGTGACCGTGGCTGCTCAAATATTTGGGCATCGCTACATGCGATCTCCTCTTGCCCTGCTAAAAGTGGACTGGGCGAGAGACCCAAATCTATAAATGGAAAAGTGAATAGCTCTTCGGAGTATCCAAGTGTGGGATCAGTTGTCTCCGGGCACTTGGCATGGTGGAGGAAGAGAAGCAGGGTGAGGAATATGCCATCCAGAATCACGGCTACTGAGACTTGACCGTGTGAAAGACAGGGTGGTAGTGGTGGTTGCAAATTGACTGGAAGCATTGTCGTCCGCTATCCAACCAACAACTTTTTGACACTACTCTGGGTTCAATAGTGGTGTGCTGCGGTCCCCTAGTAATTGGGACAGGAAGGTTGGGCGAGAAGATGTGGGTGTTTGTTGTGGCACAGTTTCAGCTTGCCATGGCCTCGGCCTCTACATGCACCATCACATCCAGTTCCCCATCCTTTGCCACGCCACGTGCCGTGCCCATTTTAAATAGAGGGCAATATTTTCCACGTTCACTACAAATGGCTGAATTTTTAGCGAACTTATATGTGATCTGTATGACGACAAACCACAGTTTGAAATATCTGGCCTGTAGATAACTATTTCTGTTTTCAGAAAACTGATGTCAATAACTTGGCTAAGACACTGCAACAAAAATTAAATTGAGGCCTGAAAGGGCACAATTTTTAGCGCAGTATGTGATCCGTTTGACAGACAAACCACAGTTTGAAATATCTGGTCCGCTGGCAACTATTTCTATTTTCAGAAAACTAGTGTCAATAATTTGGCTAAGACACTGCAATAAACATTCAATTGAGGCGTGAAATGGCACAATTTTGAGCACACTATGTGATCCGTTTGACACACAAACCACAGTTTGAAATATCTGGCTGGTAACTATTTTTTTTGTCAGCAAACTGGTGTCAATAACTTGGCTAAGACACGGCAAAAAAAATTAAATGGAGGCCTGAAATGGCACAATTTTTAGCGCACTAATATGTGATCCGTGTGTCTGACAAACCCCACTTAAAAATAGCTGGATTTTTAGCGCTGTAATATGGAAAGGATCTGGCTGTATTCTGCAGTGCCAACAAGCAGATAAACGGTGTTCTCTGGATTGCTTTTAAAGCAAATAATCAGGATTAAGAGCCAAAAAAAATATTCCTGGCCCCTGATACCTGGGGCTATGTCTATAAATATCTGTAATAGGCAGCAGCAGCAGACAGAAGTGGAATGGACCCTCTTGCTATATGCAATGAAGTCTGCCACATACACTGCCTGCCTAGCACTGATATCTATATACACCTTTATTAGTCCTCAGAAAGACTGTTGATTGAGATGGATTTGTGTATTAGAGATGGTATACCCTAGCTCAGCAGCAACTCTCCTACACTGCTTGAATCCAGAGCAGACTGTGCTAACATGGCATTTCCCGGTCTGCTATAGACATGGCTTCGGCATTACAGTGTGTGGCAGACAATCCTTGCATGTTCATTGGCTCTCTAAAGAGCGACAAACATGCAGGGCAGTTACCCGAGCAACCCCGGAAATACTCGGCGAGCGCCAAGCATCTCGAACAATGAGATGCTCGGGCTAGCATGCTCGCTCACCATTACCAACAACAAATTTGTAGACCTACACAAGGTTGAGATGGGCTACAGGACAATAGGCAAGCAGCTTAGTGAGAAGGCAACTGTTGCCATAATTATTAGAAAATGGAAGAAAAACAAGATGACTGTCAATCTTCCTTCATCCATCCATGCAAGATCTTGGCTCGTAGGGTAAGGATGATTTTGAGAAAGGTCACAAATCAGCCAAGAACTACACGGAAGGACCTGGTCAGTGACATGAAGAGAGCTGAGATCACAGTCTCAAACATTACTATTAGTTACACACTATGCTACCATTAGTTACGCACTATGCAGTCATGGATTAAAATCCTGCAGGGCAAGCCAGGTCTCCCTGCTCACACCAGCACATGTCCAGGGCTGTTTGAAATTTGTCAATGATCATCTGGATGATCCAGAGGAGACATAGAAGGTCATGTGGTCAGATGAGACCAAAATAGAAAATTTTGGTATCAGCTCAACTCGTCGTGTTTGGAGGAAGAAGGAGGAGTACAACCCTAAGAGCACCGTCCTAGCTGTGAAACATGGTGTGGGAAACATCATAAATAGGGAGAGCGTTTCTGCTAAGGGGACAGGATGACTGGACTGTATTGAAGGGAGGATGGATGGGGTCATGTATCGCAAGATTTTTGCTAACATCCTCCTTCCTTCAGTAAGATCATTAAGAATAGGTTGTGGCTGGGTCCACCAACACGACAATGACCCAAAACACACAGCCAGGGCAACTAAGGAGAGGCCCCGTAAGAAACATGTCAAGGTCCTGGAGTGGCCTAGCCAGTCTCCAGACCTGAACCCAATACTTTCTGAAACTCAATGTTGCCCAGCGACAGCCCCGAAACCTGAAAGATCTGGAGAAGCTCTGTATGGAGGAGTGGGCCAAAATCCCTGCTGCAGTGTGTGCAAACGTGGTCAAGAACTACAGGAAACGTCTGACCTCGCTAATTGCAAACGAAGGTTTCTGTACCACATATGAAGTTTTGCTTATTGTATCAAATATTTATTTCATGTAATAAAATGCAAATTAATTATGTAAAAATCATACAATGTGATTTTCTGGATTTTTTTAAGATTCTGTCTTTCACAGTTGAAGTGTACCTGCAATAAAAATTACAGATCTGTCCATACTTTGTAGGTGGGAAAACCGATAGTGTTTCAAATACTTATTTATCCATTGTACATTTCTAGAACCACTAGCTAGGAAAAAAATTGTTTTATAACAATTAAACAAAACTTTGTAAAATATGCTATATCCACTGCTAAGGAGAGCAATTTGCATGGTCACATTTCAGGAACTCAATCAGATTCTCATCCATATTGCTGTATGTTATTCGGCATCTCCTTTTATTTCTCTGGCTGTAAGACTATGTGAAATATCTACAGAAGAGATTGGTTTTAAAGAGTAGAGATGAGCGATTATTTCAATGTCCGATTTGGATTACATTAGCTGAATTTGTAATATTCGCCGATTAATTAGTTGAATATTCGCCGAACATTACCAAACACCATTCACGTCAATGGGAGACAAAAACAAACGCATGTACAACACCTTAGAACGGCACCCAAATGCTGCCAAAACACATCACCTGAGGGACACAGCCAGGAAAGTGGCCTCAATTCACCCACAGTAAAAATTGCAGCCCGGAATTGCAGCAATCAGCCAGGCATGAGGTATCGGGGTCTGGGACAGCATTCACAGCTTTCCAATGAACGTCACAGTAAGACGAGGTGGGTGAGGGATCTGTGTAGGGCCCCTTTGCTGGGAGCCCTGCTAACACATCAAATAATAATCAAAAAATCCATAGGGCTTCAAAGCCAAAATCATAAACAATACCCTAAACACAATACTTTTATTAATTAAAATACCTAAATAGGTTGCACCAAAAAATGTGACAAACAATATTGTGAAAATGTGTTCCAAATTTAAAACAATTGGGCACACCTGGATGTCCCTAGTAAGACTCCTAGGCTCTCACCTGCCTGGCTGCGGAGGTTGGCACCCTAGGGGGGAGCTCCACGATGGCTTGCCCTAGTGGCCCTGATGCACCCTACAGCCCTAGGGAATCCCTCTGCCCAATCGCTAAGGGACCCCTACATATAGAGACCTACTACACTAGGACGACCCTGTGCCCCAAAAAAGTAAAAACAGAATTGAACACAGGTGGTGATAAGTGGTAGCTCTAAATGGTTGTTATTAACAAAATAAAGATGGATGAATCTCCATATATTCACTGATTATTCAATAGGGTCAAACAATGAAAAACAGAGCACATTATGCTTGATTATGCCTCATCGTATATATCCTCAATGTTCACCAGATGTGTTGTGCATCATTTTTTGAGGATATCGTACCTGTGCAATATCCTGCAACTATAGCAGCAATTTTTGTGACCGATATGCACAAGTTTAAATTGGCAAGGATGGAGTTGGCAAAAAAATCGTAGCTCTTTGTGTGAAAAAGATATACAGTATAGTGCACGGATAGCAACAATCGGTCCTCAATCATTTATATAGCCCGTTGTGCTTAGTGCCAACTATTAGTATGTACCCTCCATAGATTTCAGGTTTAATATCACATCATAAAGGTAACAAGCATGTGCTAACACATGCAACACCTCTACCTGCTTTCATGCTGAGCCACACTCAGGTGGCACAAATATCAGTTTTCTAGACTACCATTGTCAGAAAAATTCAACCCCTTTCTGACATCTGACGTACTATCCCGTCCAGGTGACCCGGGCCCATGTGACCGTGGATGGGATAGTACGTCATCGCGATCAACTGCGCTCACGGGGGGATTCTCACAGCTGACACCCGGCACTAAGTGCCAGGAGCGTTCACGGACCGCTCCCGGCACTTTAACCCCTGGCACACTGCGATCAAACATGATGGCAGTGTCCCGGAGGCATAGGGAAGCATCGGGCAGGGAGGGGGCTCCCTGCGTGCTTCCCTGAGACCCTCACAACAACGCAATGTGATTGCGTTGTTCCGAGGGAATCCTCCCTGCTGGCCCCTGGATCCAAGATGGACGAGGGGTTCTGCAGGGAGGTGGCTTGTCAGTGCCTGCTAAGAGCAAGCGCTGAGCAAGCCTGCACTGACTGTCAGATAGCTGATCTGACACAGTGCTATGCAAACTGTCAGATCAGCGATCTGACACTATATAATTATTATTTATTTCTATAGCACCATTGATTCCATTGTGCTGTACATGAGAAGGGGTTACATACAGATTACAGGTATCACAGGTAAACAAACTAACAATGACAGACTGATACAGAGGGGAGAGGACCCTGCCCTTTCGGGCTTACATTCTACAGGATTGTGGGGCAGGGGACAGTAGGTCGAAGGGTTGCAGCAGTTCCAGTGTTGGTTGAGGCGATATCTCCGGTAGTGGTGAGGAGGTAGCAGGGTCATTGCAGGCTGTAAGCTTTCCTGAAGAGGTGGGTTTTCAGGTTCCGTCTGAAGGATCCAAATGTGTTTGATAGTCGGACGTGTTGGGGCAAAGAATTCCAGAGGATGGGGGATATTCGGAAGAAGTCTTGGAGGCGGTTGGGTGAGGAGCGAATAAGTGTGGAGGAGAGAAGGAGGTCTTGTGAGGGAAGATATCGGGAGATTAGTTCAGAGATATATGGAGGAGACAGGTTATAGATGGCCTTGTAGGTCAGTATTATTAATTTGAACTGGATACGCTGAGGGAATGGTAGCCAGTGAAGAGATTTGCAGAGGGGAGAAGCGGAGGAGTAGCGAGGAGAGAGGTGAATTAGTCGGGCAGCAGAGTTAAGGATGGACTGGAGAGGTGCGAGGGTGTTACCAGGGAGGCCAGAGAAAAGGGTGTTGCAGTAGTCAAGGCGGGAGATGATGAGGGCGTGCACAATCATTTTAGTAGATTGAGGGTTGAGGAAAGGACAAATTCTTTAAATATTTTTGAGCTGAAGGCGACAGGAGGTAGAAAGAGCTTGGATGTGCGGTTTGAAGGACAGGGCAGAGTCAAGGGTTACTTCTGGTACGGGGGAAAGCGTGATGTCGTTAATTGTGATAGATAGGTCAGGTAAGGAAGATCTGTGGGATGGGGGAAAGATTATGAGTTCAGATTTGTCCACATTGAGTTTGAGGAAGCGGGAGGAGAAGAAGGAGGATATGGCTGATAGACACTCGGGATTCTGGACAGCAGAGATGTGACATCTGGGCCAGAGAGGTAGATCTGAGTGTCATCAGCGTAAAGGTGGTACTGGAATCCGTGGGACTTTATGAGTTGCCCCAGGCCAAGTGTATAGATTGAGAAGAGTAAGGGTCCTAGAACAGAGCCTTGGGGGACTCCAACAGAGAAAGGGTGGGACGAGGAGGTAGTGTGGGAGTGGGAGACGCTGAATGTGCAGTTGGAAAGGTATGAGGAGATCCAGGATAGGCAAGGTCCTTGACGCCAAAGGAGGAAAGAATCTGTAGTAGAAGGCAGTGGTCAACTGTGTAAAAAGCAGAGTACAGGTCAAGAAGCAGGAGTATAGAGTATTGTCCATTCGCTTTAGCTGTAAGTAGGTCATTAGTAATTTTGGTCAGGGCTGTCTCAGTGGAGTGATGGGGGCGGAAACCAGATTGTAGTGTCAAAGAGCAAGTTAGAAGAGAGGTGGTAGGAAAGCTCAGCGTGGACATGCAGCTCCAGGAGTTTGGAAGCGAATGGGAGCAGCGATATTGGGCGATAGCTGGACGTAGCGGTTGGGTCAAGGGTTGGCTTTTTAAGGATAGGCGTGATTGTGGCATGCTTGAAAGCAGAAGGGAAAGTACCGGAAGTTAGTGATAGGTTGAAGAGGTGGGTTAGGGATGGGATAATAGTGGTGATGAGGTTGGGGAGGAGGTGGGTTGGGATGGGGTCAAGTGCACAGGTTGTGAGGTGCGATTTGGAGAGGAGATAATTAAGCTCCCCTTCGGTTATGTTGGAGAGGGAGCTTATGGGGTTAGGGCATTGGTCTGGTATACAAAGGGGTTGTGGTGGTTGAACAATCAAGACTTGCCTTGTTTGGTCGATCTTATTTTTGAAGTGTGTGGCAAAGTCCTCAGCAGAGATGAGGGAGGTAGGAGGGGGCAGTGGTGGGCGGAGGAGGGAGTTAAAAGTTTTGAATAACTGTTTGGGGTTGTAGGATAGGGAAGATATGAGGGTTGAGAAGTAGGCCTGTTTAGCAGAGGTGAGGGCAGATTTGAAAGAGTGTTGCTTGTTTGAATGCAGTGAAGTCGTCTTGCGAATTTGTTTTCTTCCAACGCCGCTCTGTAATCCTGGACACTTGCCGGAGCTTTTTAGTGGTGTTATTGTGCCAGGGTTGTCTGTTGGTACGTCGCACTCTGCCATGAATGAGAGGGGCGACCGTGTCAATAGCCGATGTGAGAGTGGCATTGTAGAAAGCAGTGGCACTGTCTGTGTCGTGGAGTGAGGATATTGATGCCAGTGAAAGAATAGAGTCAGAGAGTGTGTGGATGTATAGGTGTGCAAGGTTTCTGCGGGGTTGCATGTGTTGCTGGACATGGGTGTCAGGAGAGGAGGACAGGGATGAGAAAGTGAGTAGATGGTGGTCGGATAGAGGGAGAGGGGAGGTGGTGAAGTTAGATAGAGAGCAGAGGCGGGTGAAGACCAGGTCTAATGTATGACCATTCGTGTGGGTGGCTGAGGAGGACCACTGAGTAAGTCCAAAGGATGAAGTAAGGGACAGGAGTTTGGAGGCTGCTGACTGAAGGGTATCAGTGGGGATGTTGAAGTCACCCATGATGATGGAGGGGATGTCAGTGGAGAGAAAGTGAAGAAGCCAGGTAGTGAATTGGTCGATGAAGGCAGTGGTCAGGCCTGGAGGTCGGTATATGACGGCCACTTGGAGGTTGGAGAGGGAGAGTAGATGCGGACAGAATGGACTTCAAAGGAGGGGAGGATTAGGGAGGGAAGAGGTGGGATTGGGTTAAAGTTGCAGTTAGAGGAAAGGAGAATACCCACTCCTCCTATATAGTAATGTCCCACCTTGGGACAATGTAAAAATGTAAGAAAAAAAAAAATAAACATGTAAAAATATTTTTTTTAAATTCCTAAATAAAAAAAAATATTCCCCAATAAATTCATTTCTTTATGTAACTAAAAAAAACAATAAAAGTACACATGTTTAGTATCCGTAACAACCCACCCTATAAAACTGTCCCACTAGTTAACCCCTTTAGTGAACCCCTTAAAAAAAAATAAGGCAAAAAAAAACAATTCTTTATCATCATACCGCTGAGCAAAAAGTAAAATAACACGCGATCAAAAAGATGGATATAAATAAACATGGTACCACTGAAAACGTCATCTTGTCCCGCAAAAAATGAGCCACCACACAGCATCATCAGCAAAAAAATAAAAAAGTTATAGCTCGCAGAATAAAGCTATGCAAAAATATTAGTTTTTATATAAAATTGTTTTAATTGTATAAAAGCACCAAAACATAAGTGATATAAATGAGGTATTGCTGTCATCGTACTGACCCGAAGAATAAAACTACTTTATCAATTTTACCACACACGGAACGGTATAAAGGCCCCCCAAAAGAAATTCATGAATTGCTTGTTTTTGTTCATTCTGCCTCCCAAAAATCGTAATAAAAAGCGAACAAAAAATGTCATGTGCCTGAAAATAGTACTAATAAAAACGTCAACTCGTCCCGCAAAAAACAAGACATCACATTACTCTGTGGGCCAAAGTATGGAAAAATTAAAGCTCTCAAAATGTGGAGATGCAAAACTATTTTTTGCAATATAAAAGCGTCCTTTAGCGTTTGACAGCTGCCAAACATAAAAATCTGCTATAAAAACCCGCTATAAATAGTAAATCAAACCCCCCTTTATCACCTCCTTAGTTAGGGAAAAATAATAAAACTAAAAAAAATTATTCATTTCCATTAGGGTTAAGGCTAGGGTTAGGGTTGGGATTAGGGTTAGGGTCAGGGCTAGGGTTGGGATTAGGGTTAGGGGTATGTTGGAGTTAGAATTGGGGGGTTTCCACTGTTTAGGCACATCAGGGGCTCTCCAAACGCGACATGGCGTCCTATCTCAATTCCAGCCAATTTTGCGTTGAAAAAGTCAAACGGCGCTCCTTCCCTTCCGTGCTCTGCCATGTGCCGAAACAGTGGTTCCCCCCCACATATGGGTATCAGCGTACTCAGGACAAATTGCACAATAACTTTTGGGATCCAATTTCTCCTGTTACCCTTGGAAAAATAAAATAAATTGGACCTGAAATATTTTTTTGTGAAAAAAAGTTATATGTTCATTTTTTTCTAAACATTCAAAAAATTCTTGTGAAGCATCTGAAGGCTTAATAAACTTCTTGATTGTGGTTTTGAGCAACTTGAGGGGTGCAGTTTTTAGAATGGTATCACTTTTGGGTATTTTCTGTCATATAGACCCCTCAAAGTGACTTCAAATGTGATGGGGTTCCCCCTAAAAAATGATGTTGTAAAAATGAGAAGTCGCAGGTTAACTTTTAACCCTTTTAACTTCCTAACAAAAAAAAAATTTTGTTCCAAAATTGTGTTGATGTAAAGTAGACGTGTAGGAAATGTTACTTATTAAGTATTTTGTGTGCCATATCTCTGTGATTTAAGGGCATGAAAATTCAAAGTTGAAAAATTGCAAAAAATTCACCAAATTTCCGCTTTTTTCACAAATAAACGCAAGTTATATCAGAGAAATTTTACCACTAAAATTAAGTACAATATGTTACAAGAAAATAATGTCAGAATCACAAGGATCCATGGAAGCATTCCAGAGTTATTACCTCATAAATGGACAGTGGTCAGAATTGTAAAAATTGGCCCGGTCAACAATGTGCAAACCACTCTTGGGGGTAAAGGGGTTAAGGTTAGTAACACAGGCAGTTGAGTCCAAGGAGGTAGAGGCATGACGGTCTCGGAGGCCTACAACTACAGTCATGGCCAAAAGTTTTGAGAACGACACAAATATTATATTTTCACATGATCTGCTGCCCTCTGGATTTTGTGTGTTTTTATCACAGACAGAAATATAATAATTGCAAACATATGAGTAACAAAAGCTTATATTGACAGTTAGAATGAGTTAATGCAGCAAGTCAATATTTGCAGTGTTGACCCTTCTTCTTCAGGACCTCTGCAATTCTCCCTGGCATGCTCTCAATCAACTTCTGGACCAAATCCTGACTGATAGCAGTCCATTCTTGCACAATCAATGCTTTCATTTTGTCAGAATTTTTAGGTTTTTGTTTGTCCACCCGTCTCTTGATGATTGACCACAAGTTCTCAATGAGATTAAGATCTGGGGAGTTTCCAGGCCATGGACCCAAAATCTCTATGTTTTGTTCCCTGAGCCATTTAGTTATCACCTTTGCTTTATGGCAAGGTGCTCCATCATGCTGGAAAAGGCATTGCTGATCGCCAAACTGCTCTTGGAGGGTTGGGAGAAGTTGCTCTTGGAGGACATTCTGGTACCATTCTTTATTCATGGCTGTGTTTTTAGGCAAGACTGTGAGAGAGCCGATTCCCTTGGCTGAGAAGCAACCCCACACATGAATGGTTTCAGGATGCTTAACAGTTGGCATGAGACAAGACTGGTGGTAGCGCTCACCTTGTCTTCTCCGAATGAGACGTTTTTCTGATGTCCCAAACAATCGAAAAGGGGATTCATCAGAGAAAATAACTTTACCCCAGTCCTCAGCAGTCCACTGCCTGTACCTTTTGCAGAATATCAGTCTGTCCATGATGTTTTTTCTGGAGAGAAGTGGCTTCTTTGCTGCCCTCCTTGAGACCAGGCCTTGCTCCAAGAGTCTCCGCCTCACAGTGCGTGCAGATGCACTCACACCTGCCTGCTGCCATTCCTGAGCAAGCTCTGCACTGCTGGTAGCCCGAAACCGCAGCTGAAACACTTTTAAGAGACTGTCCTGGCGCTTGCTGGTCTTTCTTGGGCGCCCTGAAGCCTTTTTGGCAACAATGGAACCTCTCTCCTTGAAGTTCTTGATGATGCGATAGATTGTTGACTGAGGTGCAATCTTTCTAGCTGCGATACTCTTCCCTGTTAGGCCATTTTTGTGCATTGCAATGATGACTGCACGTGTTTCTTTAGAGATAACCATGGTTAAATGAAGAGAAACAATGATGCCAAGCACCAGCCTCCTTTTAAAGTGTCCAGTGGTGTCATTCTTACTTAATCATGACAGATTGATCTCCAGCCATGTCCTCATCAACACCCACACCTGTGTTAATGGAGCAATCACTGAAAAGAGGTTAGCTGGTCCTTTTAAGGCAGGGCTGCAATGATGTTGAAATGTGTTTTGGGGGATAAAGTTCATTTTCTAGCCAATTATTGACTTTGCAAGTAATTGCTGTTAAGCTGATCACTCTTTATAACATTCTGGAGTATGGTAGGTGGTTAAAGCTCGCAATAGCTCAAAAATCCCCAACCCATAATAATTTGGAACTACTTCTCCTCGAAGGAATACGCATCATTACATCTGGAGTAATTTGGTACCCCCCTCCCACCTGAAACTAGACCCAATTACCCAGACTTCCTTAAAAATCAAAGCGGACTTGAGTAAGTCTCTAACCACGTCAGACGATCTCCCTGCGTTGGCCCCCATCAGTTCCATTCTGTACCTCCTCAATCCTGACTACAAGGATCCATTTAATCTATGGCACAAACTGCCATACCAGGCTGTTTCACATCTGGAGCTGGAAATATCTCTCCCTCAGATATTTGGTCTGAGGATGCCCACGTGCGCACTAGAAACTTCTTACAATTAGCTCATGCCACTGCGATCTTAAAATTTTTTAATTCTAAATACACTACAACCAACAAAATGGTCCTGGATCGAAATGTTGACGAAATTCCCTGCTCCCATACCCGGACTATTGTCCAGAATATTGTTACGCCCACCACAACGTCAAAACTAGTCTGTTTACTCTCATGGGAGAAAGAACTGGGTATCTCGCTAACAGATCCAGAGGTTCATAAGATTTTGGTCAACTCAAGGGGCTTCTCCAGGTGCACTTTACTACAAGAAAATGCTTACAAGATTATCACCAGATGGTACAGAACTCCTGAGTTCCTTCACCATTTGGGTCTAATTGAGTCAAAGGATTGCTGGAGATGCGGTTTGGGAGTGGGTAACATGACACACATCTTCTGGACCTGCCCACTTCTGAAAGATTTCTGGTCGGTAGTGAACACAACTTACTTGACCTTAAATTAATTCCCAGACGCCTCTCCCCCAAAGAGGTGTTGCTCTCCTGCCCTTCAGCGGATTGTAAACTAAAGAAGCATGGGCCCTTAGCACTGATGCTGAGTGCAGCTAAGCATCTAATCTCATCCCACTGGAAGAGCCCTACTCCCCCTACCCTGCCAGAGTGGTTAGAAAAAATTAACTCAATATTCAGGCTAGGCAGAGGAACTTTACAGCTGGGAAACCCATTCACACCACCTGTTTCTTTAGGCATGGGCCCCTTGGAGTCAAAATATGTCCAAAATAGGTTAACCTTAGTCCCCTTCCTATCCTACCAAAGTCTCAGTCCCTTTCCTTGAGTTTCCCCAACACGTAGGAGCCCTCTTCCCTGTATCCCCGTTTCCAATCATCGACGGCGATGCAGTCATACCCATTTGTTTTACTGGCTTGTTTCCACTATATAAATATTGTTGATTGAGGCGCACTATAGGTCTTTAACGACCCTACATTGACACTGCTATTAATCTCACTTTTTTTTTGCTACAAATGCTCCAATGTGGTCCCTTTTTGTTGTTTTTGTTACTGTCTATAGTTATTACTTTGTTTCACTGCTCTGAATTTATGCAACACACAGCAAGTTTGGTCCTTGGTTTACAGATGTAACTGCATTTGTCTCCTTTTGCTGTATTGTTGCTTTTGTTTTCTTCTTTTCTTAATAAAGAAATATACAACAAAAAAAAAAACAGCAGGCATGTCCACTTCCGTTACAGCTGAAGGCGGCCTCTCAGTCAGCGTTACTCGATCGGGTAAAGAACCCGAGGTTCTACGGCAGGGTTCCCCAACTCCATTCCTTAAGGCCCACCAACAGATCATGTTTTCAGGATTTCCTTAGTATTGCTCAAGTGATCATTGCATCACCTGTGCAATACA
Source organism: Oophaga sylvatica (assembly GCA_033576555.1). Lineage (NCBI taxonomy): Eukaryota > Metazoa > Chordata > Amphibia > Anura > Dendrobatidae > Oophaga > Oophaga sylvatica. Next base: position 56,519,537 of record JARQOD010000003.1, read on the forward strand.
AAGGAAATCCTGAAAATATGATCTGTTGGTGGGCCTTGAGGACTGGAGTTGGGGAACCCTGTTCCACGGTCAAAGACCTATGTCTTAATAGTTGGCATGGTAACAGAGGATTCCCACACTAAAGCATGTTGATTGCGCATGTGAAGGTTCATACATGTAGTAGTCAAATTATTGCAGTTTTTACCTTGACTGTTTTTTTTTGAAAATTTGGCAGATTACGTGAGTTGGCTCATCTTTTGCAGTGTCAAAAAAGGCCCAGACTAGGCAACCCCTGCCACCCCTGCAAGCTGCAGACTCGCGGACGCTGCTGGTCAGAGGCACAGTTGTGGCTCAGGTTGCATTGCTCGTCGTGGCTGCATCACTTTGTGTCTGCGACAGTCGGCACGACGTAAACTCCTCTTCCTCCTCAGATGACCTACTCAGCTGTGTGCCTGGTCATTGGAGTCACTCTCCTCCTCTTCTTGCCTTGACAGCACAGTACAGTCCATGTGAGCCTCAGATATCTGAGTCTCATCAGGATCACCTACCCCCCGGGGTTAACTTCTGATGACGAGGGTCAGGATGCTGTTGGGACTATACTTCTTTCTTCCCCGGATCCAAGCTTAAAAAATATTGGGCACTGTGCAGATGTCATCATCTTGACTCTGCAAAGCTTTTGAGTACACTTCTGATGAACATGGCATAGAATGTGTGAACAGCTCTTCAGAATTACCCATCTGTGGTTCCATGCAGTCAGTTGAACGTTTGGATAGTTGGGACGCTGGGGGGAAGCAAGGGGAATTTGGGTGCCACATCTGTGGACTGTAATGGGTGGATGTTTAGGTGGAGGAAGAGAGGCCACTTGAAGCTGCACTTTCTATCCACTTAAGTGCATTCTCTTTCTGTGCATCATCGTCAAGGCGTACGGCTGTGGCTGCCAAAGAAAGGTAGTGGTGAATGTAGCCTGTCCAGTAACATAAGTTGTCAGTTGTCTTTGCATAGGACGTGACTTTGCTTCACTAGTGCTTTCACCAACATTACCACCTACCCCACATACACCTTGAACACCAAGCCTAATTCCCCTTCCACCATGGCCTCGCTTTTTCCAAGTCATGTTGCTCAGATAGTGTGGTAGGAGCACAGTATTAACAACCGAAAATTAGATTTTAAACTCTGCACCACCTCTGCAAACAACTGAATTTCAGCGACAGTAAATTCAAAGTTGAAATATGGCGTGCTGTATCGTGTTAGTCACAGAAAAAACATTTTTTCTTTGGACCAAGGATCAGGCCTCTATAACACACTAGATGCTACAAACTATTTTTCATGTCAGGTCCCTTACTGTATGACGTTAATAACAGAAGAATTTGTTGGTGGCCTCTGGATCGTGATACAGCGGGTTGCCTAACTTTGTGCAACTGAAAAATTATATTTTTTTTTAATGTGCCTTAGGCCTGCAGACAGTTTTATTTCCCCACAGCACTAAATGACAAGGAGGGATACAGCAGCCTGTGTGATATTTTTTCACTAGCTGCATGTGAATTAGAATGCTATAATTGTACATCGATCACAATAGAAGCAGCGCACAACATGTGTCCTGTTGAAAACAGCATCCACGGTCCTCTTGGGTTTAAAGCACCCATCGCAGTTCTAGGCAGGGTACCACTGAGACAGCTTGCTACTCAGGATATCAACGGGAACACTATGTTACCATCTCAGAGACAGCAAAGATGGGAGACAGCGAAGAAGTCTCTAAAAGCCTCACAACAAGTCCTGCCCCGTAGTTCTGTAAAGACTCTTTAAACCGTCATCAAGAGACAAGTCTACCTTTCCTACGATGTGTCTACGAGGACTACAGCTGCAGGAGCCTCTCCGAGCGCTTCAGAAACCGGCAAAAAGGTACAGAAGCTGAGATCTCTTTACCCTGGACATCCTTTCAGTTGGTCAGCCATCGTATCTGCTGACATCCATTTCAGGTTAATCATCTGCTGGCTCCTTCGAGCAGGAGTCACATGATCTTAGCTTTCTCTGGTCTCTGCCACGGCGGGGAGCATGTCTCTGCATACTACTGCCGTGCTAGTATTCAGAACTATCAGCATCCGAATGAACTTTGAACTTTCCCTTGTGAACTTGAACTTTCATCTTTGGATTGTTTGGGTTGGTGGAGGTGTTTGCATGTTGCAGCTTCCCCAATCTGAACATGGGTTCTCCCATAACTTGGTTTATCCAACCATTGAGGACTTCACGTCATCAACCAAGAATTGACTTACAATTGTTACAGTTTATTTCCGCATGTTGTGCTTCTACTTTGTCTTTCAGTCTACAGTCATGGCCAAAAGTTTTGAGAATGACACAAATATTATATTTTCACATGATCTGCTGCCCTGTGGTTTTTATGTGTGTTTGACAGATGTTTTTATCACAGACAGAAATATAATAATTGCAAACATATGAGTAACAAAAGCTTATATTGACAGTTAGAATGAGTTAATGCAGCAAGTCAATATTTGCAGTGTTGACCCTTCTTCTTCAGGACCTCTGCAATTCTCCCTGGCATGCTCTCAAATCAACTTCTGGACCAAATCCTGACTGATAGCAGTCCATTCTTGCACAATCAATGCTTTCATTTTGTCAGAATTTTTAGGTTTTTGTTTGTCCACCCGTCTCTTGATGATTGACCACAAGTTCTCAATGGGATTAAGATCTGGGGAGTTTCCAGGCCATGGACCCAAAATCTCTATGTTTTGTTCCCTGAGCCATTTAGTTATCACCTTTGCTTTATGGCAAGGTGCTCCATCATGCTGGAAAAGGCATTGTTGATCGCCAAACTGCTCTTGGAGGGTTGGGAGAAGTTGCTCTTGGAGGACATTCTGGTACCATTCTTTATTCATGGCTGTGTTTTTAGGCAAGACTGTGAGAGAGCCGATTCCCTTGGCTGAGAAACAACCCCACACATGAATGGTTTCAGGATGCTTAACAGTTGGCATGAGACAAGACTGGTGGTAGCGCTCACCTTGTCTTCTCCGAATGAGGCGTTTTCCTGATGTCCCAAACAATCGAAAAGGGGATTCATCAGAGAAAATAACTTTACCCCAGTCCTCAGCAGTCCACTGCCTGTACCTTTTGCAGAATATAGTCTGTCCATGATATTTTTTCTGGAGAGAAGTGGCTTCTTTGCTGCCCTCCTTGAGACCAGGCCTTGCTCCAAGAGTCTCCACCTCACAGTGCGTGCAGATGCACTCACACCTGCCTGCTGCCATTCCTGAGCAAGCTCTGCACTGCTGGTAGCCCGATCCCACAGCTGAAACACTTTTAAGAGACGTCCTGGCGCTTGCTGGTCTTTCTTGGGCGCCCTGGAGCCTTTTTGGCAACAATGGAACCTCTCTCCTTGAAGTTCTTGATGATGCGATAGATTGTTGACTGAGGTGCAATCTTTCTAGCTGCATACTCTTCCCTGTTAGGCCATTTTTGTGCATTGCAATGATGACTGCACGTGTTTCTTTAGAGATAACCATGGTTAACAGAAGAGAAACAATGATGCCAAGCACCAGCCTCCTTTTAAAGTGTCCAGTGGTGTCATTCGTACTTAATCATGAAAGATTGATCTCCAGCCATGTCCTCATCAACACCCACACCTGTGTTAATGGAGCAATCACTGAAAAGAGGTTAGCTGGTCCTTTTAAGGCAGGGCTGCAATGATGTTGAAATGTGTTTTGGGGGATAAAGTTCATTTTCTAGCCAAATATTGACTTTGCAAGTAATTGCTGTTAAGCTGATCACTCTTTATAACATTCTGGAGTATATGCAAATTGCCATTAGAAAAAGTGAAGCAGTAGACTTTGTAAAAATTAATATTTGTGTCATTCTCAAAACTTTTGGCCATGACTGTACAGTGACATCTCCAGTGGACATCATAAAATTATGAAATCTATAGATTTCAGGCGGGGAGTGTTATGTCCCATGAATGAGACATTTTACAGACTGTCCTGTGCATTTTACATGCTGTATTGCAGTCTCTCATATTGTTTGTTGTTGCTATGTGTCCTGTGTTTCCATGGCTGAGATCCTCCCTTCCATCGAGTTTGTCCCTTCTGTCTCTCTGTCTCCCTTTCTGGTGTGGTGTCATTTCCTTCTTCTTTCTCCTATGTTTCATTCTCCATCTTGGTTTTATCAGAATCACATGTTTGCAGTCTGTCTGAAGAAAGTCTTTTTTACCTGCTGCTGTTTGTATGCATTCAACAAGAATTCTTAAAGAAATCAAAGTCTCTTCTGGATTCTTCATAACATGTGTGCCGGCAGCTGAGTTAAGCTATCTGCGACCGTCGCCAATTGTAAGTACGGTGAAGAGATCCAGCATCTCACAGAGCCATGTTTGCAGCTACAGGCCCCAGGGACAGAATACTTACCTTTCCCACTTCAGCAGCAGAGTGACAACCACAGTAGAGAACCAGTGGCAGAAAGGTGACTGGCTCAGCCAGTTGACGACCTCTGATTAGTTAATGATTGGTACATTTGTACACGACTAGTACTAGTGTCAGTGCATGAAACCATTATTATGCTTTGCTTATATAGCGCTATCCCATTCCGCCGCTCTTTACATACATTATCATCGCTGTCCCCAATGAGGCTCACAATCTAGATTCCCTATCAGTATGTCATTGGAATGTGGGAGGACACAGAAGTACCTGGATGAAACCCACACAAACACCGGGAGAACATACAAAGTCCTTGCAGATGTTGTCCTTGGTGGGATTTGAACCCAGGACTCCAGCGCTGCAAGGCTGCAGTGCTAAACCCTGAGCCATCAGGCTTCCCATCACCATATCCACTGTCCAACTTCTCCATACTGTACCTCCACTTCTTCATATTGTCCCCAAAGTTCTCACCTCTCCATACTGTCCCCTCATGATTCCATCTCTACATACTGTTCTCCACTTCTCCATATTGTCCCCCCATGCTGCCATCTCTACATACTGTGCCCCTACTTCTCAATATTGTGCCCCTCGCTCTCACCTGTCTATACTGTCCTCCCTACTTCTCCAAAAAATCCCTTCATACTCCCACTTGTCCATATGGTCCTCACACGCTCCCAATTCTCCATTATGTACCATTATTTCTCCATATTGTCCCCTATGCTCCATCTTGTTCTCCCACTTCTCCATACTGTACCTCCACTTCATATTGTGCCCAAAGCTCTCACCTCCCCATACTGTCCTCATGATTCCATCTCTACATACTGTTCTCCCACTTCTCCATATTGTCCCCCCATGCTCCCATCTCTACATACTGTGCCCCTACTTCTCAATATTGTGCCCCTCGCTCTCACCTATCCATACTGTCCCCCCTACTTCTCCATAAAATCCCTTCATACTCCCACTTGTCCATATGGTCCCCACACGCTCCCAATTCTCCATTATGTACCCCCATTTCTTCATATTGTCCCCTATGCTCCATCCTGTTCTCCCACGTCTCCATATTGTTCCCTACCCTCCCAATTCTCCATACTGTCCCCCCGCTTCTATATATTGTACACCCAATTCTCCATACAGTTCACCCACATTTCCACCTCTCTATAATCTCCCCCACTTCTCAATATGGTCCCTCCACTCCTCCATATTGTACCACAAGATCCCATGTTTCCATATTGTGCCCCCATTTCTCTATACAATCTCCCTTCATCCTTTTCCCCATATTGTCCCCCTACTTCTTCATATTGAACACCATATGGTCTCGCATCTTCTCCATATTGTCCTCCATGCTCCCTCCTGTCCCAGAGTAATAAGGTCATCAGTGTGCAACTTCATCTATCTACTGCACGACATGAATGCATCTGAGCACAGGGAAAAGGGAGCCGCATGCTGTGAATGCCAATATAGTTAAGGGTAGAGTTGCTCCAGGTGGGTGCACGTGCCTCGGGGCGACCGAACCCACTGCCCCCTGGTAGCTACACCACTTCCTCCCTCCATATAATATTATTAGCATGCACAAACAGAATAGGGCTGGAGCACCTTATATAATGCTCGGGTGTCAATTAAAATTAGCACCTGTGATATCAGCTCGCAAGGTGAAGAATTTATCCTTTTTTGTGCTACTAACACGATCAAGGGTACCGTCACACTCAGCGATGCAGCAGCGATCCTGACAACGATACAACCTGGCAGGGATCGTTGCTGCAGCGCTATGTGGTCGCTGGTGAGATGCCAGACAGTCAGATCTTCCCAAGGACGCAGCAACGATCGGTGACCTGTAGCAACCTGTGTAACGATGTGTCTCCTACGTGTCTCAGTGCTGAGTCGCTAGCAAGATCATTAGTAAAAGGTGTCACATACACCGATGCATGCTACCCAGCGGGATCTCAACGACCAAAGAAAGGTCCAGGCATTTCTGACATGACCAGCGATCTCACAGCAGGAGCCTGATCGCTGGTAAGTGTCAAACTTAGCGAGATCGCTGCTGAGATCGCTGTTGCGTCACAAAACTTGGAATATTTAATATTTTATTCACTATGTATACAAATACCAGCTCTCCCTCAATTTCACAGGTTCATAGCAAAATTTTAAGTTAAATAATAAATGAATACAGTTAAAAACAAAGTTTTATAAGTACATTTCTAATAATGATTGGTAACAAAAGTTTGAAAATGATTTATCCTGAACCTCTCTGATCCACATGATCTGATATCAGGCGTTGTGAGACGCTACTGTAAATGATCAGGACAACTATCCAGATAACTGTTTCTTATCTGGTCTCATCCAGTGACAAACTGCTAATGTCAGCAAATCATGTGGCCAATATGGATTCTGTGAGCCTACTCTATATACCAATTATGGAAAATCTTTTGGCAGCCATACCCCATCCCTGATACACATGAAATCAAGATTGCAGGGAGGAATACAAATGTGCATCATTTGCTGATGATTTCCTAATCTACAGTGTGTGAAAAAGTGTTTGCCCCTTCCTTATTTCCTATTTTTTACACGTTTGTCACACTTAAATTGTTTCAGATCACCAAAAAAAATTAAATATTAAACAAAGATAACACATAATACAGTTTTTAATTGAAGGTCTTTATTATTAAGGGAAAAATAAATCCAAACCTACAGGGACCTGTGTGGAGAAGTGATTGCCCCCCCTACCCTTAAAACATAAATTAACTGTGGTTTATCACATCTTTGGGAAGCGGAGTTCAAGTTCCCTAGTCAAACCCAGGCCTGATTACTACCATGGGGTCTATGGAGCGTGTTCTTTTTTGGACACGCTACATAGACGATGTATTTTTTATTTGGCAAGATTCCATTGAAGCATTAGCTGAATTCATTGCAAACTTGAATTCTAATAGTATCAACATGCATTTCACACATTGTCATCACATAAATACTATTGAGTTTTTGGATGTCCGGATTCTAAAGGATGCAAATGGTTGTCTTCAAACAGACTTGTTCAGGAAAAAGACGGCGGTGAATGCTCTGGTACATGCATCATCCTCTCATCCGAGGCACTTGATCAACTCCGTCCCCATAGGACAATTTTTACGTCTTAGACGGATTTGTTCCAGAGATGAGGACTTTTTACACCAAGCTGATTTATTGAAGGGCAGATTTTTAGAGCGAGGGTACAGTAGGAGATCAATTAAGAGGGCTTTCAATAGAGCGAAACACAGTACCCGCCATGAGGCCTTATACACAAATCTATCTAGAGATGGAACAAATATGGTACGTTTTATTGCACAATTCAGTGGGCAAAGTGATCAGTTGAGGCAGTGTCTAACTCATCATTGGCAAATATTGATGTCAGACCCAATTTTGTCCAAATATGTAGGGGAAAGACTACATATTACATTTAGGAGGTCGTCCAACTTAAAAGACAGCCTGGTCAAGAGTCACTTTACCAAGACTCCACAAATCAAATCTTCACCCATTCATGGTTGTAAACCATGTGGTTCGTGTGTGGCATGCCCCAATGTTATGAGGACACATGGTTTTAACAATGCTGACAATTCCCACCATTTTGACATTAAACACAATATTACTTGTACCTCCTCTGCTGTAATTTATTTGGCGGAATGTCCTTGTGACTTGAAATATGTTGGTCTGACTACCAGACAATTGAAAGTCAGGGTACGTGAACACGTACTGGGCATTAAGGCGGCAGCCGAGATTGAGGATATATCATCGTTAAAAACCATCCCTAGACATTTTAAATCGCATCATAATTGTGATTTTTCTAAACTGAAGGTCTCGGGGATAGATTTATTGGCTGTCAATAACAGGGGTGGAAATGTCAGCAAACGTTTGGCCCAACTTGAGGCCAAGTGGATATGGACACTGAATACAGTGTCCCCATTTGGCCTCAATGAATGTCTCTCATTCATACCCTTTTTATAAATAAAATTTGTTTTTTAAAAATTTTTTTTTTACTGTTTTTTTACATTGTTCTGTATTTTATTTTGTTTTTTATGTTTGTGTTGCAGCTTTTAGTTCATTAATGCATTTCTTTATTTCTATCCAGCTCTAGACATTTTATATCTACATGAGTGGCTTATTGAATTGGAATGAAGTATACATCATGCCTCAACTACGTTAACACTACTATAGCAATGGGAGATTTTTGCATTATTTATGTAATTGTTTATTCTCTGTATGTATATACTTTGCATAGATTATACCTAGATTGGTTATCTGAAGTGATGTATATAGATTATTTCAGCTCTGTCTGAGATTACGCCCATATTCTCAGCAGAAATGCAGCACGCAGTTAGGTGTATACTTATTACCTTAGAGCAGTGATGTGCGCATGTCTGCAGGGCTGGACAGGATGGTCGCATGGCGACGGTGTCTACATGTCTGAAATCACGCCCACACTTCCAGCAGAGATGCAGCGCTCAGTTAGGTGTATATTCAGTACCTTAGAGCAGTGATGTGCGCATGTCTGCAGGGCTGGACGGGATGGTCGCATGGCGACGGCGTCTACACGTGACTCTGCGGTCCGGCATTTCCGGTTTCGCCGAGTCATGTGACGTCGACCGCCATGACGACTTCCGGTCCTTGCTGGCTGCGATGCGCCGTTCTATCACCAGCTGGGTTATTATCAGAAGTGCTATTTAAGGGCTGCAGCTATATCAGCACATATCCCCCTGACGAAGGAATTTAATTCCGAAACGCGCGTCGGGGCGCGTTCTTCCAGACCATCTGCGTTACCCCTAGGCTCCCAGGTAGTGTCAATCATTATTCAGGTTATTTTTGGGCATTTTTTATTTTGGATTCACGGTATTTGTGTTTGCATATTTTCTTTTGATTCACGGTGTTTGTGTTCACACATTATTCAGGATACAGCAGTCGATGCACATGGTTGTTTATGTGAATTATATTTTATATATATGCATTGAGGACATGCTACATATTGGTTCATGAATATTATTAGCACTTTTGTGCTTACCTGTCTTACACTGGTATATGTACACATTCACATGTTTTCCCCAGTGAATTGTCATCGGATTTATATATATATATAATTTTTTTGTGGATCATATTATATATATCACGAATTGTTGTTATGTATGCACTTTTTTACTTTTCTACTTTTTTATTTACTTTACCCCTGGTCGATTAATCTGAGCCTGAAATTATAAGGGTGTACCGCTAGATGCTCTTGGTTGTTTCACATATATATTTTTTTATACATTAAAATTCATATTGTTATTTACATCTTGTACAGCATTGCTCAATAAAGCTCATATTTTTGCATATATGGTCTTTTTGATTATTATATATACAATTATTGTGTCATTAGGTCATTGGTTTGGGTTCTCCCTCCTTTATCCATTTTTGGTGTGCGGTGTATTTTTTATTCTCCGGGTGGTCTGCCATTCCTTTTTTCAGGATTTGTGGGATCACCTTTAATTTGGTTTCTATACATTACACACAGATTTTTCTACACTTGGGTGTTTAATTAGTCCCACAATTCTTGTTTTTTATTCTGATTACTACCACACCTGTTATCAATCAAGAAAGCACTTAAAGAGGACCTTTAAGAAGACCTGACTGACAAAGTGACGTAGACTAAAAGATCCTCAAAAGCTAGACATCATTCCAAGGAAATTTTGGAACAAATGATAAAATAGTAATTGAGATCTATCAGTCTGGAAATGGTTATAAAGCCACTTCTCAAACTTTGGGAATCCAGTGAACCACAGTGAGAGCCATTCTGCACAAATGAAGAAAACATAGAACAGTGGTGAACCTTCCCCTGACCAAAATTACCCCTAAAGCGCAGGGACAACATATCCAAAAGACCACACAACAATATCCAAAGAACTGCAGGCCTCATTTGCCTCAGTTAAGGTCAGTGTTCATGACTCCACCATAAGGCCGGGTCACACTACCGTAGAATACAGACAAGTGCTATGCGATAAAACATCGCATAGCAGTCAGACCAGTGTTAATCTAGGGGGCAGCTCACCTCACTGTTATGTTTCGGTAGCTGAGGAGAGCAGGTAAAAAAGGCAATACACCAGAGCAGTTGGAATCTATGAGATTGCAGTACCCTGACTAACCACCACAACTAGAGGCAGCCGTGGAGCGTTCCTACGTTGGTCCTAGACGCCTCGTCACAGCCTGAGAAACTAACTACACCTAAAGATAGAAAGAGGAAAGCTATCTGCCCCGGAGCAGATCCCCAAAGAACATAGAAAGCCCCCAAACATGTAATGGCGGTTAGACAAGATGAAATACTGACACAGACAGAAAATAGTATGAGCAAACGTTGGGGCCCAAACTACCTAAATAGAAAAGGATAGGAAGGGCACTTACTGCAATCCCAAAAAACCCTGAAAAGCACCAACTCTACTAATTTCAAAATCACCTGAGATCACACGACCTCTACCACCTAAATTAGTTCTCTGGTGTAACAAAATCAAAACAGCAGCCACTGAAAAAACTGGAAAAAACAAAAGTACAAACATCAGTGGCTGAACTAAACTGAGAGGGAAAAAGCCCCCGGGGGACCCTGAAGGCCCCCCCAGAAGTGCAGGACAAAATGCAAAAATCAAGCACAAAAACAAAAAGAAGAAAATGTCTTATCTGTTAGCAGGAGATGCAGACACGACACAGCAGGCTACAAAGGAAACAGGACTCAAGGATTGAGACCAGAACAATTGATCACCGGCAACCCTGATGGGAAGGCGACTCCCTTATATAAGATCAGTCAGCAACACCTGATTCCCACTCCTCACAATCTTCACTGGACAGTCCAGCACCGCCTGTAACCACCAGAGGGAGCCCCTGCTCAGAACTCATCCCAAGTCCACTCACAACACCTCACCGTTTATTTTCTCAGCCTTATTCAGAGTGTGTGTAAAATCACAGCATGCTGCGATTGGCACCAAGTCTCGGATCACTCGCACCCATATAAGTATATGGGTGAAAGTGACTGTAACAACCCTGCCGGCATCACTGCATGGCCTCCCATTCCTCAAGCACCAACTTACTGCTCCAGGCCATGCTGTGAATTCAGTCTGCTGCTGGCTCCATGCTATGTGCCACTTGCTTTCCACCTGCTCTCTGCATGCTTCCTGGCTGTGTGCATAAGGGGGCGGCGCCGAAACTCTGATTCTTTTGGAATCAGTGTACACCTGCCTAATGTGTACCTGGCCAATTACCAAGGGGCCTTTGATATATAAGACAGCTCCACCCAGTGGTAACTGCCTGAGCAACGTCTTCACTCAGTTAGTGTCTTGCTGGGTTGCCAGGTTCTGTCCCGTGTTTCACCTTCTCTGGAGGCTTGATTCCTAGCTTTGCCTTGAACCTGTCTGTCTGCCCTCCTGGAGGCAGTATATCCTGGTCTCTGAGTCCTTGCTCCTAGCATTGCCTTTTACCTGTCTGTCTGCCCTCCAGGAGGCTGTATATCCTGGTTTCTGTGTCTTTGTTCCTGTGCCTTGTTTCGTTCCTTTGCCTGCCTGTACTCTGTCCTATACCTGTGTCTGTTGTAGCCCAGGCTGCGGCCTGTCCTTACCTGCCTTGCGTTTACTCTCTGTCTTGCCTATTGCTGCAGAACCTCTTGCTACAGCTCCTCTCTGCATACCTTGCGGTTCCGCTCTGCTTCGCTCTTGCTGCAGAACCTCTTGCTGCAGCTTCTCTCCGCATACCTTGCGATTCCGCTCTGCTTCGCTCCTGCTGCAGAACCTCTTGCTGCAGCTTCTCTCCGCATACCTTGCGGTTCCGCTTTGCTTCGCTCCTGCTGCAGAACCTCTTGCTGCAGCTCCTCTCCCCATACCTTGCGGTTCTGCTTTGCTTTGCTCCTGCTGCTGCAGAACCTCTTGCTGCAGCTCCTCTCCACATACCTTGCGGTTCCGCTTTGCTTCGCTCCTGCAGAACCTTATGCTGTAGCTCCGCTCCGCATACCAGAGGGAGCCCCTGCTCAGAACTCATCCCAAGTCCACTCACAACAGTACCCCCCCCTTGAGGAGGGGTCACCGAACCCTCACTTGAGCAACCAGGTCGGTCAGGATGAGTTCTATGATACGCACGGATGAGTCTCCTAGCATGGATGTCCGAAGCAAACACCCAAGAATTGTCTTCCGGACCATAACCTCTCCACTTAACCAAATACTGGAGTTTCCGTCTAGAAAAACGAGAATTCAATATTTTCTCAACCACAAACTCCATATTGCCCTCAACCAGAACAGGGTCAGGAGGCAAAGCAGTAGGAACCACTGGCTCAACAAACCTCTTCAACAAGGACTTGTGGAACACGTTATGGATCTTAAATGTCCCTGGAAGAAGCAAACGAAAAGAAACAGGATTAAGAATCTCCATGATCTTATAAGGTCCAATGAACCTAGGCTTAAATTTAGGAGATGCCACTCTCATAGGAATATTTCTTGAGGACAACCAGACCAAGTCCCCCACTTTAAACCGAGGACCATCAGTCCTATGCCGGTTAGCAAACCGCTGGGCCCTCTCCTGAGAGAGGGACAACCTCTCCACTACCTGGTCCCAAATCTGTTGCATACGCTCCACAACAGAGTCAACACCTGGACAGACAGAAGCCTCAGTCTGTCCTGAAGAAAATCGAGGGTGAAACCCAGAATTACAGAAAAATGGAGATATCAAAGTGGCTGAGCTAGCCCTATTATTAAGAGCAAACTCAGCTAAAGGCAAAAAAGAGACCCAGTCATCCTGATCAGCAGACACAAAGCATCTTAGATAAGTCTCCAATGTCTGGTTTGTTCTCTCAGTTTGACCATTGGTCTGAGGATGAAACGCCGAGGAGAAAGACAATTGAACACCAAGTTTAGAACAAAAGGTCCTCCAAAATCTGGAAACAAACTGGACTCCTCTGTCAGACACAATGTTCTCAGGACTGCCGTGTAAACGAACCACGTGCTGAAGGAACAAAGGCACCAATTCAGAGGAGGAAGGCAACTTAGGTAATGGCACAAGATGTATCATCTTGGAAAACCTATCACAAATCACCCAGATGACGGTCATTCTCTGAGAAACAGGGAGGTCGGAAATGAAATCCATAGAGATATGGGTCCATGGTCTCTTGGGCACAGGCAATGGCATCAACAAACCACTAGAGCGAGAGCAAGGCTTGGAGCGAGAGCAAGTCCCGCAGGACTGCACAAATTCCCTGACATCACGAGACAAGGTAGGCCACCAAAAGGACCGACTAACCAAGTCTCTGGTACCAAAAATTCCGGGATGCCCAGCCAACGCGGAACAATGAATCTCAGACATCACACTCTTTTTCCACTGGTCCGGGACAAACAATTTTCCAACAGGGCAGCGCTCGGGCCTATCCTCCTGACACCCCTCCAGAGCAAGTCTCAAATTGGGTGAGATGGCGGAAAGAACTACACCCTCTTTCAAAATAACAGAAGGATCAGATAACTCAGGAGAGTCCGCAAGGAAACTCCTCGAGAGGGCATCCGCCTTAACATTCTTAGTGCCAGGAAGAAAGGAAACCACAAAATTAAAACGTGTGAAAAACAAGGCCCACCTGGCCTGTCTAGGATTGAGTCGCTTGGCAGATTCCAGATAAACCAGATTCTTATGGTCCGTAAGGACCACCACCTGATGTTTGGCTCCCTCCAGCCAATGTCTCCACTCTTCAAAAGCCACTTCATGGCCAGTAACTCCTGATTACCCACGTCATAATTACGTTCAGTAGGAGAAAATTTTCGAGAGAAAAAGGCACAAGGGTTACTTTTAGAGGTCTCTGGATCTTTTTGGGACAAAACGGCACCTGCCCCAATTTCAGAGGCATCAACCTCCACCTGAAATGGCAGAGAAACATCAGGCTGCTGTAGAACAGCAGCAGAAGTGAATCTCTGCTTAAGTTCCTGAAATGCAGAGACTGCCTCAGGAGGCCAATTCACCACATCAGAACCCTTTCTGGTCAAATCAGTCAATGGTTTAACAATAACCGAGAAATTACCAATAAATTTACGATAAAAATTGGCAAAACCCAAAAATCTTTGAAGAGCCTTTAATGAAGTAGGTTGGACCCAATCACAGATGGCCTGAACCTTGACCGGGTCCATTTCAATAACAGATGGGGACAAAATGAATCCCAGAAATGAGATCCTCTGTACGCCAAAAAGACACTTTGATCCCTTCACATACAGAGCATTCTCTCTCAAAATCTGGAATACAGTTCGAACATGTTTCACATGAGAGTCCCAGTCATTAGAAAAAATCAAGATATCATCCAAATAAACAATCAGAAATTTATCCACAAAATCCCTGAAAATGTCATTCATGAAGGACTGGAAGACAGAAGGAGCATTAGTGAGCCCAAAGGGCATCACAAGGTACTCAAAATGCCCCTCAGGGGTATTGAATGCCGTCTTCCATTCATCCCCGTGCTTAATGCGAATAAGGTTATATGACCCCCTGAGGTCAAGCTTGGTAAACCAAGTAGCGTTTTTTACCCTGGAAAACAGGTCAGAAATCAAAGGTAACGGGTATTGATATTTTACAGTAATATTGTTCAAAAGACGATAATCAATACACGGCCTTAATGAACCATCCTTTTTGGCCACAAAGAAAAAACCGGCACCTAAGGGTGAAGAGGATGGTCTGATATGACCCTTCTCCAATGATTCCTTGATATAAGACCGCATAGCGTCATGTTCAGGTACAGACAAGTTAAAAAGGCGACCTTTAGGGAATTTACTACCAGGCACTAATTCAATAGCGCAGTCATAGCTCCTATGGGGAGGCAAGGATGCAGATTTACTTTCGCTAAACACATCAGAAAAATCAATCAAAAAGTCAGGAACATCCTGAGCCTGGGGGGAGGCAGAAAAAACAGGAGTGTTGGTATTAACACATTGGCAGCCCCAACTGGTTACAGACACAGATTTCCAATCCAAAACAGGATTATGAGACTGCAACCAAGGGAAGCCCAGTACGATAATATCATGCAGATTATACAGAACCAAAAATTTACAGCACTCCTGATGATCAGGTTCAACCCACATTATCACCTGAGTAGAGAACTGAGGTTTATTCTCAGCCAAAGGGGTAGAATCGATCCCCAGTAGGGGAATAGACTTCTGTAGGGGTATCAAGGGAAACCCACAACATTTAGCAAAATCATAATCCATCAGGTTAATAGCTGCTCCAGAATCAACGAAAGCCTGAGCAGAAAATGAGGACAGAGAGCATATCAGAGTGACAGTTAATAAAAACTTAGTCTGAACACTACCCAAGACAACTGAGCGTGCAAAACGTCTTCCCCGCTTAGGGCAGACTGAAATAGCATGAGAGGCATCACCACAGTAGAAACATAACCCATTGCGCTTTCGAAACTCATGACGCTGTGCCCCAGACACCACTCTATCACACTGCATGGGTTCAGAAGCAGGTTCACAAGGCAACACCATTCCACGCATACTTCTCCGCTCACGCAAACGTCTGTCAATTTGAATCGCTAATGACATAGAATCATTGAGACCAGAGGGGACAGAGAATCCCACCATAACATCCTTTACATTATCTGACAGACCCTTCCGAAAAAGGGCCGCCAAAGCGTCGTCATTCCACTTGGTCAGGACTGCCCACCTACGGAATCTCTGACAGTATAACTCAGCGTCATCAAGACCCTGATTTAATGCCAACAAGGCTTTTTCAGCTTGATCAGTGACATTAGGCTCATCGTACAATAACCCCAAAGCCTGAAAAAATGCATCAACATCACTCAAAACAGGATCCCCAGGTGTCAGGGAAAAAGCCCAATCCTGAGGATCGCCGCGCAGGAGAGAGATGACAATTTGAACCTGCTGCGCTGCGTTCCCTGAGGACTTAGATTTTAAGGCAAAAAACAATTTACAATTATTTTTGAAATTCTGAAACTTAGCTCGATCCCCTAAAAACAAATCTGGCATGGGAATCCTAGGTTCCACAACAGGCAACCTAGCAAGATAGGCAGCAATACTCCGAACCTCAGTGGCAAGCTGATCCACACGGCCAGACAACTGTGCAAACTCCATTGAGAGAAAAAAAAATCCTCCCCAGCACCCAGAGATACAGAGGGAAAAAAAAATGCAACAAACAGAAAAATATCTCTGACAACTCTGACAACCTTTTTTCTTTCACAATATTTTTTCCCTTCTGTGAGTACCATACAATTTTCAATTTTTAGGCCGGTGATACTGTTATGTTTCGGTAGCTGAGGAGAGCAGGTAAAAAAGGCAATACACCAGAGCAGTTGGAATCTATGAGATTGCAGTACCCTGACTAACCACCACAACTAGAGGCAGCCGTGGAGCGTTCCTACGTTGGTCCTAGACGCCTCGTCACAGCCTGAGAAACTAACTACACCTAAAGATAGAAAGAGGAAAGCTATCTGCCCCGGAGCAGATCCCCAAAGAACATAGAAAGCCCCCAAACATGTAATGGCGGTTAGACAAGATGAAATACTGACACAGACAGAAAATAGTATGAGCAAACGTTGGGGCCCAAACTACCTAAATAGAAAGGATAGGAAGGGCACTTACTGCAATCCCAAAAAACCCTGAAAAGCACCAACTCTACTAATTTCAAAATCACCTGAGATCACACGACCTCTACCACCTAAATTAGTTCTCTGGTGTAACAAAATCAAAACAGCAGCCACTGAAAAAACTGGAAAAAACAAAAGTACAAACATCAGTGGCTGAACTAAACTGAGAGGGAAAAAGCCCCCGGAGGGGACCCTGAAGGCCCCCACAGAAGTGCAGGACAAAATGCAAAAATCAAGCACAAAAACAAAAAGAAGAAAATGTCTTATCTGTTAGCAGGAGATGCAGACACGACACAGCAGGCTACAAAGGAAACAGGACTCAAGGATTGAGACCAGAACAATTGATCACCGGCAACCCTGATGGGAAGGCGACTCCCTTATATAAGACCAGTCAGCAACACCTGATTCTCACTCCTCACAATCTTCACTGGACAGTCCAGCACCGCCTGTAACCACCAGAGGGAGCCCCTGCTCAGAACTCATCCCAAGTCCACTCACAACACCTCACCGTTTATTTTCTCAGCCTTATTCAGAGTGTGTGTAAAATCACAGCATGCTGCGACTGGCACCAAGTCTCGGATCACTCGTACCCATATAAGTATATGGGTGAAAGTGACTGTAACAACCCTCCCGGCATCACTGCATGGCCTCCCATTCCTCAAGCACCAACTTACTGCTCCAGGCCATGCTGTGAATTCAGTCTGCTGCTGGCTCCATGCTATGTGCCACTTGCTTTCCACCTGCTCTCTGCATGCTTCTGGCTGTGTGCATAAGGGGGCGGCGCCGAAACTCTGATTCTTTTGGAATCAGTGTACACCTGCCTAATGTGTACCTGGCCAATTACCAAGGGGCCTTTGATATGTAAGACAGCTCCACCCAGTGGTAACTGCCTGAGCAACGTCTTCACTCAGTTAGTGTCTTGCTAGGTTGCCAGGTTCTGTCCCGTGTTTCACCTTCTCTGGAGGCTTGATTCCTAGCTTTGCCTTGAACCTGTCTGTCTGCCCTCCTGGAGGCAGTATATCCTGGTCTCTGAGTCCTTGCTCCTAGCTTTGCCTTTTACCTGTCTGTCTGCCCTCCAGGAGGCTGTATATCCTGGTTTCTGTGTCTTTGTTCCTGTGCCTTGTTTCGTTCCTTTGCCTGCCTGTACTCTGTCCTATACCTGTGTCTGTTGTAGCCCAGGCTGCGGCATGTCCTTACCTGCCTTGCGTTTACTCTCTGTCTTGCCTATTGCTGCAGAACCTCTTGCTACAGCTCCTCTCTGCATACCTTGCGATTCCGCTCTGCTTTGCTCCTGCTGCAGAACCTCTTGCTGCAGCTTCTCTCCGCATACCTTGCGGTTCCGCTTTGCTTCGCTCCTGCTGCAGAACCTCTTGCTGCAGCTCCTCTCCCCATACCTTGCGGTTCTGCTTTGCTTTGCTCCTGCTGCTGCAGAACCTCTTGCTGCAGCTCCTCTCCACATACCTTGCGGTTCCGCTTTGCTTCGCTCCTGCAGAACCTTATGCTGTAGCTCCGCTCCGCATACCTTGCGGTTCCGCTTTGCTCTGCTGAACCACTTTCTGCCTCTGCTCTGCACTCCTGCGGTTCTGTTCCGTTCTGCTGAACCTCTTGCTACCAGTACCTGCACCTCCAGTGTGAACAGGTCCAAACTTGTTCCTTCATACACTACTCCTTCCTGCCAGTACCAGTACCAGTACCAGTACCTGCATCTCCAGTGTGAACAGGTTCAAACCTGTTCCTTCATACACCACTCCTTCCTGCCAGTACCAGTATCTCCTGTGTTAACAGGTCTCTACCTATTCCATACACCACTCCTTCCTGCTTGTGCCGCTGTCTCAGCCATGCCCGCCTGTCAGTTTCACATCCGTGACCGCTTGCCAGTGTCTTAGCCATGCCCTCCTGCCAGTGTCTCAGCCGTGCCCGTCTGCCTTTGTCTCAGCCATAACTGCCTGTTAGAGTACCAGACGTGCCTGTTGTGCTCACCTGCCTGTCTGTCAGTTGTATCTGTCCTAGTGTCTTGTTCCCCAGTGGGATCAGCAGCCACAGCCAGACACCACCCTGGAGTGGCACCTGGCAGCTACCTGCCGCACAAGCCTGATCTCACCATCAGAGGCTCCAGAGAAGACCAAGGTAGCTGCATTAGTTACGCCCCTTCCAGGGTAGTCTGGTTTGTGGCACAGTGGGTCCATAACCCCTTTGCTCACGCCAATCTGCCCAGGCGCGAGCGTGACAGTGACGCAACGCACATCACTCGGATATCATCTGAATGCTGTGCGATATACGCCGACCCCAGCAATGGAGAGGGAGAAATTTCTCTGCCTCCTCTGCAGCTGTGCGCTGAACCTCTCTATGCGAGAGGCTCGGAGCACAGTAGTATGACACTTGGCTCCCGTTCGCAGCAGAGCAGCAGCCGAGGGTCATTAGCATATTGCATCCGATGCTCTCACATCGGATGCCATACTCTAGTGTGACCCCAGCGTATGAAAGAGACTGGGCAAAAATGGTCTGCATGGCAGAGATCCAAGATGAAAACCACTGCTGAGCAATAATAACATAAAGGTTTATCGCTAGAAAATATCTTGATGATCCTCAAGACTTGTGGGAGACTACTATGTGGACTGACGAGACAAAAGTTGAACTTTTTGGAAGATGTATGCCCCATTACATCTGGCGTAAAAGTATCACAGCATATCAGAAAAGGAACTTCATACCAACAGTAAAATATAGTGGTGATAGTGTGATGGTCTGGGGCTGTTTGCTGCTTCAGGACCTGGAAGACTTGCTGTGGTAAATAGAACCATGAATTCTGCTGTCTACCAAAAAATCCTGAAGGAGAATGTGCGGCCATCTGTTCGTGACCTCAAGCTGAAGCGCACTTGGGTTATGCAGCAGGACAATGATCCAAAACATACCAGTAAGTCCAGCTCTGAATTTCTTAAAAGAAAAACAAAATTAAGACTTTGGAGTGGCTAGTCAAATTCCTGACCTAAATCTGAGATGCGGTGGCATGACCTTAAGGCTAAGTGCACACGTTGCGGAATTGCCGCGGAAATTTCCGCGGCAATCCCGCACTTCTCTGCCGCGGGAAATACGCATTTTTTTGGTATGCGTATTCCCGCCAGAAACTAGCGTTTTGCAAGCGTAATTAGCTTGCAGAATGCTAGCGTTTTCCTAGCGATCTGTAGCATCGCTTGGAAAACTGATTGACAGGTTGGTCACACGAGTCAAACATAGTGTTTGACACGTGTGACCAACTTTTTACTATTGATGCCGCCTATGCCGCATCAATAGTAAAAAGATCTAATGTAAAAATAATAAAAAAAATAATAAATCGTGATATTCTCACCTTCTGGCGGCCCCCGCAGCCTTCCCGCCTCTCAGCGACGCTCCCAGCCAATCCCGTTCCCAAGGATGCATTGTGACAGACCCCAGGTGACGTAGCATCACGTGAGACCGCTACGTCATCTGGGGTGATTCTCGCAATGCATTACTGGGAACGGGAGTTGCCGGGGGCGTCGCTGAGAGGCGGGAAAGCTGCGGGGGCCGCCAGAAGGTGAGAATATCATTATTTTTTATTTTAATTATTGTTTTACCAGGGATATGGTACCCAGGGCCTGGAGGAGAGTCTCCTCTCCTCCGGACCCTGGGTACCATCCGCACATGAACCGCTTACATTGCGAATGGTGGGCATAGCCACATGCGGAAAGTAAGCGGTTCAATGCATTCCTATGACGGCGGAATCGCCGCGATTACGAGAAATTAATGAACATGTTGCTTTTTTTTCCGCAAAGCATTTTTTTCGCGGAAAAAAAACGCTGCATGTGCACAAAATTTGCGGAATCCATTTAAATGAATAGGATGCTTAATGCTTTAATTTTTTCCGCGTTTTTGCCGTGGGAAAAAACGCGAAAAAAACGTGAAAATTCCTGACGTGTGCAATTCATGCTCCAAAACCCTCAACTGTGGCTGAATTACAATTCTGCAAAGATGAATGGAGCAAAATTTCTCCAGAGCGTTGTAAAAGACTCATTGCCAGTTATCGCAAACGCTTGATTGCAGTTGTTGCTGCTAAGGGTGGTCCAACCAGTTATTGGGTTTAGGGGGCAATCACTTTTTCACACAGAGCCCTGTAGGTTTGGATTTCTTTTTCCCTTAAAAATAAAGACCTTCATTTAAAAACTGCATTTTGTGTTTACTTGTGTCATATTTATCTAGCATTTAAATTTGTTTGATGATCTGAAACATTTAAGTATGACAAACAAATAAAACAATAAAATCAGGAAGGGGCAAACACTTTTACACACAACTGTATATTACCAATCAATATATCTGTCTCCTCTCTGATTGAATTGATGTGTTTCGAGAAATGGTCACAATTCAAGATAAATATTGATGAATCTGAAGCAGTAAATGTCTTTCTACATCAACAGTAAGTGAACACTCTGAAGTCCAACGTCCCTTTTAAATGGCCCCAAAGGAGCAATATCAACTATCTGTGCATTGATGTTCCCTCTCGATCTAAAGGCTATTCTCTCTCAATGTTCAATTGTCTAAGGGCCCCGTAACACATAGCGACACACCAGCGATATGCACTTGTCAGGATCGCTGGTGTGTCTCTACATGATCGCTACTGAGCTGCCAAACAGGCAGCTCAGGCAGCGATCAGGACAGCGACACTGCGGGTAACGTCGCTTAGTTACCCGCAGTGTATGTTGGATACCAGCCCGCTGATGCAGGGAGCTGGTAACCAAGGTACACATCGGGTTTCCAGGCGCTGCGCGGCACCTGGAAACCCGATGTGTACCTTGGTTACCAGCTCCCCTGCAGCAGCGCGCTGGTATCCAAGATACACATCGGGTTTCCAGGCGCCGTCCGGAAACACGATGTGCACCTTGGTCACCAGCTGATCGATGGTCTCCTACCTGCCACACGCAGCGATGTGTGATGGGGGCTTTACTCTCGGTTGGAGTTGGATCTTAACTCTTGGAGTTTGAGATAATTTTCCTTGTTTGGCAGAGTCAGTGTTCTTAAGATAACAATCAACTTAGCCTGCTACTGGATACCTGCTGCAATCCATCCTGGTGAATATACATTCCTCTTTTTGGGTTAAATTTTAAAGCTGTATATATCTAGGTCCTTGCGCTATGAGTCAGAGTGCATACAATAAAGCACAAATTGATATAAAGTACCTGTTAGATGTAGAGAGTATATATTTCATGGGTATTTAGCAGATGAATATGTTCAGGTGTAGGGTATATTAAATCAGACTGTATTGTAGATAATATTGTAGATATTGGGTAATATTATTGCCCCTACAGTACAGGATCCTAAGCCATTAAGTAATTAATTCAGTTGGCCCCTTTAAGCAACAACTAAAAGGCTTCTACCCATGCCAAAAATGCAAAACACTGCATCCAACTAAACAGGACACATCTTTAGAACTCTACCTGCTAAGTAACCATTTTAACCACAAGCAAATCATCTTTGTGTCAATTTTCATGGGAATCTGTTAAGCATTCCCAGAGCAGCTCATGCCCTTATCTACAATACAGTCTGCTTTATTATACCCTACACCTGAACATATTCATCTGCTAAATACCCATGAAATATACTCTCTACATCTAACAGGTACTTTATACCAATTTGTGTTTTATTGTATACACTTTGACACATAGCGCAAGTACGTAGATACATATGTTAGGGGTCGAGTTCCCACTTCTGCACAAGGGGAATCTCGAGCCATTCCGGCTGCGGTCTCCCATTCGTCTCCGGCCGCAGTGGACTCTGCTCAGCTTAGACGTCGGTCCCAGCGTCTCGCCCAGTCTAACAGTGTGCAGAGGATTACTGCTGCCTCTCCAGGCTCTGCTATTGTGGCCAGTACTGGTTAGCGGCGAGCAGATGTCTTTAGGACAGTCCTTGTTTTCCCCTTCTGAGCATGCCCAGGGTGAGATCTCTCATTGGAGATCAGGGGTCACATGCTCAGGTACAGCAGCAGCTCCTATTGGTCCGCCACGAAGGTCCTGTGACTACTGGTGTTCTGGAACAGTTTCATTGGTCCTTGTTTCTGGCAGATCCTGTAGCTGTTACTATAAAAGGGTGACATGGCTGGGCTGCCATGCGCTAGTATCAGTTGCATTATGTGCTTTGCGCCAGTGTGATCTTGCACGCATGTGGTTAGGGCTCGGCTGAAATAAGCCCCTAGAATACCGGCACCTCCGGTGAGGAGATTTGAGTGCAAGTGGTTAGGGCTTGGCTGAAATAAGCCCCTAAAATACCGGCTTCTCCGGTGAGGAGATTGCTTGATTTGCGTTGATGTCTGCGTGATCACGGACTGCTATCCGCACAGCAGCTATCTGTGTATCCCTGTGGTGTTAACAGGACACAGTCTTTTCTCAGCAGCTCTGTGACGCAACAGGGTTTGCTTTATAACGCTGGTTTAGCGCCCTAGCGTTTTACTTTGCGGCTCACTGAAGCTAAGTGAGTTCGCACCTATCGCCATATAGCGCTGTGGCATTCCCGTTAGCGGCTCTGGGGATTAACAGAGTGTGATGAAACGGTGCACACACACGACGGCTGCTGCCGTCCGAAACTGCAGGGATTTTTTAATTATCCCACTTCCACTTAGGAACTTGCAGCTCTCTGGCGCCCCCCTTACCCTCAGGTCAGTCAGGGAACTGCACCTAGGATAATTGGTCGCCAGACGGGTCACTTGGATGTGTGCTGGCTATTGGGCACGCTGCAGTGAGGGAATTATAATTACTCCTGGCTGCAGCCAGGCAGTACCCTTATAAACCCCGCTCCGTCACTGCCAGCGTCACCCAATAGATTAACACTTTACACCCCTTCCTTTTAGCTGCCACCAGCTACGGCTTTTGATGAACAATTTATCAAGAGGGTCCGTAGCAACCCCAAAACAGTAGCATAGTGCTTCAGGCACGTGCAAATTCGTTTATAGAGCAGGAGAGACAAACTAATAAATTTATAGGTTTATTCCTTAAAAAGACAGGCAGTGCTTATACAATATAAAAAGATGTAACAAGCTGAGGCAATATAGTTATGTACAAGACAATTAGAAAATAAAAGGGGTTAACATAAGGAAGATCAACTTACAGTTCTTAGATCATAGTAGGCAAGCCATGCGGTCGGGGGAGGGGAGACACATCACAATGCATCACAGAGCTGCTATAAGTCTGGTGTCCAGGGCAGATCTCAGGCAGAATACCTGGCCCCTGCCTTATAGACCTGTGGCCGTGACCTCATAAACGGGGTGGAGTTACCAGGGTCCTCCTCTTGCTGAAGGGTATGGTTGGAGTTCTGAAAGATTATCAGGAGCATAACTCATCCTGAGAACCTCGCAGAAGAATGGCAGACCTATCAATGATCTTACTTTGAAATGACGGTTCAAATGAGCCCACACGCGGGTGGGCTAGTTTATAGGGCATCCGAGAATTCCATTTCTCAGGTTCTGTTGGAGTTACGGGTTTACCAGTACCACGGGACCGTTGCCTGTCAGGCGCATGTTTCACAACAGTACTTTCGTGTTTCTAGCGGACGCTCCCACCGTGTTATTAACCAAAACAGAATGCAGTCTCCAAAATGGCTGCTAGTGTAGGAGCAGCACATGTGCTGACAATGGGGGACCCCTGCGGTGAAGCGGGAAAACTTCCAGCACTGGCAGCTCACATTACACTGCCTGAGTGCAGGCTGGGGGTTGGTGAGAAGTATGAGAGCTGCAGAGAGAAGGAGGGGGGCTTTGCTTGGTGGGCTTTCAGCAGTACAAAAAAAAGATGAGGACAGCAATTCCAGCACAGCACTCATCACACCTCCCCCCCTTAGAGGGCGCTACGGAGGCATGACCTGTCGGTAATCCGACATGCGCACCTCAGCTGGTTCGCCACGTCGTGATAACCCATCAGCATTCCCATGATCACTGCCTTTCTTGTGTTGTACGGCAAAATCATACTGCTGCAGGGCAAGGCTCCAGCGTAGCAACCTACCATTGGTTCCGGACACTGTGTGCAGCCAGCTCAGCGGGTTGTGGTCGGTGACCACCTTGAAGGTGCGCCCGTACAGGTAGGGCTGCAAACGTTGCAGTGCCCAGACCATGGCCAGGCACTCCTTCTCGATGGTGGAGTATGCCACTTCCCTTGGCAGAAGTTTCCGGCTCAGGTACAACACGGGGTGCTCCTGGTTCCCCGAATCAACCTGGCTGAGTACAGCACCGAGGCCAAATTCGCTGGCGTCAGTCTGTACCAGGAAGGGCTGACTGCTGTCGACGGCTCTCAACACCGGAGAGCTGCACAGGGCTGTTTTCAAAGCTCGGAATGCCACCTCACAGCCATCTGTCCAGCTGACTGTTTGGGGTAGACCGCCCTTGGTGAGGTCCGTCAAGGGTTTTGCAATGGCGCTATAGTTCGGTACGAAACGCCTATAGTACCCTGCAGTGCCCAGGAAGGACTTCACCTGCTTTTTGGTCCTGGGGGTGGGCCACGACACGATCGCGTCCACTTTCTCGGGCTCTGGACTCATGGAACCCCCGCCTACCCGGTGCCCCAGGTAGTGGACCTCCCTCATGCCCATCTGGCATTTTCCCGGCTTGATGGTCAGACCTGCCTGGTGAATACGCTTGAGCACCTCCTGGAGATGCTGAAGGTGTTCCTCCCAGGTGGAACTGAAGACGGCAATGTCGTCCAGGTACGCCACAGCGTACTCCTCCAGTCCCTGAAGCAGGTGGTTGACCATCCGCTGAAAAGTGGCAGGGGCATTCTTCATGCCGAAAGGCATGACTGTGGACTCGTACAGTCATGGCCAAAAGTTTTGAGAATGTCACAAATATTATATTTTCACATGATCTGCTGCCCTCTGGTTTTTATGTGAGTTAGACAGATGTTTTTATCACAGACAGAAATATAATAATTGCAAACATATGAGTAACAAAAGCTTATATTGACAGTTAGAATGAGTTAATGCAGCAAGTCAATATTTGACTTCTTCTTCAGGACCTCTGCAATTCTCCCTGGCATGCTCTCAATCAACTTCTGGACCAAATCCTGACTGATAGCAGTCCATTCTTGCACAATCAATGCTTTTTATTTGTCAGAATTTTTAGGTTTTTGTTTGTCCACCCGTCTCTTGATGATTGACCACAAGTTCTCAAAGGGATTAAGATCTGGGGAGTTTCCAGGCCATGGACCCAAAATCTCTATGTTTTGTTCCCTGAGCCATTTAGTTATCACCTTTGCTTTATGGCAAGGTGCTCCATCATGCTGGAAAAGGCATTGTTGATCGCCAAACTGCTCTTGGAGGGTTGGGAGAAGTTGCTCTTGGAGGACATTCTGGTACCATTCTTTATTCATGGCTGTGTTTTTAGGCAAGACTGTGAGAGAGCCGATTCCCTTGGCTGAGAAGCAACCCCACACATGAATGGTTTCAGGATGCTTAACAGTTGGCATGAGACAAGACTGGTGGTAGCAATCACCTTGTCTTCTCCGAATGAGGCGTTTTCCTGATGTCCCAAACAATCGAAAAGGGGATTCATCAGAGAAAATAACTTTACCCCAGTCCTGAGCAGTCCACTGCCTGTACCTTTTGCAGAATACCAGTCTGTCCATGATGTTTTTTCTGGAGAGAAGTGGCTTCTTTGCTGCCCTCCTTGAGACCAGGCCTTGCTCCAAGAGTCTCCGCCTCACAGTGCGTGCAGATGCACTCACACCTGCCTGCTGCCATTCCTGAGCAAGCTCTGCACTGCTGGTAGCCCGATCCCGCAGCTGAAACACTTTTAAGAGACGGTCCTGGCGCTTGCTGGTCTTTCTTGGGCGCCCTGAAGCCTTTTTGGCAACAATGGAACCTCTCTCCTTGAAGTTCTTGATGATGCGATAGATTGTTGACTGAGGTGCAATCTTTCTAGCTGTGATACTCTTCCCTGTTAGGCCATTTTTGTGCATTGCAATGATGACTGCACGTGTTTCTTT
Source organism: Oophaga sylvatica (assembly GCA_033576555.1). NCBI lineage: Eukaryota > Metazoa > Chordata > Amphibia > Anura > Dendrobatidae > Oophaga > Oophaga sylvatica. Next base: position 56,546,494 of record JARQOD010000003.1, read on the forward strand.
AGAGATAACTGTTGTGAATGGGTTTGAGATGAGTTCTGAGCAGAGGCTCCCTCTGGTGGTTACAAGCGGTACTAGTGAAGATTGTGAGGACTGGGAATCAGGTGTTACTGACTGGTCTTATATAAGGGAGTCATTTTCCCATCAGGGTTGCCGGTGATCAATTGTTCTGGTCTGAATCCTTCATTCCAGTTTCCCTTGTAGCCTGCTGTGTCGTGTCTGCATCTCCTGCTACCAGATAAGAATTTTTCTTTTGTGTTGTTGCTATATTTTTGCATTTTGTCCTGCACTTCTTTGGGGGCCTTCTGGGTCCCCTCCGGGGGCTTCTGCCTTCTCAGTTTAGTTCAGCCACTGAGTTTTGTTCTTTTGCTTTTTCCAGTTTTTTCAGTGGCTGCTGTTTTGATTTTGTTACACCAGAGAGCTAATTTAGGTGGTAGAGGTCGTGTGATCTCAGGTGATTTTGAAATTAGTAGAGTTGGTGTATTTTCAGGGTTTTCTGGGATTGCAGTAAGTACCCTTCCTGTCCTTTTCTATTTAGATAGTTTGGGCCCCAGCGTTTGCTCATTCTATTTTCTTTCTGTGTCAGTATTTCCTCTTGTCTAACCGCCATTACATGTTTGGGGGCTTTCTATTATCTTTGGGGTTCTGCTCCGGGGCAGATAGCTTTCCTATTTCTATCTTTAGGTGTAGTTAGTTTCTCAGGCTGTGACGAGGCGTCTAGGACCAACGTAGGAACGCTCCACGGCTGCCTCTAGTTGTGGTGGTTAGTCAGGGTACTGCAATCCCATAGATTCCAACTGCTCTGGTGTATTGCCTTTTTTACCTGCACTCCTCAGCTACCGAAACATAACAGTATCACCGGCCTAAAAATTGAAAATTGTATGGTACTCACAGAAGGGAAAAAATATTGTGATAGAAAAAAAGGTTGTCAGAGTTGTCAGAGATATTTTTCTGTTTGTTGCATTTTTTTTTTTCCCTCTGTATCTCTGGGTGCTGGGGAGGATCTTTTCTCCCAATGGAGTTTGCACAGTTGTCTGGCCGTGTGGATCAGCTTGCCACTGAGGTTCGGAGTATTGCTATCTATCTTGCTGGGTTGCCTGTTGTGGAACCTAGGATCCCCATGCCAGATTTGTTTTTAGGGGATCGAGCTAAGTTTCAGAATTTCAAAAATAATTGTAAATTGTTTTTTGCCTTAAAATCTAAGTCCTCAGGAAACGCAGCGCAGCAGGTTCAAATTATCATCTCTCTCCTGCGCGGCGATCCTCAGGATTGGGCTTTTTCCCTGATACCTGGGGATCCTGTTTTGAGTGATGTTGATGCGTTTTTTCAGGCTTTGGGGTTATTGTACGATGAGCCTAATGTCACTGATCAAGCTGAAAAAGCCTTGTTGGCATTAAATCAGGGGCTTGATGACGCTGAGTTATACTGTCAGAGATTCCGTAGGTGGGCAGTCCTGACCAAATGGAATGACGACGCTTTGGCGGCCCTTTTCCGGAAGGGTCTGTCGGATAATGTAAAGGATGTTATGGTGGGATTCCCTGTCCCCTCTGGTCTCAATGATTCTATGTCATTAGCGATTCAAATTGACAGACGTTTGCGTGAGCGGAGAAGTATGCGTGGAGTGGTGTTGCCTTGTGAGCCAGCTTCTGAGCCCATGCAGTGTGATGGAGTGGTGTCTGGGGCACAGGGTCATGAGTTTCGAAAGCGCAATAGGTTATGTTTCTACTGTGGTGATGCCTCTCATGCTATTTCAGTCTGCCCTAAGCGGGGAAGACGTTTTGCACGCTCAGTTGTCTTGGGTAGTGTTCAGACTAAGTTTTTATTAACTGTCACTCTGATATGCTCTCTGTCCTCATTTTCTGCTCAGGCTTTCGTTGATTCTGGAGCAGCTATTAACCTGATGGATTATGATTTTGCTAAACGTTGTGGGTTTCCCTTGATACCCCTACAGAAGTCTATTCCCCTACTGGGGATCGATTCTACCCCTTTGGCTGAGAATAAACCCCAGTTTTCTACTCAGGTGATAATGAGGGTTGAACCTGATCACCAGGAGTGCTGCAAATTTTTGGTTCTATATAATCTGCATGACATTATCGTGCTGGGTTTCCCTTGGTTACAGTCTCATAATCCTGTTTTGGATTGGAAATCTGTGTCTGTAACCAGTTGGGGCTGCCAATGTGTTAATACCAACACTCCTGTTTTTTCTGCCTCCCCCAAGCTCAGGATGTTCCTGACTTTTTGTTTGATTTTTCTGATGTGTTTAGCGAAAGTAAATCTGCATCCTTACCTCCCCATAGGAGCTATGACTGCGCTATTGAATTAGTGCCGGGTAGTAAATTCCCTAAAGGTCGCCTTTTTAACTTGTCTGTACCTGAACATGACGCTATGCGGTCTTATATCAAGGAATCATTGGAGAAGGGTCATATCAGACCATCCTCTTCACCCTTAGGTGCCGGTTTTTTCTTTGTGGCCAAAAAAGATGGTTCATTAAGGCCGTGTATTGATTATCGTCTCTTGAACAATATTACTGTGAAATATCAATACCCGTTACCCTTGATTTCTGACCTGTTTTCCAGGGTGAAAAACGCTACTTGGTTTACCAAGCTTGACCTCAGGGGGGCGTATAACCTTATTCGCATTAAGCACGGGGATGAATGGAAGATGGCATTCAATACCCCTGAAGGGCATTTTGAGTACCTAGTGATGCCCTTTGGGCTCACTAATGCCCCTTCCGTCTTCCAGTCCTTCATGAATGACATTTTCAGGGATTTTGTGGACAAATTTCTGATTGTTTATTTCGATGATATCTTGATTTTTTCTAATGACTGGGACTCTCATGTGAAACATGTTCGGACTGTGTTCCAGATTTTGAGGGATAATGCTCTGTATGTGAAGGGATCAAAGTGTCTTTTTGGCGTACAGAAGATCTCATTTCTGGGATTCATTTTGTCCCCATCTGTTATTGAAATGGACCCGGTCAAGGTTCAGGCCATCTGTGATTGGGTCCAACCTACTTCATTAAAGGCTCTTCAGAGATTTTTGGGTTTTGCCAATTTTTATCGTAAATTTATTGGTAATTTCTCGGTTATTGTTAAACCATTAACTGATTTGACCAGAAAGGGTTCTGATGTGGTGAATTGGCCTCCTGAGGCAGTCTCTGCATTTCAGGAACTTAAGCAGAGATTCACTTCTGCTCCTGTTCTACGGCAGCCTGATGTTTCTCTGCCATTTCAGGTGGAGGTTGATGCCTCTGAAATTGGGGCAGGTGCCGTTTTGTCCCAAAAAGATGCAGAGACCTCTAAAAGTAACCCTTGTGCCTTTTTCTCTCGAAAATTTTCTCCTACTGAACGTAATTATGACGTGGGTAATCGGGAGTTATTGGCCATGAAGTGGGCTTTTGAAGAGTGGAGACATTGGCTGGAGGGAGCCAAACATCAGGTGGTGGTCCTTACGGACCATAAGAATCTGGTCTATCTGGAATCTGCCAAGCGACTCAATCCTAGACAGGCCAGGTGGGCCTTGTTTTTCACACGTTTTAATTTTGTGGTTTCCTTTCTTCCTGGCACTAAGAATGTTAAGGCGGATGCCCTCTCGAGGAGTTTCCTTGCGGACTCTCCTGAGTTATCTGATCCTTCTGTTATTTTGAAAGAGGGTGTAGTTCTTTCCGCCATCTCGCCCAATTTGAGACTTGCTCTGGAGGGGTGTCAGGAGGATAGGCCCGAGCGCTGCCCTGTTGGAAAATTGTTTGTCCCGGACCAATGGAAAAAGAGTGTGATGTCTGAGATTCATTGTTCCGCATTGGCTGGGCATCCCGGAATTTTTGGTACCAGAGACTTGGTTAGTCGGTCCTTTTGGTGGCCTACCTTGTCTCGCGATGTCAGGGAATTTGTGCAGTCCTGCGGGACTTGCTCTCGCTCCAAGCCTTGCTCTCGCTCTAGTGGTTTGTTGATGCCATTGCCTGTGCCCAAGAGACCATGGACCCATATCTCTATGGATTTCATTTCCGATCTTCCTGTTTCTCAGAGAATGACCACCATCTGGGTAATTTGTGATAGGTTTTCCAAAATGATACATCTTGTGCCATTACCTAAGTTGCCTTCCTCCTCTGAATTGGTGCCGTTGTTTCTTCAGCACGTGGTTCGTTTACACGGCATTCCTGAGAACATTGTGTCTGACAAAGGAGTCCAGTTTGTTTCCAGATTTTGGAGGACTTTTTGTTCTAAACTGGGTGTTCAATTGTCTTTCTCCTCGGCATTTCATCCTCAGACCAATGGTCAAACTGAGAGAACAAACCAGACATTAGAGACTTATCTAAGATGCTTTGTGTCTGCTGATCAGGATGACTGGGTCTCTTTTTTGCCTTTGGCTGAGTTTGCTCTTAATAATAGGGCTAGCTCTGCCACTTTGATGTCTCTGTTTTTCTGTAATTCTGGGTTTCACCCTCGATTTTCTTCAGGACAGACGGAGGCTTCTGTCTGTCCAGGTGTTGACTCTGTTGTGGAGCGTATGCAGCAGATTTGGGACCAGGTAGTGGAGAGGTTGTCCCTCTCTCAGGAGAAGGCCAGCGGTTTGCTAACCGGCATAGGACTGATGGTCCTCGGTTTAAAGTGGGGGACTTGGTCTGGTTGTCCTCAAAGAATATTCCTATGAGAGTAGCATCTCCTAAATTTAAGCCTAGGTTCATTGGACCTTATAAGATCATGGAGATTATTAATCCTGTTTCTTTTTGTTTGCTTCTTCCAGGGACATTTAAGATCCATAACGTGTTCCACAAGTCCTTGTTGAAGAGGTTTGTTGAGCCAGTGGTTCCTGCTACTGTGCCTCCTGACCCTGTTTTGGTTGAGGGCAATCTGGAGTATGTGGTTGAGAAAATATTGGATTCTCGTTTTTCTATACGAAGACTCCAGTATTTGGTTAAATGGAGAGGTTATGGTCAGGAAGACAATTTTTGGGTGTTTGCTTCGGACATCCATGCTAGGAGACTTATCCGTGCGTATCATAGAACTCATCCTGACCGACCTGGTTGCTCAAATGAGGGTTCGGTGACCCCTCCTCAAGGGGGGGTACTGTTGTGAATGGGTTTGAGATGAGTTCTGAGCAGAGGCTCCCTCTGGTGGTTACAAGCGGTACTAGTGAAGATTGTGAGGACTGGGAATCAGGTGTTACTGACTGGTCTTATATAAGGGAGTCATTTTCCCATCAGGGTTGCCGGTGATCAATTGTTCTGGTCTGAATCCTTCATTCCAGTTTCCCTTGTAGCCTGCTGTGTCGTGTCTGCATCTCCTGCTACCAGATAAGAATTTTTCTTCTTTTGTGTTGTTGCTATATTTTTGCATTTTGTCCTGCACTTCTTTGGGGGCCTTCTGGGTCCCCTCCGGGGGCTTCTGCCTTCTCAGTTTAGTTCAGCCACTGAGTTTTGTTCTTTTGCTTTTTCCAGTGTTTTCAGTGGCTGCTGTTTTGATTTTGTTACACCAGAGAGCTAATTTAGGTGGTAGAGGTCGTGTGATCTCAGGTGATTTTGAAATTAGTAGAGTTGGTGTATTTTCAGGGTTTTCTGGGATTGCAGTAAGTACCCTTCCTGTCCTTTTCTATTTAGATAGTTTGGGCCCCAGCGTTTGCTCATTCTATTTTCTTTCTGTGTCAGTATTTCCTCTTGTCTAACCGCCATTACATGTTTGGGGGCTTTCTATTATCTTTGGGGTTCTGCTCCGGGGCAGATAGCTTTCCTATTTCTATCTTTAGGTGTAGTTAGTTTCTCAGGCTGTGACGAGGCGTCTAGGACCAACGTAGGAACGCTCCACGGCTGCCTCTAGTTGTGGTGGTTAGTCAGGGTACTGCAATCCCATAGATTCCAACTGCTCTGGTGTATTGCCTTTTTTACCTGCACTCCTCAGCTACCGAAACATAACAGATAACCATGGTTAACAGAAGAGAAACAATGATGCCAAGCACCAGCCTCCTTTTAAAGTGTCCAGTGTTGTCATTCTTACTTAATCATGACAGATTGATCTCCAGCCATGTCCTCATCAACACCCACATCTGTGTTAATGGAGCAATCACTGAAAAGAGGTTAGCTGGTCCTTTTAAGGCAGGGCTGCAATGATGTTGAAATGTGTTTTGGGGGATAAAGTTCATTTTCTAGCCAAATATTGACTTTGCAAGTAATTGCTGTTAAGCTGATCACTCTTTATAACATTCTGGAGTATATGCAAATTGCCATTAGAAAAAGTGAAGCAGTAGACTTTGTAAAAATTAATATTTGTGTCATTCTCAAAACTTTTGGCCATGACTGTACAGTCCAAAAGGGGTGATAAAGGCGGATTTCTCCTGCGCCGCAGGGCTCAGGGGAATCTGCCAGTATCCCCGGCTCAATCCATGATGGATATGTACTTGGCATTCGCCAACTGCTCCAGCAGATCCTCGACGCGTGGCATTGGGAGCGCATCAGAGGTAGTGATGGCGTTGAGCCCCCTGTAGTCCACGCAGAACCGGGTGGTCCGATCCTTTTTTGGCACGAGAACTACAGGTGAGGCCACGCGCTTTTGGACGGCCGGATCACCCCCAGCTGCAACATCTCCTGGATCTCCTGGCGCATAATCTGCTGCACTTCCTCAGAGATCCGATAAGGTGTCCGCCGTAACGGGGCGCGATTCCCGGTGTCCACCTCGTGGACTGCCAACTCGGTCCTTCCGGGTCAGTTCGTGAACTCGGCCCGGAAGGGTTCCAGAGTGGTCAGCAACTGCAACCGCTGGGAGACGGTTAGCGAGGCATTTACCTCCATGTCCTCAATGGACCCATTGGCATTAGCTTGGGCCAGCATGTCTAGGAGGGGATCCTCTTCCCCGTCCTCGGGCAGATTGCAGACCGGTAGGACGCAGGCTTCACGTTCGTGATGGGCCTTCATCATGTTGACGTGAAAGGCCTTGCGCCTACCCCGAGTGTGGTCAAGCGTGACCACGTAGGTGGCTGGGTTGAGCTGTTGGTGCATGACGTACGGGTCTTCCCAGGCTGCCTGAAGCTTATCCTTTGGTACGGGGACCAGCACCCACACCTTTTGACCCACCTGGTAGGTCCGCTCCCGGGCGTTCTGGTCGTACCAGTGCTTCTGGTCAGCCTGAGCCTGCGTCATGTTGTCATGCACCAACTGCGTCAAGGTCTGCATCTTGTCGCGGAAGCGCATGACATAATCCACGATGGACACTTCCGTGGGGTTTGGCTCATCTTCCCAGGATTCTCTTATCAACCCAAGGGGTCCCCGGACTCGCCTACCATACAGGAGCTCGAAGGGGGAGAACCCCGTCGAGGCCTGCGGGACTTCTCTGTAGGCAAATAGCAGGTGTGGGAGGTACCGCTCCCAATCGCGTCCCTGGGTCTCAACCAGCATGCGGAGCATCTGTTTGAGGGTACCGTTAAAGCGCTCACACAAACCATTGGTCTGTGGGTGATACGCACTCGATACCATACGCGTCACCTGCATTTTGCTGCAGAGAGCCTTCATTAGGCGAGACATAAATTGGGTTCCTTGATCGGTAAGCATCTCCCTGGGAAATCCTACCCGTGAAAAGATGGTCACCAGTGCATCCGCCACCTTATCTGCCCTAGTTGAGGACAGAGCTACTGCCTCCGGGTACCGGGTAGCGTAGTCTACCACAGTAAGGATGTATTGCTTTCCAGAGCTGCTGGGGACGGCCAGCGGGCCCACAATGTCCACCGCGATCCTCTGGAAAGGCTCCTCTATCACTGGCAACGGGATCAGGGGAGCCTTAAGAGCAGGCCCCGCCTTCCCCACTCTTTGACAGGTGATACAGGAGCGGCAGTAGGTAGTCACATCTGTCCCCATCTTGGGCCAATAGAAGTGTTGAGACAGCCGTGCCTTAGTTTTGCTGATCCCCAAGTGTCCAGCGAGTGGAATCTCATGGGCAATCCTCAACAACTCACCTCGGAACTGGTGCGGGACGACCAGCTGTTTTTCCCTCAACCACTCCTTTTGGGAATCTCCGGGTACTGTCTCCCGGTACAACCTTCCTCGTTCCCAGAACACCCTCTCCTTATCAGTCACGGAGGTGGGCGTCTCGGCGAGGTGCCTCAAGTTCTCCAGGCTCGCATCTGAGTGCAGAGCGGCCTGGAACTCCTGGCTGGAGGCAGCCAGAAGTGACATCAGGGTTCCTTCCTCACTGGGACCCTCTGGGACCGGCTCTGGGTCCACCTCTGGTTCAGTCTCTCCTGTAGCGGAGGAGGGTCCAGATGGCAGGGCGCTACCTGCGATCCGGGCACTCTGACTGCGGGTGACAGCAGCTACATATGCAGTCTCCCCGGGGATTTCTATAGACCCATCAGCCTGCGCTGCTATGGGCTCTACCTCCCCATCCACCCCCAACACTTCAGGAGCAGTGCTACTTATGGGCCAGTTACCTTCCTCGGTGGCACTGGTCAGTGTCATGGCGTCACCTTCCTCACGGTTCCCATGCACCTCCCCATTTCCCTGAGCACTGTCGTTTGCTCCCGCTAGGGGTTCCTCAGCCACCTCACTCCGCAGAGCGACGTGGCTGAACGCTCCTGTACCTGTGGACACATCTACCACTTCAGAGAAAGGGTTAACAGATTCAGATGGCACAGATACATCACTATCAACATCATCCCTAGGGAAAGAAAGGTTATCAGTTGCATCATCACTTCGCAAAGCATTAGCAGGTAACACAATCAGGTTCCCATCATCATCAGCTGGTACTTGGCGATCAGGGCCTGCTTGATGGCCTGATAGTTGTCATCTTGATCCGGCGTGAGTGAAGCAAACGCCTCCAGAGCTTTGCCCTTTAGCCCGGGGGTCAAGTACCTGGCCCATTGGTTGTCAGGCAGCCGGTACTGTCTGCAGACTTTCTCAAAGGCCCGCAGAAAAGTGTCCAAGTCTCCGTCCTTTTCCATCACGGGAAAGTGCTTCGGCCGGGGCTTGGGACTCTGAGCGCTGCTGGGCACACTGCTCTGGGCTGTGGAGGGCATTGCCCCTTGTCTGAGCAGCTCCAGTTCATGGGCTCTCTGAGCTTCCCGCTCGGCTCTCTCAGCCTCCCGCTCGGCTCTCTCGGCCTCTCGCTGGGCTCTCTCGGCCTCTCGCTGGGCTTGGCGCTCGGCTATCTCAGCCTCTCGCTGTTTGGCCTCTCGCTGGTCGGCTCTCTCTTGAGCTTTCTGGATCAGCTTCAGGCGTTCTTCATGGTCGTCAGTGGAGAGTCCCTCCAGGGCCGCCTGCAGGTAAGGGTCCATCCCGCCCTGGGTGTAAGCAGTCAGGAGTTGGGCTCTGCTCCTGCGGCACCAACTTGGCTTGGGCCGGCTCCTGCGCCCTCCTCGCTCTGAGCGTGGTCCCGTGCCATCAGGGCCTGGATCACTTCGGCCTTGGTTTGGGCCATGGGGACAATCTCCCTCCACTCGCACATGGCAAGAAGAGCTTCCTTGCTATTCCGATTATACCAGTTGTATCCCCTCGTAGCCATGGTTGCCAAATAAAAGATAGGATAGAAAAACAAAGAGAAGGGGGGGTAACCGCAAGTACACACAATTGTCTCAGGACTAATAAACACTGAGTCTGTTCTCCAAAACTTTAGATGCAGGGTCGCTGAAGAACCGTGCAAGTTTTTTAGTGAATGGAATGATTGCTCAAACCAGATCACTAATGCTCTATAATCCCACCGCTGCCACCAATATGTGATGAAACGGTGCACACACACGACGGCTGCTGCCGTCCGACCCAGTAAACTGCAGGGATTTTTTAATTATCCCACTTCCACTTAGGAACTTGCAGCTCTCTGGCGCCCCCCTTACCCTCAGGTCAGTCAGGGAACTGCACCTAGGATAATTGGTCGCCAGACGGGTCACTTGGATGTGTGCTGGCTATTGGGCACGCTGCAGTGAGGGAATTATAATTACTCCTGGCTGCAGCCAGGCAGTACCCTTATAAACCCCGCTCCGTCACTGCCAGCGTCACCCAATAGATTAACACTTTACACCCCTTCCTTTTAGCTGCCACCAGCTACGGCTTTTGATGAACAATTTATCAAGAGGGTCCGTAGCAACCCCAAAACAGTAGCATAGTGCTTCAGGCACGTGCAAATTCGTTTATAGAGCAGAAGAGACAAACTAATAAATTTATAGGTTTATTCCTTAAAAAGACAGGCAGTGCTTATACAATATAAAAAGATGTAACAAGCTGAGGCAATATAGTTATGTACAAGACAATTAGAAAATAAAAGGGGTTAACATAAGGAAGATCAACTTACAGTTCTTAGATCATAGTAGGCAAGCCATGCGGTCGGGGAGGGGAGACACATCACAATGCATCACAGAGCTGCTATAAGTCTGGTGTCCAGGGCAGATCTCAGGCAGAATACCTGGCCCCTGCCTTATAGACCTGTGGCCGTGACCTCATAAATGGGGTGGAGTTACCAGGGTCCTCCTCTTGCTGAAGGGTATGGTTGGAGTTCTGAAAGATTATCAGGAGCATAACTCATCCTGAGAACCTCGCAGAAGAATGGCAGACCTATCAATGATCTTACTTTGAAATGACGGTTCAAATGAGCCCACACGCGGGTGGCTAGTTTATAGGGCATCCGAGAATTCCATTTCTCAGGTTCTGTTGGAGTTACGGGTTTACCAGTACCACGGGACCGTTGCCTGTCAGGCGCATGTTTCACAACAGTACTTTCGTGTTTCTAGCGGACGCTCCCACCGTGTTATTAACCAAAAGGATGCTCAAGGTCGGAAGCATCCCTGCTTCTTCTTTTCTAAGACCTTTACACCAGCAGAGAGGAATTATTTCATCGGGGACAGGGAGTTGCTGGCTATGAAGTTGGCCTTCTCTGAGTGGAGACATCTTCTGGAGGGGGCTCATTTTCCTTTCCAAGTCTTCACCGACCACAAAAACTTGGTATATTTGCAAACGGCTCAGCGGCTAAATTCTCGCCAGGCCAGATGGTCCCTATTCTTCTCTCGGTTCCACTTCACCCTCCATTTTCTCTCCGGTGAGAAGAATGTTCGGCCGACGCTCTCTCTCGCTCCTTAGTGTCATCAGAGGAGGAGGATGAGGAGCCTCGGCTTATTGTCCCCGAAGGGAGCCTGAGAACTGTAGCCCCGGTTTCGCTAGAGTCTGTGCCTCCGGGCAAGACTTTTGTGCCCACTAATTTGCGACCGGAGGTACTCTCTTGGGCACACTCGTCCAGGGTGGGTGGACACTTTGGGGCAAAGAGGACAACTGAGTTATTGGCGAGGACATACTCGTGGCCACATATGGTCCGTGACGTCAGGGAGTATGTTCAGGCGTGTGTCTCCTGCGCCAGGAACAAGTCCCCTCGACAACGGCCAGCTGGGTTACTTTTTCCTTTGCCGGTGGCAGACAGGCCCTGGGAGATGGTCGGGATGGACTTTGTGGTGGGCTTACCCAAGTCTCGGGGTTGCACTATCATTTGGGTGATCACCGACCACTTCTCCAAAATGGTGCACTTAGTGCCGCTACCACGGTTACCTTCTGCACGGGCCTTGGCAGCATTATTTATTAGACACATCTTCTGTCTACACGGTATGCCAGAACAGATTGTCAGCGATCGAGGTCCCCAATTTGCGTCTCGGTTCTGGAGAGAGTTGTGTCATCTACTCTGCATTGAGTTGAACCTCTCCTCTGCATATCATCCCGAGACGAATGGGTTGGTAGAGAGGGCCAACCAGACCTTGGTCACCTACTTGCGACATTTTCTCTGCCAGGCAGGATGACTGGGCATCCTTGCTCCCGTGGGCAGAGTTCGCGATAAACAATGCTGTGGCTGACTCCACCGGACAGACCCCATTCCTCTTAAATTACGGCCAGCACCCGCGGGTACCGGTGCCCATGCCCGTGGCTTCCGCCGACTCCAGGGTGGCAGACTGGGCTGTGGAGGCACGGGACATATGGGACCGCACCCAGGATGCCATTCAGGCTTCCAAGGAAAGGATGAGGTCTTCTGCCGATGCCCATCGGCGTTCCCCTCCGACATTTGCTCCTGGCGACCTAGTGTGGCTCTCCGCCCGAAACATCAGGCTACGGGTGGAATCCACTAAGTTGGCACCCCGATATTTGGGTCCCTTCAAGGTTCTCGAGCAAGTGAACCCTGCGGTTTACCGTTTGGCCCTTCTGCCTCGCCTTGGTATCTCCGACACCTTCCATGTGTCCCTCCTAAAACCCGTGGTCATCTCCCGTTGCCTGAGTCATCTGCTGGGACGTCGGGTTCGTCTTCGGACGACTACGAGGTGAACGCCATTGTAGGGTGCAAGGTGGTACGGGGCAAAAATTTTTTTTTGGTGGACTGGAGGGGTTATGGGCCTGAGGATAGGTCCTGGGAGCCTGCCGAGCATGTTCATGCTCCGCAGCTCATCGCTGTCTTTGAGCGTAGCGAGGCCCAGAGAAGGGGGGGCCTAGGAGGGGGGGTAATGCTAGGGGTCGAGTTCCCACTTCTGCACAAGGGGAATCTCAAGCCATTCCAGCTGCGGTCTCCCATTCGTCTCCGGCCGCAGTGGACTCTGCTCAGCTTAGACGTCGGTCCCAGCGTCTCGCCCAGTCTAACAGTGTGCAGAGGATTACTGCTGCCTCTCCAGGCTCTGCTATTGTGGTCAGTACTGGTTAGCGGTGAGCAGACGTCTTTAGGACAAAGTCCTTCTGAGCATGCCCAGGGTGAGATCTCTCATTGGAGATCAGGGGTCACATGCTCAGGTACTGCAGCATCTCCTATTGGTCCGCCAGGAAGGTCCTGTGACTACTGGTGTTCTGGAAGTTTCATTGGTCCTTGTTTCTGGCAGGTCCTGTAGCTGTTACTATAAAAGGGTGGCATGGCTGGGCCACCATGCGCTAGTATCAATTGCATTATGTGCTTTGTGCCAATGTGATCATGCACGCATGTGGTTAGGGCTCGGCTGAAATAAGCCCCTAGAATACCGGCACCTCCGGTGAGGAGATTTGAGTGCAACTGGTTAGGGCTTGGCTGAAATAAGCCCCTAAAATACCGGCTTCTCCGGTGAGGAGATTGCTTGATTGCGTTGCTGTCTGCGTGATCACGGACTGCTATCCGCACAGCAGTTATCTGTGTATCCCTGTGGTGTTAACAGGACAGTCTTTTTCTCAGCGGCTCTGTGACGCAACAGGGTTCGCTTTATAACGCTGGTTCAGCGCCCTAGCGTTTTACTTTGCGGCTCACTGAAGCTAAGTGAGTTCGCACCTATCGCCATATAGCGCTGTGGCATTCCCGTTAGCGGCTCTGGGGATTAACAGAGTTCGCACTTACTGCCACAGCACGCTACGGCGTTTATTTTAGCTACTCTGCGGGATAACAGAGTTCGCTACTTTCACCATCTTACTAGCAGCGGGCTTCACCTGCACGGTGGACCCCGGGCTGGGAACGCACCTCTCTAATTTATCTATTAGGTGCGTTCCGCAGACCCTAACAACATATTTCTTGATTTTAATATTTCCATATTGTGGTATAGGGCTCTACTTGCAGCTGATTCAATGTGCTGATACTAGCGCCGCTATGCACCAAATCTAAAATTGAAAGCGGTTTTAGTTGTTTTGTTTGGCAATCAAATATCTTGTCCAAAAAATGCTACAAGTGTCGGTTTACCTGATCGCTGTTGATATTATCTAGCATAAGGTCATTGAGCGATCCTTGATTTGTTGCATTGCATTAAGTCAATACTTTGGGTCCACATTGCATACAATATTTGCTTAGTGTTGGCATCCTTTTTCCATGGACTTGGCCCTTTATGTTGCTTAATAATATTTCAGGATCATAAAGCGTCAGGCAGACACTGAAGACTATATATACACCAAGTGCAAGGGGTGTTTTGGTTGATCAGAGGGGACCAATGATGCCTTTAACTGATCACTCTAGGTTTCCACTTGACGTTTCCGCAAATTTCTTCCTAGCCAGCTCCAAAAAGATGTGTTTACGTATATGTAAGGAGATGAACAGGAGCAGTGTTGTTGGTTAGAGGAACGCTCTGTGGCCGGAACTATCGGGGTCGTCATCACTGTTGCAGGGGGACGACTTGTCTGTGTGGAGAAAGCCTGAGCACCTGACAGAAGGGGTAGTGGGGGACATAAATGGAGCTGAGCGCGGGAAAGAGACAGACTTGGCGGGAAGACGACTACAGAGCAGGACAAAGGTTAACTCACTCTCCTCAACTACTACCACTGACGCCAGCCCATTACAGACCCCTAGATCCTTTACCAAGTGTCCCTCCACAAACCCGGCCCATTACTTGCAGTGCAGACGTACCGTCTTTCCCCGAACTTTGTGTTTCCGTGCGAGACTTGTCTCTCGTGCGGCCTGTACGGCGTTGTGCCCCCGGTGTACTGCGTCACTCTTGAGGAACCAGCAGAAGGAACTGTACCCACGCTCCAATGGACGCAGGATCAACGAACCAAGATCATCAGACTCAAGACCAACAGATCCAGATACTTTGTCATGGTCAGGAGGCAGTGCATCTCGTTCCTACACAGCAGAGCCAGAGACTTTGTTCACAGATTGCGATGCCGTCGGGAACTGTTCCAAACGTCCCTCAACAAGAACTCCAATCGATAAGTCATTACCTTCATATTCCCCCTTCTTATTACGTTTATCGTGTATTTGCTTATGAGAGTTCAGCAATTTGCCTAATTATCTCCCTGCGTGGTTTCCTTGAATTCATACTAAGAAATTGTTTAAGTAAATTCTTGTTAACCCCTTCTCTGCCTCCTGCTGTCTACTGCATCCGACGAACCTTTACACTTGGTGTAGTCGGCAGGATGCAGTCTAGCAGCATGGAGTCAGCAGAACAGGCAGTTGGGCCCAGGACCAGTATCTCCTTGGGGGCCATGTTAAGTAATTTGCCAAAATTCATGGGGTCTAACACCATGTTGTGGAGCTGGACAGAGAACATGAGGGGTATGTTGAGAATGCACCCAATGACTCCCGCACTAGAGGCTGAGGTGGCTATTATGGCCCTGGATGGAGAGGCTAGAGACTCCGTGATGTTATGTGCCCCCTGAGACCGTGACATGTTAACCAAAGTGCTTCAGATTTTGAAAGCAACCCACGAGGACCCCACTGACGTAGGGGAACTTAGGACTCGCCTGTTTAGCCGTATGCAAAGGGGGGGGAGATGGTGACACAGTATATGATTGCCCTACAAGAGTTGCAAACCGCCATTGTCAGAAAAGACGGATTGGGAGTAGGGCCGGCAGATATTGTGTTACGTGACTTGTTGGTGACTTGGCTATGGGACGTCCTGACCAAACATACCCAGAGGGAGTGGGTACGGGTGGACCCCACATCACTTTTGCTGACATAGGAAGTGAGGCCCGCTTACGTGATCAAAAACAGAGGGTGACTGTCCTGGTAGGAAAGGTCCTGAGTGGGGAAGCAGCAGTAAACATGGTCACTAAACCCCCCTGGGTTGAAGAGATGAGGAAAGAACTGCTGAATATCCAAGGGAAATTGGCACAGATGAAGGAAAAAGTAGAGACTGGCCCGAACGTAGTGGGGGCGAAGTGGTGTGGCCAGTAATGACACCATAAGATCCCGCCGACCGAGGTCTCTCACCTGCTTCAACTGCGGAAAGATAGGACATATAGCTCGGGAGTGCCCGTGGCATGGCAGACCTCGGACATGCCAGTCGTTAAACTAGAGGGCTTCGAGCCTGGGGGACGTCACCTGGAGCTAGAATGGAAAGGAAGGAGTGGTGAAAGTCCCACAAACCTGGTGTCCATGTGCCCGCTGGTCTGGGCTGAATTTGACAGACGGGCAGTGCATTGTCTGGTGGATACTGGGTCTCAGATGACCACGATGCCCAAAGCATATTTCCATTGACACTTTCAGGAGACTCTTAGGCCCAAGTGGGGCCCAGTAGTAAAGCTGACAGTGGCAAACCACCTGCCCATCCCGGTCGCAGGGGTGGTGTGGATGCAGGCAGGGCTGCCACTAGGAATTTCGGGGCCCCATACTGGCAAAATTTATGGGGCCCCCTTGAGACTCCGCCCAGGCTCCACCCCCCAGCTCCGCCTCCACCCTAGCTCCTCCTCCACCACGTGAACCTCCCAAAATCCCTCCGCCCTTTCTTGGAAAAACTCCACTTCTTGACTCAATGGTGACAAGAACGAGTGGAGGTGCTGCTGCTTAACTCCGCTATGCAGTGCAGTCATTTTGACAGGGCAAAAATAAATATTGTGCGGACCATTTTTTTGGCCTGTCAAAATGATGAGTCCCTTAGATTGATTTCTGCCCTGGTTCCAGGAGAGGGATTCATGGAGCCAACAAAGGTCTGTGGACAGAAGTAAGTGGGAAGCACCACATACACAGCAGAACAAGGGATACTGTCTAATAGTCATATGACAGGGAGAGGTTAAATCATATTTAAGTAATTAATCTTTATTGGAAATAAAGAATTGCCTTTATTGATATCCCGTAACAAGTGATCTCCATACATATCACAGTATTCTCTATACCAAGAGCAATAATATGACATACAAGGAACAAATACCACCACACCATGATCAGACCACATATTACCATCACAGTGACCAAAAAATACCACATACAAGGAATACATACCACCAATTCATGAAGAGATCATATATTACCACTACATAGTACCATATTAAAGGGAGAGATATCATCATACCATGACCAGATCACATATTCCCACCACACAGTGGCCGAAAAATACTACATACAAGGGACAAATACCATCACACCATGACTACACCACATAGATAAATACCGTAACACCATGACCAGATCTAATCTATGAGAACATTGTTGAAGCTCTCATATACTTGCATTGAGAGCTAATGACTAGAGATGAGCAAATTTGTTCAGGTCCCCACTTATTCGTCAAGCTATAGCACTTACCGAATAAGCTACAGCGGGAACGCGGATACCTGGAGCGTGATGGCTGATGGGCACCGCAGCTGCATGTGACACAGTACATGGAAGGAGAGCTCAACACACAGGCTCTCCATGTATGTGTTGTGACTGTAACACAGCCGCGATACATGCAGCTGTGGCGCCAAACAGCTGATCATCGGGAGCGCTCCAGGTATCCGGGTTACTGCTGCAGCTTAATCGGTAAGCGCTACAGCCTGCAAAATAAGCAGGGACACAAAGAAATACGCTCAACTCTACTTAAGACATAGCTTCTGATTTCTTGCCAGTCAGAAGCTGCGCTTACAAGATGGCACTGAAATACCAGAGTGATGCTGAAAATTGATATGTCGGACGGTATGAGAGAGAACTTAGGTTTAAAGGGACTCTGTCAGCATAGAGTGACTGTTCTGTTCAAAAAAGTCCCTACATTCTGTTTCACATTGAGGCCAATCCTTTAAATCCACCTTGCCACCTGCTTGTTTTCCCTCTATGTCCATCCCCTCTCCTTCAATAGACAGCTCTGGCTTCATATCAACAGAGAAGGATGGAGACAGAGGAAAATAAGCAGGTGGGAAGATGTATTTCAATGATTGTCCACTGTGAAGCACCTGAACTTGAACAGTCATTTTTTGCTGACAGAGTCCTTTTAAAGCAACACTCCAGTGATGGAAAAAATAAAAAACAAGCATAGAGACACCAGCTCTAAACAAAATGTGTGCACCTTGATGGATCCACGGCAGGCTGGCAGCGCTTTTGCTTCACGGATACAGGTGCAGCTCCCCAGACATGCAGACTAGAGGAACCATTGGTGAACATCGGTCTGCACTTGGACCACTTTGCATGGACCGGCCACGGGTCTCCTGACCTGAACTCAGCAGCCTTACAGCATGTATGAGGATGCTGGTCAGGAGATTGGCGCCCAGTCCAGGCACTGCTGTGCGAGCGCAGACTGGTTTCCCCCTTTCAAAAATTACACTGCCATAATAATAAAGATTTTTCCCAATCATATATACTCACTTCCATCAATAATTCCTCACCCCCCTTCCAAACCCCAAACAAAACTTAGAAGCTACTGGATTATCCTGAGCACTGCAGCCTGATGTTATAATTGGGCATTTGGTTTTCCAGCAGGTCAGGATCATCCAGTAGCTTATATATACATTGCTATTGGGTAGTCGAAGGGGAAGGGGGAAGGAATAATTATACAATCATTCCTTACCCTCCCCCCCTTTGACTCCTCAATAGCAATGTATATATAAGTAGAATCACGTACTGAAATAGTGGACAAATGAATACATGGACTTGTTATTTACTCACACAGCCGATGTTGCCGCCGCGCCCACCACCCAGTCAAGAAGAATTTAATGGTCGTCTCACCCTGCCCACCGCTGCCGCCTTAGCCTGCCCAACAAATAAAAGGAAAGTTTATATTACAGCATATATAATCACTGAATATACACTACAAAAAATTCTTTATTGGTATTTATTAAGCACCTATAAATTATAGAACATAAATACCTCAAAATGTAACTCTAAAGGGTATGCCACACTAAACAACATCGCTAACCGGATCGCTAAAAAACGTCACTATTTAGCGATCCCGTTAGCGATGTTGTTGTGTGCGGCATCTGCCAGCGACGAGCTTCCTGCTGTGATCTCGCTCGTCGCTGGAATCGTTCCGGACCCTATTTTCTCGTCGGCGCTCCCGCTGGGTAAGTATATATCGCTAGTGTGGCACCTTTTCTTAGCGATTTAGCGGTACTTTTGTACCGCTAAAGTCGTTAAGGAGATCGCTAACCGCGATAGCGTCCTTAACGATATCGCTAAATGTGGCCGACACTAGCGATATAGAAACAATCCCGCTAGCGATCTCATTAGTATGCGACGCTAACGAGATCGCTAGCGGGATTGTGTAGTGTGGCAGTACCTTAAGTGATTATGTGAAAGAACAAAAATAAATAAATAAAATAGGAGTCAAGAGTAAAAG
This sequence comes from Oophaga sylvatica, assembly GCA_033576555.1. Taxonomy (NCBI): domain Eukaryota; kingdom Metazoa; phylum Chordata; class Amphibia; order Anura; family Dendrobatidae; genus Oophaga; species Oophaga sylvatica. Next base: position 56,565,391 of record JARQOD010000003.1, read on the forward strand.
GGTGATCACCCCATTTATTTATTTTACTCACTTTTATAGCAGTAATCTTTCCAAAACACTTTAGGGTATGTTCCCACAGTCACTAAATGCTACGGTAAAGTAGACCTCTTACGGAACTTATCTAGATGTGTGGTGAGCACTTTGAACCCCCAAGTGCTTGACAGAAGTTTATAATGTAGAGCCGTAAAAATAAAAATTTTTCACAAAAAATATGTTTTCACCCCCAATTTTTTATTTTCACAAGTGTAACAGGAGAAACTGGACCCCAAAAGTTATTGTGCAATTTGTCCACAGTGTGCTGTGGCCGGGGCCCTGCTGCGGCCGTGTGCTGGTGGCCGGGCCCTGCTGCGGCCGTGTGCTGGTGGCCGGGGCCCTGCGGCCGTGTGCTGGTGGCCGGGGCCCTGCTGCGGCCGTGTGCTGGTGGCCGGGGCCCTGCTGCGGCCGTGTGCTGGTGGCCGGGGCCCTGCTGCGGCCGTGTGCTGTTGGCCGGGGCCCTGCTTCGGCCGTGTGCTGGTGGCCGGGGCCCTGCGGCTGTGCTGGTGGCCGGGCCCTGCTGCGGCCGTGTGCTGGTGGCTGGGGCCCTGCTGCGGCCGTGTGCTGGGGGCTGGGGCCCTGCTGCGGCCGTGTGCTGGTGGCCGGGGCCCTGTTGCGTGGCCGGTGCTGGGCGTGTGCTGGGCCGGGGCCTGCTGCGGCCGTGTGCTGGTGGCCGGGGCCCTGCGGCTGTGCTGGTGGCCGGGGCCCTGCTGCGGCCGTGCTGGTGGCCGGGGCCCTGCTGCGGCCGTGTGCTGGTGGCCGGGGCCCTGCTCGGCCGTGTGCTGGTGGCCGGGGCCCTGCTGCGGTCGTGTGCTGGTGGCCGGGCCCTGCTGCAGCCGTGTGCTGGTGGCCAGGGCCCTGCTGCGGCCGTGTGCTGGTGGCCGGGGCCCTGCGGCTTTGCTGGTGACCGGGGCCCTGCGGTTGTGCTGGTTGCCGGGGCCGGGCCCTGCGGCTGTGCTGGTGGCTGGGGCCGGGCCCTGCATGCTGCCTGATGGTGGCCGGCCCTGCTGGTGGCCGGGGCCGGGCCTGCTGCTGCGTGGCCGGGCCCTGCTGCCGCTGGTGGCCGGGCCCTGCGGCTGTGCTGCGGCCGGGCCTCACCCCGGGACCTCTCCCCCTGCTCTGTCCCGACGGTCCCGGTCCCGCTCAGTTACGTGGCACGCACGCTGCTCGCTCTGCTCCGGAATGAGGAAGTGGAGCAGAGCAGAGTGTGACGTCACGTCCGGCTGGCTGATGCACCTGGGCGGGCCATAGCTTCAAGCTACAGTGCCTGCCCAGCAGCCAGCCAGCCAGGCCCAGCCCAGGGGCGTTTCTGATTTTGTGTGGGGAGGGGGAGGGACAGACAGTGAGTGGAGAGAGTGTGGTGGGGAATATTTAGCAGCGAAGTGCTGCGAGCCTGCGTGCGCTTCGCCTGGCTGCCAGCGACGCGTGCTGGGGGGGGGGCGGCGCGGGCGGGCGGGCCCCCCTAAGTCACCGGGCCCGGGCGGGCCCCATACACTAGTAATGGCTGTAATGCCCTGATGGCGGCCCTGGATGCAGGTTTCTCTGTGCAGCCAAGATCTCAGACGGAAAGGTATAGTGCTGACCCAAGGCGAAGCCGGCCTCAGTCATACTGTCACCCTGGGGATGAACGTCTTGAAAGAATTCGGGAAACTGCTTCTGGATGAACTTGCTCACCCCACCCTGAAATAGTGGAGCATACATACTCCCCAGCGACAAGTATTTCAGCGACTGCTTCGTACCACTTAAGCTCAGGAGTCGTCCAGTCATGGAGAAACGTTGGGAAAGGTGACAGTGCCAAACAACGCTAAATTCACCCTACCACCGGGGCAAACAGTGCTGACCCTGCCTGTTCGAGCCCATGCCCCGTTGGAGGGGGTAGAAGTACAGCTAGAACCCCTTTAGCTGAACCACTGCCAGCAGGACTGTTGGTGGCACAAACTCTGGCCGTTGTATGAGATGGAACAGTGCTTGTACCAAGAAGTAATAATGCCATCCAGGAGCAAAGTTGCACGGATAGTAGGAATGCCTGAGGAAATCATTCTGCCCAGGCCATACAGTTGTCAGTTAGACAGGAAGACCCGTGGTCAGTGACAGTCACTTCTCCAACCCCGGAGCCCCAATACATCCACGAGGGGCGGCTCATATTGGATTAGATGCATGCCAAACTGTCCGAGCAAACGTCTGCCCAAGTACAAGCAGAGGCTGTATTGGGGAAATACAGGTCAGTGTTTGCAAGTCACAAGGACGATTTTGGCTGTACTATGGCTATTACTCATGAAATACCAATAGGGAACACAGCGCCTATCAGAGAATGTTACCGGCAAATTCCCCGTTATACCAGGAAGTTCGAGAGATGCTCGGTCAGATGCTGCAGGCAGGTGTCATTAGGAAAAGCCAAAGTCCATGGGCAGCCTCCATCGTGCTAGTGCGGAAAAAGGATGGAACATTGAGGTTTTGTGTAGACTATCGTAAACTTAACGCCTGCACCGTGCGGGACTCTTACCCCCTGCCTCGGATCGAAGAGTCTTTATCTGCTTTGGTGAAAGCCAAATTCTTCTCGATGTTGGATCTCGCTAACGGGTACTGGCAAGTGCCCATGTCGGAGAAGGACCGGGCGAAGATGGCTTTTATTCTACCTATGGGTCTCTTCGAATTCAACAGGATGCCCTTCGGCTTGGCCAACGCTCCGGTACGTTCCAACGTCTGTTGGAGAGGTGCTTAGGTGACCTGAACTTCGAGGCTATGCTCATATACTTGGACATCATAGTGTATACTTCCTCGTTTGAAGATCACCTGCGGAGACTGGAGCAAGTGCTGAGCTGCCTGGAGAGTACGGATTTAAAGTGAAACCCTAGAAGTGCTACTTGTTCCGGACTCAAATTGAGTATCTAGGTCGTCGTCTCAGTGGACGGAGTGGAACCGTCCCAGGAGAAGATCAGAATAATTCAGGACTGGCCAACCTCTGAGACCGTGAAAGACGTTCCTGGGATTGACTGGGTACTACCGTCGCTTTGTGAAGAACTTTGCCCATGTGGTGAAGCCTCTGCTAGAGCTTTTGAAAGGGGTACCCCCAAATGCAAAAGGCCTGTCGGTCTGCTGGGAAAAAAACAGGAAGCTTTTCGGAACTTGAAGAAAGCACTGACTGAAGCACCGATGCTGGCCTATGCGGACTTTTCTGTGCCGTTCATTCTCCACACTAACGAAAGCTTACACAGGTTGGGAGCTGTGTTGTCGCAAGTGCAGGACGGGAAAGAGAGGGTGAACAATTACGCTAGTCGGTCCCTTCATGATTCCGAAAGCAACCCGGACAACTACAGTTCTTTCAAGCTGGAGTTGCTGGCATTAGTGTGGGCTGTGACAGAGCGGTTCGCGGAATGACTGGCTCGGAAGTGTAAGCGCACCTGGAGAACGCTAAGTTGGGGGCCCTCGAACAACGCTGGGTAGCCCGAATGGCGAAGTTCCAGTATAAAATTGTCTACAGGAGGGGGGCTGAAAACACCCACTCCTTGTCCAGAGCAACACATATAATACATGGAAAGAACAATGATGATACTGGAGGATGAACAAGTTCCCCGATTTCAGAAGACTGCTGGGACGGTGGCAGCTACACTGGACCAAATTTGGACCACCACACGTGAAGGAGTGTTGGGAAGGTCCAGGGACGAGTGGGTACGCTTACAGCAGGACGGCGAACTAGCTGTTTCGTCAATAGGTGACACAGAAGCAGCTGCCCAGACAGGAACAAAGCACTCACTCCAGAAGAGCTGAAAATATTCCCGACAGTGGGAGCAACAATGGTAGAAATGGGGTCTTGTATCGAAAGGTCCAGCTACAGAAAGAACTGGGGGCTTCTTGGCAGGTGGTGATCCCAGAAAGTTCTTTCTAAAATTGCTGCTGAAGCTCATGAAAAAGGAGCTCACTTCGGTGCTGAGAAAACCTTTCAATGGCTACAGCATTTTGTCTGCCATCTCCGGTTAAGAACAGCGGTTGAAGAGGCTTGTAAATGCTGCCAGGCTTGTGAATTGGCCAAATCTCTAGAACGGGTCCCAACACAGACCATTGTGACGTTAGCACCCCTTTAACTACTGACCGTCGACTACTTCACCATCGGACCGGCGCATCAGGGGTTTAACCACTGTCTAGTGATGATTGATCATTTCTCGAAATTCTCTGTAGTAACGCCCACTTGAGATCAAACGGCGGAGTCGGCTGCTCATGCCATCTGTAAAAACTTCATTCAGGTCTATGGATGCCCGCACTGATCAGGGGCCTTTTTCTTAGGGAGAGTCATGGATGAGCTACAACAGATATATCAGTTTGACGGCTCTCACACACCGTACCATCCACAAGGAAATGGGGCTTGTGAATGATTGATTTATCCGTACCCTCATACAGATGCTGTGGACCTTGGAAGAGGATCGGAAGGCTCGGTGGCCTGAATACGTGGCTGAGCTGGTATGGATCTATAATAATCGAGTGCACCAGACCACCAGTTTCATGCCCTACTCTGTGTTTTTTGGCCCCAACGGGAAAGAAGTCACGGAGCTAGAATTGGAGCCGGGGGATGACTGCCCGCGGACAGGGGTGTCTACCTGGGTTCAAGAACATCATCGTCTGCAGAAACCTACATTGTCTGGTGAAAACTCGACTTCAGTAGCATGAACACACTGATAAACTTCCTCTGCGGGGACAGATCTTTGGGTTGGGGACCGAGTGTTGGTGAGAAAAACATCCAGGGGACAAACTGGAGAATCGATGGGAGAGTCGGCAGAAAAGGACCAGTCTATGAGATCCAACCAGAGGGAGAGGGCAAAGCACCCACGCGGGTAGTGCACTGAAGTATGCTCCGGCCATGCCTCTCCAAGGATCCCTTACGCCTGAGGTTTCTGAGGAGGTCCCTCCCACAGTAGAGGAAGATGAAGAGGGTCCTGAACAACAGCTTGAGAATGTCCGAGGATCAGAACCCTGGACCCTCAGAAGGAAATGTTACGGCAGGCACAAACCTGATTTCTCCCACATCAGGACAGCTGGGTACGACCACACTCGAGGACTCCACTACTCCTAATCTACGTCGCTCTGAATGTACAACGGCTGGACAGCCCCCCAACCGGTACAACCAGGATCAATTAGTCAACAAGTTGCTAAGCAAGATCCACACAGACATGATGTATTCCAGGATGCCTTGCCCATGGAATGGTAAGTGAAAGGAAACGGGGAGTGTAAGGAGATGAACAGGAGCAATGTTGTCGGTTCGAAGAACGCTCTGAGGCCAGAACTATCGGGGCTGTCATCACTGTTGCATGGGGACGACTTGTCTGTGTGGGGAAAGCCTGAGCACCTGACAGAAGGGGTCGTGGGGGACATAAATGGAACTGAGCGAGGGAAAGAGAGACTTGGCGGGAAGACGACTACAGAGCAGGATGAAGGTTGACTCCCTCTCAACTACCACCACTGACGCCAGCCCTTTACAGACTGACCGACCCCTACATCCTTTACCAAGTGTCCCTCCACGAACCCGGTCCATTACGTGCAGCAGATGTACCATCTTTCCCCGAACTGTGTTTCCGTGCGAGCCCTTGTCACTCCTGCGGCCTGTACGGCGTTGTGCCCCCGATGAACTGCGTCACTCTTGAGGAACCAGAAGTAACTGTACCCACGCTCCAACAGACCCAGGATCAACGGACCCAAGATCATCAGACTCAAGACCAATAGATCCGGATACTTCGGCACGGTCAGGAGGCAGTGCATCTCGTTCCTATACAGCAGAGCCAGAGACTTTGGTCACAGATTGCGACGCCGTCGGGAGCTGTTCCAACCGTCCAACAAGAACTCCAATCGATAAGTTATTACCTTCATATTCCCCTTATTATGTTTATCGTGTATTTGCTTATGAGTTCAGTATGTGCCTAATCATCTCACTGCGTGGTTTCCTTGAATTCATACTAAGAAATTGTTTAAGCAAATTCTTGTTAACCCCTTCTCTGCCTCCTGCGGTTTACTGCATCCGACGAACCTTTAGATATACACCAAGCAGCTCCATTTGGTACTCTCTTGCTCCTTTCTACTATCATAGGTGACTGTCCTCAGAGGATATGTCATAATTTTGAATACATACTTCAACATATTTACTCATCACTGGACAGTCGTCCGGAATCTGTCAGCCATTTAATCCCTTTGGAAATGTTGTGTGACACCACTCTATGCCCTCCGTATGCTATCTCTGGTATATAAAAATTGTTGACAGACCCAGATCTGGAAAACCTTCATCCATTTTGCAAGGCTTGAGAAACTGTGCACCTAAGCACATTTATGAAGGATCAGTGGGACAAAGGCTTTTTCTTCTTCTTCCAAAAATCGGTTATGGACACATATTTACAAGAAACAAGCTATAAAATTGTTTAAAGGTGGTATCAGGTGTTCTCCACTTTACAACAATGGTTCCGAGGTATCTAGTCTATGTTGATGTGGCGGGGTGCATGGGAAGATGTCACATTTAGAGTGGTCTTGCCCGCCTTTAGAAACATTCCGGGATGAGGTCATCAGAGTTATTAAGTAGTTGACAGGCGTATCAGAACTTAGGACACCAAAAGCTACACTGTTATACATGTTTTCTGTGCCCAAGCAGGTGTATAAGAAAATCACTATTAAAAGGCATCTACTTTAGACAGCTAAAATAATACGACTTCATTGGGATTAAGTACTATTCTTTAGAAGAATGGTTCGTAGAGATGGCTAGGACCCATGCTATGTAAAAAACTGATAGCCCAAACACAAGAAGACTATTACAACCGCTACTAAATGGTTTCACTGGGAAACTTTTCCCTATTTTCCACTCTACCAAACTAGGCTAAGGTGCTTTAAAGTTCATCTCTTCTTTGCACTCCCATAGACCAACAAATTGTTGAATACCTTCCATCCAATCTACGTCCTTACATCCTGACTGTAATCCAATCTACTGTATTAAATGAAATACCCATGGATCTCCTTGACCTTTCTTTCTTCTAATCTTTGAAGCATCTTGCTTATCCATAAACTACATTGTTTTCATGATATTTGTACCATGATTATCCCTCTTTATTCATACGCTTTAATTCTTTATGTAATGAAGCCCACACATCGCTTTTTTTGTTCTTTCTCTTCCAGACTTTGATTTTCTGTTTATTGTTATATTATGCTGTTACAAAATAAAAAACTTTTAATTTGAAAAAATAAAAAATAAAGAAAATGGCTACTTTCCTGTGTGAGTTTTTAGATGTGTAACAAGATTTGTTTTCCGAATAAAACATTTTCCACATTCTGAACATGAAAATGGCTTCTCTCCTGTGTGAATTCTCTGATGTTTTGAAAGTGTGGATTTCTCACTATATCGTTTGCCACATTCTGAACATGAAAATGGCATATCTCCTGTGTGAGATTTCAGATGTGCAACAAGACTACCTTTTCGATTAAAACATGTCCCACATTCTGAACATGAAAATGGGTTCGCCCCTGTGTGAATTCTCTAATGTCTTACAAGATCAGATTTCATTGTAAAACATTTCCCACATTCTGAACATGAAAATGGATTCTCCCCTGTGTGAATTCTCTGATGTCTAGCAAGTTTTGATTTAATACTGAAACATTGCCCACATTCTGAACATGAAAATGGTTTCTCCCCTGTGTGAATTCTCTGATGTACAACCAGACTTGATTTCTCTGTAAAACATTTCCCACATTCTGAACATGAAAATGGTTTCTCCCGTGTGAATTCTCTGATGTGCAACAAGACTTGATTTATCAGTAAAACATTTCCTACATTCTGAACAAGCAAATGGTTTTTCCCCTGTGTGAATTCTCTGATGCATCATAAAATCAGATTTTTGTGTAAAACATTTCCCGCATTCTGAACAAGCAAATGGCTTCTCCCCTGTGTGAATTTTCAGATGTTTTGAAAGTGTGGATTTATCACAATATCGTTTACCACATTCTGAACATGAAAATGGCTTCTCCCCTGTGTGAGTTTTCAGATGTGCAACAAGACTAGCTTTCAGATTAAAACATTTCTCACATTCTGAACATGAAAATGGCTTCTCTCCTGTGTGAATTCTCTGATGTTTTGAAAGTGTGGATTTCTCACTATATCGTTTGCCACATTCTGAACATGAAAATGGCTTATCTCCTGTGTGAGATTTCAGATGTGCAACAAGACTACCTTTCCGATTAAAACATGTCCCACATTCTGAACATGAAAATGGCTTCGCCCCTGTGTGAATTCTCTGATGTCTAACAAAACATGATTTCTCTGTAAAACATTTCCCACATTCTGAACATGAAAAGGGCTTCTCCCCTGTGTGTATTATCTGATGTCTAACAAGACTTGATTTCTCTGTAAAACATTTTCCACATTCAGAACATGAAAATGACTTCTCTCCTGTGTGTATTAGAAGATGTCTCTCAAGATGTGATTTCTTTGTGAAACCTTTCCCACATTCTGAACATGGAAATGGTTTCTCCCCTGTGTGTACCATCTGATGTCTTACAAGACATGATCTGTGTGTAAAACATTTTCCACATTCCGAACATGAAAATGGTTTCTCTCCTGTGTAAGCTGTTTCATGATCAAGAGCCCTTCTGTGACTGTTATTTTGCATATTTGTCTTTGATGAAGCAGAAACAAGGGCCTGTTGAAAAGGATCAGATGACAGATTTTTTCTGATAACATCTTGAGGTGTTTCTGGTATAATGACATGTTCTTCATAAGTATCGGGTGTCATATGAAAATTATCTGCTGAAAAATCTGAGAATATCAGACATCCCTCAGTGCTCCTGGTAAAGTCACCTGCCAAGAACAAAAAATATTTTATTATTTTTCAGAAACATTGCATTGGAATTATAAAGTATATAATAACATAAATAGTTATAATATTATAACATGTCTGTGCAAACTGGACAATAGACCAGAAAGAGGGACTGAGATCACAGTGTTAGGCCACCAAGTTATGTCCTTACTAATGTTCACTACTCTATTATAGCCGTCTTTTCAGTTCATATTTCCCTGTGTCTGTCTTGAATCTGTTCCAGTTACATGTTCGAGGAGACTCATAAAAGGGATCTGTAATTAGTTTTATTAGGAGATTCCTTCTCATAGAATCTATGACAAGTACAAGCACTATAAGACTGAGCAAAGCACATTGGAGGAGATTGGTCATGTACACAAGTTAGGGTTTTAGATAAAAAATGCTTAGTTACTTACCGGTAACAGTGTTTTTTGGAGCCCATGACAGCAATCCGCCGTCCAGGGACAGGAGGCCTACAGACATAAAAGGGCGGCACCTCTCTCTCTTCCACATCAGTTGGATTACAGAGCATGAGAGGACCTCTCAGGTTAGTAGCAAACATACATTATTTTGTACACAACATAACTTTCCACACGTGCTTGTGCTAAGGCCAAAAGAAGTGCTCACCCACACGTGAAGGGAGGGAATATAAGGGTGCTGTCATGGGCTCCGAAAGACACCTTTACCGGTAAGTAACTAAGCATTTATTCGGTCTCTCATGACAGCATCACGAGAGAATTACAGAGATGTAAGGAAATTAGATAGGGACCACAGCCTGAAGCACCCTTCTCCCAAATGTGAGATCGGATGAGGCACCCAAATCAAGTCTATAATGTTTGAAAAACGTAGAGAAGACAATGTAACCTCCTTACATATCTCCTCAATCGACACCTCCAATCTCTCTGCCCAGTAAGTTGCTACGGCTCATGTGGAGTGAGCCTTCAGACCCTCTGGAACTGCAACACCACTTGCTGTATGGGACAAAGAAATTGCTTCCCTGATCCATGTAGCTAAAGTGCTCTGAGACCCTAAGCCCATTCCTTGCTCCCTGAAAGGAGACAAATAAAGAATTATCTTTCTTCCAAGGGTCAGTAATTGAAATATAACTAAGTAGGCACCTCTCTTCCCTTTGATTCCCGGGGTCCGCACAGAAGGAAGGAAGCACCATCTCCTGCAGTCTGTGGAACTTAGAGGCTACTTTTGGCAAATATGAGGAATCCGGCTTCAAAATAACCCTATCCTCCCTAAAATACATAAAATGGATATGGGTACCATAAAAGACCATGAGACAAGTAAATACATTTTATGCCCATTTCTACACGCATCATATGAGCGTGAGCGAAGTCGACCCCCCCCTTCCCTGTGAGATCCCTCACACCCCACCCAAGGGGGTATGTCTGCTTTGCTGGTGCACAGGGTGATCTAAAAAAAGTGTGAAATGACTGACAGAAATTGCTTATGCCACTTACACTGCTGCTAATGTTTCTGCAGTGACGCCTTGATGTTCCCGGGGTTGGAAGCCTAGAACTGTGACGCACACTATGCCTCACTGCTGCCTTGGGGAAAACCATTCTTAAGATTGTCTACTAGCGTGTGTTACGGACTGACCTGGTTGGAGTAGTGATATTGCAACCACTAGGGGCAGCACCGGGCAGGTAGCGTAGTCTGGAATAGCCAAGGGGTTGATATACAGGAACAGCAATGTAGTTTGAAGGAATAAGCAGGAATCGTAGTCAAGGAAGCCACTGGTCGTATACCAGGAACAGCAGTGTTGTTTGAAGGAATATTAGGTGGAAGGAAGCTTGACTAAAGGCAAGTAGCTCAATAATCATGCAAGGAACTGAGAGCAAGGCCAGGTTTAATTACGGTGTGCAATCAGAATGAACCAATCAGGAACTCAGGGTGGTAAGGTGGTAACCAACTGGAAACTCAGGGTGGATACATCAGCAATAACATAGGTTCAAGTATTTGAATAAGCACAGAACTGTCCTGCAAGCTGAATAGCTCAGAAGGAAGAGCTGCTGACTGGGGCACAGGCGCTGCCTGGTTCGAATCCAGACAGTGTGTTTTGATACTCCAGCATGCCCGCGTCCCTTAACAGGGGGAAGAATCATCTGTCAAGATTTACTCTTGAACTTGGATCTAACAGAGTGGCAAACCAGTAGTCAGCACTATTTCTAAAACTAAGAATAGGGGCATCATGTTGAATATAGTACAGCAAGAAGCTGCTCATGTGTCGGGTGCTTCCATAAGGTCAAATTCCATGACACGTTGGTGGCGAGTCAACACTCAAGGTTGCTTACTCTGTCCCCTCTTGCCAACCACAGACAACAGAGAAAGGATCATTATCCATTTCATCTTCTAACTGTTGCACATCCACCACCTCTTCCTCCTCATTCTCTTCAATTTGTTCCTCGACTCCTGCACCTTCACTAACAGTTTGTCTGGAACCATGAGCACCCTCGATTGAGGTAATCCACTCTCGAATTGCACCCACCTGTACGACGAGAGTCCGGAACTTAGAGAAATTGTTATCCCTTCAGCATCCTGCTCTGCTTCCACCTCTTCCTCTGGGACCACCACCTCCTCCCGCAGAGTATTCAAAGTTGTTCCAGCATGTAGATGACCGGAATAGTGATGCCGATGATGGCATCGTCAGTGCTAACCATCTTAGTAGCTATTTCAAAATTGTGCAGAAGGATGCAGAGGTCCTTTATCTGTGCACACTTTGCAAGCTTGATTTGCACCACGTTTGTCCTGTGTTGGCCCTGGCTATGCTAAAAGGACATACTGCACCAAGGTTCGTCGCTGCTGCCACAATCACTGCAGCATGTGCAGAGTGGAATTCCACCATGTCTGAACATCGCAAATGAAATGATTAACCGGAGGGCTGAAAGACCTTGAAAACGATGCAAGTGGATGACCTGCGGAGTGCAATCATTAGAAGTGAGCACGCATTGGTCGTGCTTTCTACAGGAGTGCATCCAGGCCAGGATAGTGTCAGGGAAATTGCCAAGCAAGGCACGTGTGTGAGGTTGCCCCTGTGTAGGGCTGCCACCAGGTTTGCACCGTTATTACACACGGCCTTCCTGGCTCCAGGTTCAGTGAAGACAGCCATTGCCAACAGATTAGAGATGGTAGAGTTCAAGGTCTTAGCTTTAGCATGTATAGGAGGAAACATTCTTTTAAGTGACCACAACTGCAGGACTGAGGGCTGGCTGCTTTGCAGAGAGAGGGTGGAATAGGGTGAACATGACAAACTGCTGGACTGTGAGTGAGGTGCATGCGATGTTATGGTGAAGTGAGAAAGAAACAGAAGGCATGTCCACTTCCATAATAGGTGATGTGCTCTCACTCACCCTGACTGTAGGGCGTAAAAAATGGAGTTTCTGCAGCCAGAGACCTGTGTGAGAACATTTGGCACGGTGAAGGAGGAGGAAGAAGCAGCAGATGTGATTGATGGGATGGCCAGTGGTTGGCGAGGCCCACTTGTCTGCATTTTAGCGCAGTGAGATTCCCAGACTAAGGCATATTGATAGTGCATGTGCTGCTTCATGCACGTAGTAGTCAAATTTTTGCAATTTTTGCCTCTACAGTCTTTTTTGGCAAAACTGTCAGTTAGCGTGAGTTGGGTCATCCTTTACAATCTATAGAAAAGGCCCAGGCTACGCAAACCTTACTGCCCTGTGAACAGCAGACTCTGGGAAGCTGCTGGCCACAGCCGGAGTTGTGGATGAGAATGCAGCGCTTGTCATGGTTGTATCACTCCATGTCTGTGCGGGAAGACCCAACCCCCCTCCGCTGAGCTACTCAGCTGCATTCCTCTGGGTTCACACCAAGACAGATCTACAACTTCATTGTAATCCTCTCTGTCCTCCCACTCCTCGCCCTAAGAGTCACCCTCCTTCTCTTCTTGCCCTGACATCACAATACAGTCCGCGAGCGCCTCTGGTATCTGAGTCTCATCAGGATCGCCTCCTCCCCCAGTGTTTAACTTCTGGTGACGAGGGTCTGGATTCTGCTCGGACTGTACTTCATCCAGCCCTGGATCCAACATCGGTGCAGATGCTTTCCTCCTCTGGATTCTGTGAATTTTTGGAGCATAACTCTGATGCCCATGGAATAGAATGTGTGAACAGCTTTGAAAAATATCCCATCTGTGGTTCCCAACATTCAATTGGGCGTTTGGAAATTTGTGATGTGGGGGAATACCATGGTGATTTGGATGCCACCTTTGAGAATTGTACTGTGTGTGATGTTAAGGTTGAGGAAGAAGAGGAAAGGCCACTTGATGCAGCGCTTGCCATCCACTGGAGCACATGGTCTTTCTGATCCTAGAGAAGCCGTCCAGTAACAGATGTTTTCAGTGGCCTAATGATTTTAAGAGCAAATGGGCCTCCTGATTCCTCATTGCAACACAGTTTTAATCCCAAATGATTTGGATTAGCAAATGGGTTCTCGTGGATGAACCCCTATATTAAACCTAACAATTTTTAAGAGCAAATGGGACATCCTGACTAAAGATGGGCGACTCGAACAGTAAAGTTCGATGTCCGTACTGAACACCTACTGTTCGGGCACGGACACAGATTTCACTAGGAACTCCGTGTTACTGTTCGTGTTCGGCTGCCAGAACACTGGGTGTTTGTCACGCTGTCATGTGCATGGCAGTGCGTAAAACACCACTTTGGATTGGAAATCATAACTGCCGGTCAGAGAGCCGCAGTTCCCACACCTCTCAAAAGACAGCATGAGCGCTCAGTTGTGATCGGAGGTATAAAGCTTACCTCTGGTCACTGGTGTCAGCTAATGGAACTATTGATCCCATCATCCAACACCTGCTGCCGCTAACTACAGTGAGAGCAGGAGCGGGGAATGGGAGTATTCATTAACCTCTCCTGCTCTTAGAAAAACTCTCAAGCTGCTAGCGGGGATCTCACCAAGGTCACCTCAGTTCAGCCCAGTTGGGAATGGAGCCTCAGTGACTGGATTGAACCTCAATGACGTCACCACCGGTCTCTGAGGCTGCACTCGCAGCAGCTCATTCATCAGTGGTTCTCAGCCTGGACGGTCGCATCTTGGCACTGTCCAGGTTGAAAACGGTTTATCCCCCATACAATGGATTACGTATTATGATTTGGTAGCTGAGGAGAGCAGGCAAAAACGGCAATACACCAGAGAGGTTGGAATCTACTGGATTGCAGTACCCTGACTAACCACCACAACTAAAGGCAGCCGTGGAGCGTTCCTACGTTGGTCCTAGACGCCTCGTCACAGCCTGAGAGGTTAACTACACCTGAAAATAGAAAGAGGAAAGCTATCTGCCCCAGAGCAGATCCCCAAAGAACATAGGAAGCCCCCAAACATGTAATGGCGGTTAGACAAGAGGAAATACAGACACAGACAGAAAATAGTATGAGCAAACGTTGGGGCCCAATCTACCTGGACAGAAAAGGATAGGAAGTACACTTACTGCAATCCAAAAAACCCTAAAAAATACCAACTCTACTAATTGCAAAAACACCTGAGATCACACGACCTTTACCACCTAAATTAGTTCTCTGGTGTCACAAAACTAAGCCGCAGCCACTGAAAAAACTGGAAAAGGCAAATGAACAAATAACAGTGGCTCAGATAAACTGAGAGGAGCACAAGCCCCGGAGGGGACCTGGCTGACCTCCACAGAAGTGCAGGGAACAATGCAAAAAGCAAGCACAAAAATAAAAGCAGAAAATATCTTATCTGTTAGCAGAAGATGCAGGCAAGACTCAGCAAGCTTCCAAGTGAACCAGGAACCACAGTTGAGACAAGAACAATTGATCACCGGCAACCATGATGGGAGGGAACCTCCCTTATATAAGACCAGTCTGTAACTCCTGATTGCCAATCCTCATTGAATGGTTCAGTACTGTTTGTAACCATCAGAGGGAGCTTCTGCTCAGAATTCATTTCTAACACATTCACAACAGTACCCCCATGAGGAGGGGTCACCGAACCCTCATTTGGGCAACCAGGTCAGTCGGGATGAGCTCTGTGATATGCACGGTTCAGTCTCCTAGCATGGATGTCCGAAGCAAACACCCAAGAATTATCCTCCTGACCATAACCTCTTCACTTAACCAAATACTGGAGTTTCAGTCTAGAAAAACGAGAATCCAATATTTTCTCAACCACATACTCCAGATTGCCCTCAACCAAAACAGGGTCAGGAGGCGCAGCCATAGGAACCACTGGCTCGACAAACCTCTTCAATAAGGACTTGTGGAACACGTTATGGATCTTAAATGTCTCTGGAAGAATGAAATGAAAGGAAACAGGATTAAGAATCTCCATGATCTTATAAGGTCCAATGAACCTAGGCTTATACTTAGGAGATGCAACTCTCATAGGGATATTTCTTGAGGACAACCAGACCAAGTCCCCCACTTCAAACGAGGACCATCAGTCCTATGCCGGTTGGCAAATCGCTGGGCCCTCTCCTGAGAGAGGGACAACCTCTCCACTACCTGGTCCCAAATCTGCTGCATACGCTCCACAACAGAGTCAACACCTGGACAGACAGAAGCCTCCATCTGTCCCGAAGAAAATCGAGGGTGAAACCCAAAATTGCAGAAAAATGGAGACATCAAAGTGGCAGAGCTAGCCCTATTATTAAGAGCAAACTCAGCCAAAGGCAAAAAAGAGACCCAGTCATCTTGATCAGCAGACACAAAGCATCTCAGATAAATCTCCAATGTCTGGTTTGTTCTCTCAGTTTGTCCATTGGTCTGAGGATGAAAAGCCGAGGAGAAAGACAATTGAACACCAAGTTTAGAACAAAAAGTCCTCCAAAATCTGGAAACAAACTGGACTCCTCTGTCAGACACAATGTTCTCAGGAATGCCGTGTAACCGAACCACGTGTTGAAGGAACAAAGGCACCAATTCGGAGGAGGAAGGCAACTTAGGTAATGGCACAAGATGTATCATTTTGGAAAACCTATCACAAATCACCCAGATAACGGTCATTCTCTGAGAAACAGGGAGGTTGGAAATGAAATCCATAGAGATATGGGTCCATGGTCTCTTGGGCACAGGCAATGGCATCAACAAACCACTAGAGCGAGAGCAAGGCTTGGAGCGAGAGCGAGTCCCGCAGGACTGCACAAATTCCCTGAGTCACGAGACAAATTAGGGCACCAAAAGGACCGACTAACCAAGTCTCTGGAACCAAAAATTCCGGGATGACCGGCCAACGCGGAACAATGAATCTCAGACATCACACTCTTTTTCCACCGGTCTGGGACAAACAATTTCCCAATAGGGCAGCGCTCGGGTTTATCGTCCAGACACCCTTCCAGAGCCAGTCTCAAATTGGGCGACATGGCGGAAAGAACTACACCCTCTTTCAAAATAACAGCAGGATCAGATAACTCAGGAGAGTCCGCAAGGAAACTCCTCGAGAGGGCATCCGCCTTAACATTCTTAGTGCCAGGAAGAAAGGAAACCACAAAATTAAAACGTGTGAAAAACAAGGCCCACCTGGCCTGTCTAGGATTAAGTCGCTTGGCTGATTCCAGATAAACCAGATTCTTATGGTCCGTGAGGACCACCACCTGATGTTTGGCTCCCTCCAGCCAATGTCTCCACTCTTCAAAAGCCCACTTCATGGCCAATAACTCCCAATTACCCACGTCATAATTACGTTCAGTTGAAGAAAATTTTCGAGAGAAAAAGGCACAAGGGTTACTTTTAGAGGTCTCTGGATCTCTTTGGGACAAAACGGCACCTGCCCCAATTTCTGAGGCATCAACCTCCACCTGAAATGGCAGAGAAACATCAGGCTGCCGTAGAACAGGAGCAGAAGTGAATCTCTGCTTAAGTTCCTGAAACGCAGAGACTGCCTCAGGAGGCCAATTCACCACATCAGAACCCTTTTTGGTTAAATCAGTCAATGGTTTAACAATAACAGAGAAAATACCAATAAATTTACGATAAAAATTGGCAAAACCCAAGAATCTCTGAAGAGCCTTTAATGAAGTAGGTTGGACACAATCACAGATGACCTGAACCTTGACCGGGTCCATTTCAATAACAGATGGGGACAAAATGAATCCCAGAAATGAGATCCTCTGTACGCCAAAAAGACACTTTGATCCCTTCACATACAGAGCATTCTCTCTCAAAATCTGGAACACAGTCCGAACATGTTTCACATGAGAGTCCCAGTCATTGAAAAAAATCAAGATATCATCCAAATAAACAATCAGAAATTTATCCACAAAATCCCTGAAAATGTCATTCATGAAGGACTGGAAGATGGAAGGAGCATTAGTGAGCCCAAAGGGCATCACTAGGTACTCAAAATGCCCCTCTGGGGTATTAAACGCCGTCTTCCATTCATCCCCGTGCTTAATGCGAATAAGGTTATACGCCCCCCTGAGGTCAAGCTTGGTAAACCAAGTAGCACTTTTCACCCTGGAAAACAGGTCAGAAATCAAGGGTAACGGATATTGATATTTCACAGTGATATTGTTCAAGAGACGATAATCAATACACGGCCTTAATGAACCATCCTTTTTGGCCACAAAAAAAAAACGGCACCCAAGGGTGAAGAGGATGGTCTGATATGACCCTTCTCCAATGACTCCTTGATATAAGACCGCATAGCGTCATGTTCAGGTACAGACAAGTTAAAAAGGCGACCTTTAGGGAATTTACTACCAGGCACTAATTCAATAGCGCAGTCATAGCTCCTATGGGGGGGCAAGGATGCAGATTTACTTTCGCTAAACACATCAGAAAAATCAGTCAAAAAGTCAGGCACATCTTGAGCCTGGGGAGAGGCAGAAAAAACAGGAGTGTTGGCATTAACACATTGGCAGCCCCAACTGGTCACAGACACAGATTTCCAATCCAATTCAGGATTATGAGACTGTAACCAAGGGAAACCTAGTACAATAATGTCATGCAGATTATACAGCACCAAAAATTTGCAACTCTCCTGATGATCAGTGTTATGTTACGGTAGCTGAGGAGTGCAGGTAAAAAAGGAAATACACCAGAGCAGTTGGAATCTATGGGATTGCAGTACCCTGACTAACCACCACAACTAGAGGCAGCCGTGGAGCGTTCCTACGATGGTCCTAGACGCCTCGTCACAGCCTGAGAAACTAAATACACCTAAAGATAGATATAGGAAAGCTATCTGCCCCGTAGCAGAACCCCAAAGATAATAGAAAGCCCCCAAACATGTAATGGCGGTTAGACAAGAGGAAATACTGACACAGAAAGAAAATAGTATGAGCAAACGCTGGGGCCCAAACTATCTAAATAGAAAAGGACAGGAAGGGTACTTACTGCAATCCCAGAAAACCCTGAAAAAACACCAACTCTACTAATTTCAAAATCACCTGAGATCACACGACCTCTACCACCTAAATTAGCTCTCTGGTGTAACAAAAACAGCAGCCACTGAAAAAACTGGAAAAAGCAAAAGTACAAAACACAGTGGCTGAACCAAACCGAGAGGGCAAAAGCCCCCGGAGGGGACCCAGAAGGCCCCCACAGAAGTGCAGGACAAAATGCAAAAATATAGCAAAAACACAAAAGAAGAAATTGTCTTATCTGATAGCAGGAGATGCAGACACGACACAGCAGGCTACAAGGGAAACTGGAAAGAAGGATTCAGACCAGAACAATTGATCACCGGCAACCCTGATGGGAAAATGATTCCCTTAAATAAGACCAATCAGTAACACCTGATTCCCAATCCTCACTAGTACCGCTTGTAACCACCAGAGGGAGCCTCTGCTCAGAACTCATCTCAAACCCATTCACAACAGTACCCCCCCCTTGAGGAGGGGTCACCGAACCCTCATTTGAGCAACCAGGTCGGTCAGGATGAGTTCTATGATACGCACGGATAAGTCTCCTAGCATGGATGTCCGAAGCAAACACCCAAGAATTATCTTCCTGACCATAACCTCTCCATTTAACCAAATACTGGAGTCTTCGTCTAGAAAAACGAGAATCCAATATTTTCTCAACCACATACTCCAGATTGCCCTCAACCAAAACAGGGTCAGGAGGCACAGCAGCAGGAACCACTGGCTCAACAAACCTCTTCAACAAGGACTTGTGGAACACGTTATGGATCTTAAATGTCCCTGGAAGAAGCAAACGAAAAGAAACAGGATTAATAATCTCCATGATCTTATAAGGTCCAATGAACCTAGGCTTAAATTTAGGAGATGCTACTCTCATAGGAATATTCTTTGAGGACAACCAGACCAAGTCCCCCACTTTAAACCGAGGACCATCAGTCCTATGTCGGTTAGCAAACCGCTGGGCCTTCTCCTGAGAGAGGGACAACCTCTCCACTACCTGGTCCCAAATCTGCTGCATACGCTCAACAACAGAGTCAACACCTGGACAGACAGAAGCCTCCGTCTGTCCTGAAGAAAATCGAGGGTGAAACCCAGAATTACAGAAAAACGGAGACATCAAAGTGGCAGAGCTAGCCCTATTATTAAGAGCAAACTCAGCCAAAGGCAAAAAAGAGACCCAGTCATCCTGATCAGCAGACACAAAGCATCTTAGATAAGTCTCCAATGTCTGGTTTGTTCTCTCAGTTTGACCATTGGTCTGAGGATGAAATGCCGAGGAGAAAGACAATTGAACACCCAGTTTAGAACAAAAAGTCCTCCAAAATCTGGAAACAAACTGGACTCCTCTGTCAGACACAATGTTCTCAGGAATGCCGTGTAAACGAACCACGTGCTGAAGGAACAACGGCACCAATTCAGAGGAGGAAGGCAACTTAGGTAATGGCACAAGATGTATCATTTTGGAAAACCTATCACAAATTACCCAGATGGTGGTCATTCTCTGAGAAACAGGAAGATCGGAAATGAAATCCATAGAGATATGGGTCCATGGTCTCTTGGGCACAGGCAATGGCATCAACAAACCACTAGAGCGAGAGCAAGGCTTGGAGCGAGAGCAAGTCCCGCAGGACTGCACAAATTCCCTGACATCGCGAGACAAGGTAGGCCACCAAAAGGACCGACTAACCAAGTCTCTGGTACCAAAAATTCCAGGATGCCCAGCCAATGCGGAACAATGAATCTCAGACATCACACTCTTTTTCCATTGGTCCGGGACAAACAATTTTCCAACAGGGCAGCGCTCGGGCCTATCCTCCTGACACCCCTCCAGAGCAAGTCTCAAATTGGGCGAGATGGCGGAAAGAACTACACCCTCCTTCAAAATAACAGAGGGATCAGATAGCTCAGGAGAGTCCGCAAGGAAACTCCTCGAGAGGGCATCCGCCTTAACATTCTTAGTGCCAGGAAGAAAGGAAACCACAAAATTAAAACGTGTGAAAAACAAGGCCCACCTGGCCTGTCTAGGATTGAGTCGCTTGGCAGATTCCAGATAGACCAGATTCTTATGGTCCGTAAGGACCACCACCTGATGTTTGGCTCCCTCCAGCCAATGTCTCCACTCTTCAAAAGCCCACTTCATGGCCAATAACTCCCGATTACCCACGTCATAATTACGTTCAGTAGGAGAAAATTTTCGAGAAAAAAAGGCACAAGGGTTACTTTTAGAGGTCTCTGGATCTTTTTGGGACAAAACGGCACCTGCCCCAATTTCAGAGGCATCAACCTCCACCTGAAATGGCAGAGAAACATCAGGCTGCCGTAGAACAGGAGCAGAAGTGAATCTCTGCTTAAGTTCCTGAAACGCAGAGACTGCCTCAGGAGGCCAATTCACCACATCAGAACCCTTTCTGGTCAAATCAGTTAATGGTTTAACAATAACAGAGAAATTACCAATAAAAATTGGCAAAACCCAAAAATCTCTGAAGAGCCTTTAATGAAGTAGGTTGGACCCAATCACAGATGGCCTGAACCTTGACCGGTCCATTTCAATAACAGATGGGGACAAAATGAATCCCAGAAATGAGATCTTCTGTACGCCAAAAAGACACTTTGATCCCTTCACATACAGAGCATTCTCTCTCAAAATCTGGAATACAGTTCGAACATGTTTCACATGAGAGTCCCAGTCATTAGAAAAAATCAAGATATCATCCAAATAAACAATCAGAAACTTGTCCACAAAATCCCTGAAAATGTCATTCATGAAGGACTGGAAGACGGAAGGAGCATTAGTGAGCCCAAAGGGCATCACAAGGTACTCAAAATGCCCTTCAGGGGTGTTAAATGCCGTCTTCCATTCATCCCCGTGCTTAATGCGAATAAGGTTATACGCCCCCCTGAGGTCAAGCTTGGTAAACCAAGTAGCGTTTTTCACCCTGGAAAACAGGTCAGAAATCAAGGGTAACGGGTATTGATATTTCACAGTAATATTGTTCAAGAGACGATAATCAATACACGGCCTTAATGAACCATCTTTTTTGGCCACAAAGAAAAAAACCGGCACCTAAGGTTGAAGAGGATGGTCTGATATGACCCTTCTCCAATGATTCCTTGATATAAGACCGCATAGCGTCATGTTCAGGTACAGACAAGTTAAAAAGGCGACCCTTAGGGAATTTACTACCTGGCACTAATTCAATAGCGCAGTCATAGCTCCTATGGGGAGGTAAGGATGCAGATTTACTTTCGCTAAACACATCAGAAAAATCAAACAAAAAGTCAGGAACATCCTCAGCCTGGGGGGAGGCAGAAAAAACAGGAGTGTTGGTATTAACACATTGGCAGCCCCAACTGGTTACAGACACAGATTTCCAATCCAAAACAGGATTATGAGACTGTAACCAAGGGAAACCCAGCACGATAATGTCATGCAGATTATATAGAACCAAAAATTTGCAGCACTCCTGGTGATCAGGTTCAACCCTCATTATCACCTGAGTAGAAAACTGGGGTTTATTCTCAGCCAAAGGGGTAGAATCGATCCCCATAGGGGAATAGACTTCTGTAGGGGTATCAAGGGAAATCCACAACGTTTAGCAAAATCATAATCCATCAGGTTAATAGCTGCTCCAGAATCAACGAAAGCCTGAGCAGAAAATGAGGACAGAGAGCATATCAGAGTGACAGTTAATAAAAACTTAGTCTGAACACTACCCAAGACAACTGAGCGTGCAAAATGTCTTCCCCGCTTAGGGCAGACTGAAATAGCATGAGAGGCATCACCACAGTAGAAACATAACCCATTGCGCTTTCGAAACTCATGACGCTGTGCCCCAGACACCACTCCATCACACTGCATGGGCTCAGCAGCTGGCTCACAAGGCAACACCATACCACGCATACTTCTCCGCTCACGCAAACGTCTGTCAATTTGAATCGCTAATGACATAGAATCATTGAGACCAGAGGGGACAGGGAATCCCACCATAACATCCTTTACATTATCCGACAGACCCTTCCGGAAAAGGGCCGCCAAACGTCGTCATTCCATTTGGTCAGGACTGCCCACCTACGGAATCTCTGGCAGTATAACTCAGCGTCATCAAGCCCCTGATTTAATGCCAACAAGGCTTTTTCAGCTTGATCAGTGACATTAGGCTCATCGTACAATAACCCCAAAGCCTGAAAAAATGCATCAACATCACTCAAAACAGGATCCCCAGGTATCAGGGAAAAAGCCCAATCCTGAGGATCGCCGCGCAGGAGAGAGATGATAATTTGAACCTGCTGCGCTGCGTTTCCTGAGGACTTAGATTTTAAGGCAAGAAACAATTTACAATTATTTTTGAAATTCTGAAACTTAGCTCGATCCCCCAAAAACAAATCTGGCATGGGGATCCTAGGCTCCACAACAGGCAACCTAGCAAGATATGCAGCAATACTCTGAACCTCAGTGGCAAGCTGATCCACACGGCCAGACAACTGTGCAAACTCCATTGGGAGAAAAAATCCTCCCCAGCACCCAGAGATACAGAGGAAAAAAAAAAAAAAATGCAACAAACAGAAAAATATCTCTGACAACTTTTCTTCCTTCAAAATATTTTTTCCCTTCTGTGAGTACCATACAATTTTTAAGGGTCCGGTGATACTGTTATGTTACGGTAGCTGAGGAGTGCAGGTAAAAAAGGAAATACACCAGAGCAGTTGGAATCTATGGGATTGCAGTACCCTGACTAACCACCACAACTAGAGGCAGCCGTGGAGCGTTCCTACGATGGTCCTAGACGCCTCGTCACAGCCTGAGAAACTAACTACACCTAAAGATAGATATAGGAAAGCTATCTGCCCCGTAGCAGAACCCCAAAGATAATAGAAAGCCCCCAAACATGTAATGGCGGTTAGACAAGAGGAAATACTGACACAGAAAGAAAATAGTATGAGCAAACGCTGGGGCCCAAACTATCTAAATAGAAAAGGACAGGAAGGGTACTTACTGCAATCCCAGAAAACCCTGAAAAAACACCAACTCTACTAATTTCAAAATCACCTGAGATCACACGACCTCTACCACCTAAATTAGCTCTCTGGTGTAACAAAAACAGCAGCCACTGAAAAAACTGGAAAAAGCAAAAGTACAAAACACAGTGGCTGAACCAAACCGAGAGGGCAAAAGCCCCCGGAGGGGACCCAGAAGGCCCCCACAGAAGTGCAGGACAAAATGCAAAAATATAGCAAAAACACAAAAGAAGAAATTGTCTTATCTGATAGCAGGAGATGCAGACACGACACAGCAGGCTACAAGGGAAACTGGAAAGAAGGATTCAGACCAGAACAATTGATCACCGGCAACCCTGATGGGAAAATGATTCCCTTAAATAAGACCAATCAGTAACACCTGATTCCCAATCCTCACTAGTACCGCTTGTAACCACCAGAGGGAGCCTCTGCTCAGAACTCATCTCAAACCCATTCACAACAGATCAGGTTCAACCCTCATTATCACCTGAGTAGAGAACTGGGGTTTATTCTCAGCCAAAGGGGTAGAATCAATCCCCAGTAGGGGAATAGACTTCCGTAGGGGTATCAAGGGAAACCCACAACGTTTAGCAAAATCAAAATCCATCAGGATAATAGCTGCTCCAGAATCAACAAAAGCCTAAGCAGAAAATGTGGACAGGGAGCAAATCAGGGTAACAGTCAACAGAAATTTAGTCTGAACACTACCCAAGACAACTGAGCGTGCAAAACGTCTTCCCCGCTTAGGGCAGACTGAAATAGCATGAGAGGTGTCACCACAATAGAAACATAACCCATTGCGTTTTCGAAACTCATGACGCTGTGCCCCAGAAGCCACTCTATCACACTGCATGGACTCAGAAGCTGGTTCACAAGGCAACACTATTCCACGCATACCTCTACGCTCACGCAAACGTCTGTCAATTTGAATCGCTAATGACATAGAATCATTGAGACCAGAGGGAGCAGGGAAACCCACCATAACATCTTTTACATTCTATGACAGACCCTTTCGAAAAAGGGCTGCCAAAGCATCATCATTCCATTTGGTCAGGACTGCCCACTTTCGGAATTTCTGACAGTACAACTCAGCGTCCTCAAGCCCCTGATTTAATGCCAACAAGGTTCTTTCAGCTTGATCAGTGACATTAGGTTCATCGTACAATAACCCCAGAGCCAGAAAAAATGCATCAACATTACTCAAAACAGGGTACCCAGGTGTCAGGGAAAAAGCCCAATCCTGAGGATCGCTGCGCAGGAGAGAGATGACAATTTGAACCTGCTGTGCTGAGTTCCCTGAGGACTTAGGTTTTAAGGCAAAAAACAACTTACAGTTATTTTTGAAATTCAGAAATTTAGCTCGATCCCCCAAAAATAAATCTGGCATGGGGATCCTAGGTTCCACAACCGGCAACCTAGCAAGATAGGTAGCAATACTCCGAACTTCAGTGGCAAGCTGATCCACACGGCCAGACAACTGTGCAAACTCCATTGAGAGAAAAAAAATAAATAAAAAATCCTCCTCAGCACCCAGAGAAAAAGAGGGAAAAAAATGCAACAAACAGAGAAAAAAAAAAAAATTCTGACAACTTCCTTTTTTCTTTTACTATTTTTCCCTTCTGTTGAGTAACCATATAATTTTCAGTTTGGCCGTGATACTGTTATGATTTGGTAGCTGAGGAGAGCAGGCAAAAACGGCAATACACCAGAGAGGTTGGAATCTACTGGATTGCAGTACCCTGACTAACCACCACAACTAAAGGCAGCCGTGGAGCGTTCCTACGTTGGTCCTAGACGCCTCGTCACAGCCTGAGAGGTTAACTACACCTGAAGATAGAAAGAGGAAAGCTATCTGCCCCGGAGCAGATCCCCAAAGAACATAGGAAGCCCCCAAACATGTAATGGCGGTTAGACAAGAGGAAATACAGACACAGACAGAAAATAGTATGAGCAAAGGTTGGGGCCCAATCTACCTGGACAGAAAAGGATAGGAAGGACACTTACTGCAATCCAAAAAACCCTAAAAAATACCAACTCTGCTAATTGCAAAAACACCTGAGATCACACGACCTCTACCACCTAAATTAGTTCTGTGGTGTCACAAAACTAAGCCGCAGCCACTGAAAAAACTGAAAAAGGCAAATGAACAAATAACAGTGGCTCAGATAGGAGGGGACCTGGCTGAGCTCCACAGAAGTGCAGGGAACAATGCAAAAAGCAAGCACAAAAATAAAAGCAGAAAGTATCTTATCTGATAGCAGAAGATGCAGGCAAGACTCAGCAAGCTTCCAAGTGAACCAGGAACCACAGTTGAGACAAGAACAATTGATCACCGGCAACCATGATGGGAGGGAACCTCCCTTATATAAGACCAGTCTGTAACTCCTGATTGCCAATCCTCATTGAATGGTTCAGTACTGTTTGTAACCACCAGAGGGAGCTTCTGCTCAGAATTCATTTCTAACACATTCACAACAATTACGCCTTATAGACGCCTCTCCATTACTAAGCCGTGGGCTTGCTGTCACCTGACAATACAAAGGTGACATCAACTTCCAAAACTATCACCCCACTTGCCACCGCTACAGGGCAAGTGGGAAGAGCCCGGTAAAGCGCCAGAATTGGCGTATCTAACAGATGTGCCTTTTCTGGGCAGCAGGGGGCTGCTATTTTTAGGCTGGGGGAACAAAATATCCATGGCCCCTTACCAGCCTGAGAATAACAGCCCCCAGCTGTCTGTTTTAGCAAGGCTGGTTGTCAAAAATACGGATTTTTGTGTTACTCACAGTAAAATCCTTTTCTCAGAGACGCTCATTGGGGGACACAGGACTGTGGGTGTTGCTATTACCATTAGGAGGTCGACACTAAGTAAACATAAAAAAAAAGGTTAGCTCCGCCTCCATCGTATACACCCTGCTACTGGCCGTAGGCTAACTCAGTTTGGTGCAAAAGCAGTAGGAGAACGAAGCACAAATCAACATCACCACAGGAACAATATATACAGAATTAAACCCACCAAGAACATAAAGTTAAATCAAAATAAAGCCATCTGGCTAAAAAGGGTGGGCGCTGTGTCCCCCAATGAGCGTCTCGGAGGAAAGGATTTTACGGTGAGTAACACAAAAATCCGTATTTCTCCTTCGTCTCATTGGGGGACACAGGACTGTGGGACGTCCTAAAGCAGTCCCTTGGGTGGGGAGACCGCTTACACAGTGTCAGTCATCATGTCAGGCATAGTCACAGCCGCCTGCAGAATCCTTCTACACAGACACGCATCCGCCGAAGCCTGGTATGGATATTATAATGCTTGGAGAAGGTATGCAAGCTAGAACAGGTTGCCACCTTACAAACCTGTTTTCGTCCGCGATACATACCTCCTGAGTGCTCTCACCAGGTCCAGCGTGTGGAGAGCCTTCTCCACCCGATGCGTTGGTGCCTGGCAGAACAAGGATAAAACAATGTGTTCGTTGATATGAAAGCATGACATGAGCTTTGGTTAAAGGGCGAATTAGGTCTAAGCAACATCTTGTCCTGGTGAAAGAGTAAGTATGGGTGTAATGTATGTGGTACAGTTCATATAGCGTCTTGTGCTTGGGTGCGATGAAAATACTTGAGACACAGGTTGATAAAGAAAGTCTTGTATTGCTTCATACAAATTGGCAAAAATAAACACACAGGTTGCAAACACAGAAGCAGGAGACACAGCAGGCCAGAGTAATCTAAGCTCAGCAATAACTCTCCACAACAGATTCAGATCTTCTTCTCTGTTACCGCAAGTCCATGCAAACGTGAGGCTCTCAAGAGCAGAGTTCAGAGTCCACAAGTGCTTCAGAGTTCCTCAGTAGGAATGGCTGGAGTACAAGGTCCAAGGCTTCAGGAGTCAGAACACAGGTTCACTGCAGGCTAGATTCTGAAGCACTGATTGCTCAGCTGTGGCTGTTTAAGAAGCAAACGGAGAGAATCAGGGCGGGAACATGCAAGCTGGAAAACTCCATTTTGACTGAGGGCAAGATAGCTGCAGCAAAACAGAAAGCAAAATGGCCGACGAACAAACTGAGTTTCAGAAACAGATACACAGAACCTTACATTACTCCCCCCTTAGGGACAACCTCCGGATGACCTCAGACCAGGCTTGTGTGGGTACCTCTGATGAAACTGACGGAGCAAGCGAGGAGCATTAACGTTATTGACTGGCTCCCATGAGTTGTCCTCCACTGGGTAGCCCTGCCATTTAATCAGATATTGTAACTGATTTCTATACAACCTGGAATCTAAAATCCTTTCCACCACAAATTCTTCCTGACCATCGACTAGCACTGGGTCAGGGCAAGGAGAAGAACGTCCAGGAAACGTATTGGGTGTCGCAGCCTTTAGTAGGGATACATGAAAGACAGGGTGGATTCTCATAGTTCTGGGCAATTGAAGACGACAAGCAACGGCACTTATAATCTTACTGATTTTATAGGGTCCAATATACTTATGTCCCAACTTAGACGATGGAATCCTTAACTTAAGATTTCTGGTTGACAGCCAGACCAGGTCTCCTACCTTAAAAGCTGGTGCAGGTTTACGAAATTTATCTGCTGCCTTCTTGTACCTTTCCTGAGCCGATTCCAGATTCTCCTTTAGAAGATCCATATTCTTCTGTAAAGTCGTGACTCTTTCAGCCACTGCTGGCAAAGGCGTCTCTATGGGAAATCGTGGTAGAATGTTAGGATGATAACCTAGATTAGAGTAAAAAGGAGACTGTTTAGTGGAGGCACTCTGAGAGTTGTTGTAAGAGAACTCAGCCAATGGAAGTAGATCCACCCAATCATCCTGTAGGTGGCAGATAAAGCAGCGGAGATACTGCTCCAGGGTTTGATTGGTTCGTTCGGTTTGTCCATTAGTCTGGGGATGAAAAGCAGAAGAAAGGTTTACTTTAATGTCCAATGCTGCACAGAAATTTTGCCAAAACCTAGAAGTGAATTGCACCCCTCGATCCGAAATAACCTCATCCGGTACTCCATGTAAACGAAACACATCTTTAATCATCAAATCTGATGTCTGTTTTGCAGTGGGTAAGCCGACACAAGGGATAAAATGAGCTGCCTTTGTTAAACGGTCAACCACCACTAGAATAGTGTTCTTCCCTTGAGAGGTTGGTAATTCCACAATGAAGTCCATAGAAATGGATCCCCACGGGCGGGACGGGGTGGGAAGAGGCTGTAACAGACCAGTTGGTGAAGAGCGAGGTGTTTTGCATCTTGCACAAACCTCACACGAAGTGACATAGTCCAAAACATCCTTCCTACAAGTGGGCCACCAAAAGAAACGAGAAAGAAATTCCTGTGTCTTTAGAATTCCTCTATGCCCGGCTATTTTGGAATCGTGAATGAGTTGCAATACTCTCAATCTGACTGTTTCAGGTATATACAGACGTTGTCCCAGAATCCACACACCATTCTTAAAGACAAGACTTACGTCCCTTGGGGGTTGAGCCAAAAAAGAATCCGCATGGTATGCTTCCTTGATGTCTTTAATTAGGTCTTGATGATGAATCACTCCTAGGAATCTAGAGTCAGGAAGAATAGTCTTAGGAGGAGTAATTGGACGTGTCTCTGCTGAGTAAATCCTAGAGAGTGCATCAGCCTTTCCATTGCGCGATCCTGGTCTATAAGAAATAATAAAATTAAATTGGTTTAAGAAAAGATTCCAGCGAGCCTGGCGAGGAGTCAGGCACTTAGCCGACCTGATAAACTCAAGATTACGATGGTCTGTCAGAACGACTATTTGCTGTGCAGCTCCTTGAAGAAGGTGTCTCCATTCTTTGAAGGCGGCAATAATGGCCAACAACTCTCTATTGCCCACATCGTAGTTCTTCTCAGCCGAAGACAACTGCTGGGAAAAGAAGGCACAGGGATGCAAGACATTCTTCTCACCTGTTCTCTGAGAGAGTATAGCTCCCACGGCACAGTCTGAAGCATCCACCTCTATTATGAAGGCAAGCTCTGGGTTGGGATGTACTAGGATAGGTGCAGTGGTAAATTTATCTTTTAGACGGGAAAATGCTTCCTGGGCTTGGGGAGTCCAGGAGAACTTAGACTCTTTCCGGGTAAGTTGGGTGATAGGTGACACTACCTCAGAGAAATTTCTAATGAAACGTCTATAGAAGTTTGCAAACCCGATGAAGCGCTGTACCTCCTTCACATTTCTAGGACTTGGCCAATCATTGATGGCTTGGGTTTTACTTCCATCCATACTAATTCCTTGTGTAGACAGTACATACCCAGAAATTGAATTTCGGTCTTATGGAATTCACACTTTTCAAGCTTGATGTAAAGATGATTTTGTCTTAGACGTTCCAAGACCATTCTCACATGTCCATGATGTTCCTCTGTGGAGTTAGAAAAAATTAAAATATCATCCAAATAAATTACCACGAATGTATCTAGGAGATCCCTGAAGATGTCATTCACCAAGTGTTGGAAAGTGGCTGGGGCGGTACTCAGACCAAAAGGCATAACCAGATATTCAAAGTGTCCATAGCGTGACCTGAATGCAGTCTTCCATTCATCCCAGGTCTAATACGGACTAAGTTATAGGCCCCACGAAGATCTAGTTTAGAAAAAATTTTGGCATGTCGCACTCTCTCCAATAACTCAGGGATTAAAGGCAATGGATAACGGTTTCTAATAGTAACCTTATTGAGTTCCCTATAGTCTACGCATGGTCTCAGAGATCCATCTTTCTTCTTTACAAAGAATATGGGTGCCCCTGCAGGAGATGAAGAGGGGCGTATGAAGCCCTTGGCTAGATTTTCGTCTATGTACTCTTTTAAAGCCTTCAGCTCGGGCCCCGCCAGGGGGTAGATCTTACCAAAAGGTATCTCTGCTCCAGGCAATAATTCAATTGGACAATCATATGGACGGTGAGGAGGAAGCTGGTCAGCGTTCTTCTTGTCACATAAATCCACATAGTCCTGGTATACAGCTGGTAGTTCAGGGACTGACATGGTTCCTTTAGGAACAGAGCAAGCTGAAATTTTTGGACTCATCTGTTTCTCTGGAAAGTGTAATTCCTTGGTCTCCCAGTTAATGGTAGGATTCTGAGCCTGCAGCCATGGTAGCCCTAGAATAATGGGAAAGTGAGGAGAAGAGATAAGCATAAAGGACAGTTTCTCTTGATGATCTTTACCCATAAGAACCTTTAAAGGCTCTGTTTCCTGATCCACTGGTCCAGAGGTCAGCAGGGAGCCATCCACAGTTTCCATCTGTACTGGAGTAGCCTTCTTCACTGAACGTATTCCCTGTTTTAGAGCAAAGGAGACATCCATAAAATTTCCACTTGCACCTGAGTCGATCATAGCAGAGCTAGACACCCAGGCTGAGTCAACCCAGAGTTTGATGGAAAGAAAACAGTGAGAATTGTTTTTCTTACAACTCAGCTGGGACACCGCTGAGGAAACTTGAAAGATGGCAGCATTTACACAGTCAACGTCCTCAGAGGTAACGGAGTTTAAGTCCGAGAAATCAAGATCTGTTGCTGCAGCTCTCTCTGGAGCCTGAGGCTCGGACCTGACAGATCCCCTCTCGCAACACTCACAATGAATGAGTGCTGCAGTAGTCTTGCGAGAACGGCTGGGACAGTTAATAATAAAGTGCCCTGACTTACCACAATAAAAACATAGATTCTCCTTAAAACGATGTTCCTTGCGTGCATCACTAACCCGTCGTAGTAAAGAGTCTACCTGCATGGGTTCAGGTTCAGGTTCCCGTGTAATCCTATTCAAAGGTTCCTTAGCTGGAGAGGAAGGTAGGAAAAGGTTAGTACGATTGCTTTCGAACCATCTCTCTTGCCTGCGTTCAGTTAAACGAGTATCAATACGGATGCAGTAGTTAATAAAGTCACCTAACGCAGTGGGAGGGTCGGCACGAGCAAGTTCATCCTTAATCAGTGGGGATAACCCCTTTCGAAAAATAGATTTTTTGGCGGAATTGTCCCAGGTGGTATCAAGGGCCCATCTCCTGAAATCCAAGGCATATTCAGCTACCGAGTGCTTACCTTGGCGCAAAGCTAACATGGCTGCTTCAGCTGTTGCACCTCGATTGGGGTCATCAAACACCTGCCCCATGGCTGAAATAAAATCATCAAGGTGATTCAAACAATCATCCTCAGTCTCAATCAGAGGGTTTGCCCATATCAAAGCCTTGTTGGTAAGCAACATAATTATAGTAAGCACCTTAGATCGTTCAGTAGGAAATTGTGAAGCATGTGCAGAAAAAAAAAGATTGCATTGATTGACAAATCCCCTGAATTTTTCACGTTCACCACCAAAACGAAAAGGGGGCAACTTGGGAATCCCAGAACTCGGGGCCACGGCAGGAGCCTGGACTCGCCCCTCCAGAACCTCAATCCTGGCTCGCAAATCCTGGGTAGTCTGTCCAACCACTTGCAAATTGTGATTATTTAGGTCCTGAAGATTTGTAAAACGGGTCTTTATACTCTGCAAATCTGCAAGGATATTATCAGTCACTCCGCAAAGTTCCTTTATGCGGGCCTCCATTTTCCAGATCTTTTAAGACAGGATACTGGAAGAAGAGGAGAGAAAAAAAAACAATAGTGTTCACCTGTGGCAACACTGAAGAAAGAAAAAACTTTAAGGGAACTGCTCACCTGGAATGGTTGTGAGAAGTCACAACCACTATCATCACAGAAAGCTTTCAACCAGACATCTGATATCCAGAGTTTCAGCAGACAAAAAGAGAAGAGAAAAAAAAAAAAAAAACAATAGTGTTTACCTGTGATAACACTGCAGAAAAAAAAACTTAAGGGAATTGCTCACCTGGAATGGTTGTGAGAAGTCACAACCACTGTCATCACAGAAAGTACAACCGGACATCCGATATCCACAGTACAGCAGACAAGCCTTTCCAGACCCAGCAGACACTAACGTTTGGCTTCAGAATCTTGTAATGTATGTGGTACAGTTCATATAGCGTCTTGTGCTTGGGTGCGATGAAAATACTTGAGACACAGGTTGATAAAGAAAGTCTTGTATTGCTTCATACAAATTGGCAAAAATAAACACACAGGTTGCAAACACAGAAGCAGGAGACACAGCAGGCCAGAGTAATCTAAGCTCAGCAATAACTCTCCACAACAGATTCAGATCTTCTTCTCTGTTACCGCAAGTCCATGCAAACGTGAGGCTCTCAAGAGCAGAGTTCAGAGTCCACAAGTGCTTCAGAGTTCCTCAGTAGGAATGGCTGGAGTACAAGGTCCAAGGCTTCAGGAGTCAGAACACAGGTTCACTGCAGGCTAGATTCTGAAGCACTGATTGCTCAGCTGTGGCTGTTTAAGAAGCAAACGGAGAGAATCAGGGCGGGAACATGCAAGCTGGAAAACTCCATTTTGACTGAGGGCAAGATAGCTGCAGCAAAACAGAAAGCAAAATGGCCGACGAACAAACTGAGTTTCAGAAACAGATACACAGAACCTTACAATGGGGCTCGGTAAAAGAGCCGCCAGTTCCAAGACTCGCCTAATGGAAGTTATGGCTATAAAAAAAAACCCGACCTTCCTGGAGAGGTACGTTAAAGATACTTCCCAAAAGTGCTCAAATGGAGATTCATGTAAGACTCCCAGCATCATGTTAAGATCCCAGGTGTCTAGGGGAACCCTGTAGAGGGGTACTATATGGACAACCCTCTGTATGAAGGTTCTTACCTGCCAATTGGTGGTAATTCTACACTGACAAAAAACAATACTTGTCTTCTAAGAGTGCCTGGAACTAGACCTGCATCTAGACCGGCCTGGAGAAAAACCAGAATGTTGGGAATTGAGAACTGTAGCGGGGAATAACTATGTTCCCTTCACCACCTAACAATGACCTCCAAATATGGTGAAAGACCCGAGCTGAAGCCGGCCTTCGAGCGTTTGGTCATTGTGGTAGCGACTCTCTGGGAGAACCCTGCCCGGGATAGAATCCAAGATTCAACGGCCAGGCCGTCAAACACAGGGCTCCTGAATTCTGGTGGTAAACCAGGCCCTGGGAGAGTAGCTCTGCGTGGTCTGGTAGTCGTCACGGAACGTCGGTGAGCAGCTGCGCCAGATCTGCCTACCGGGACCAACGAGGTCAAACCGGAACGATTAATATCGCCGGGCCTCCCTCTGTCTCGATCTTCTCGATTCCCCTGGGTAGCAGCGCTAGATGAGGGAACAAGTATGGGAGGTGAAATTGATTCCATGACGGAACCAGAGAATCCACCTCAATTGCCTGCGGATCTCTGTACAGAGAGACAAAACTGACCCCTTGGCATTGTTCCTGGAGGCCATCAGATCACTATCTGGCGAGCCCAAGCGCCGGCAAATCCGCTGAAATACGTCAGGATGTAGGGACCACTCCCAGGATGCCCGACCCTGATGGCTGAGAAAATCCGCTGCCCAGTTCTGCTCGCCGGGAATGTGCCCCGCCGACAGCACTGAGTGGTTCCGCTCGGCCCATCCTAGGACTTGCTTCACTTCAAGCATGGCTGCCCTGCTTCGGGTACCCCCCTGATGATTTATGCACGCCACGACCGTGTCGTTGTCTGACTGAATCCGGATGGGGTGGCCCGCCAAAAGGTGACAAAAGCACCGCAGGGACAGTCGGACTGCTTGAATCTCTAATATATTGGTCGGGTGAGCTGACTCTTGCTGAGACCAACGTTCCTGGATTGTGTGGTGGAGAAACACCGCTCCCCATCCGAGAAGGCTGGCGTCTGTTGGGCCTACCCGCCTATGGACAGGGGGAAAAGCCTTTTGAAGTGACGAGTTCCTCGTTCACCATATCAGAGCCAGTCTGACTTGAGGAGACACCCGGCATTGGCGGTCTAGAGAGCAAGGACTACTGTCCCAAACCTTGAGAAGAACGTGCTGCAAAGGACGAAGATGGAGCTGCGCAAAAGGTACTGCCTCTGTTGGCGCCATCATCCTCCCTAAGACCCTCATGCAGACCCAAATCGTGTGGGGGACCGGCCGGCGAAGGACCCGGATTTCTCGGCGAAGAAGTAAGGTGTTCTCCCGTGGGAGAATAGTCAACCCCCGACGAAGATCATTCCAAAAAGGTGATCCTCAGATGGCATGGAAGACGACTTCCTGGAATTCACTAACCATCCCAAACGAGACAGAGTGTCCAACCGTCTTGGACGTCGATTGATGCCCTTTCCATGTTCGCTACGACCGAGCGGGGGGACTCCATCCGGATGTGTCGCAGCCTGATGAAGCCATTCAGGCGTTATAAGTCAAAAATGGGTCTCACAGACCCGTCCTTCCTGGGAACTACAAACAGGTTGGAGTAGAACCCCAAGCCTCCTTCGTCCTATGGTACTGGGACGACTACGCCGGCCTGTTGAAGAAACCCGATGGCCTTGAAAAAGGCTCGAGCCTGAGTCTCCGTTTTGGGGAAACGAGAAGAAACAAACCTCGTTGGAAGGAAACCGACAAATTCTATCCTGTACCCTAAGGATATTATGTCCCTGACCTACCTGTCGCAGGTGACGAAAACTGGAGTAGGCGGCCGCCTACTCTGGAGTGACGGACTGGGCTCTGCCTTCAGCCATTTAGCCGAAAATCTCTGGGACCTAGATCCCCTATATCTTGGCTGATTGGAGTGCAATCTTCCCGATGGATGGTCCTGTATTGGACCTGAGTCCTCTGGGCCTGGCTGGGTCCTGCACCACCGGAGCCTGTCGCCGTGGCTCACCGGTGGTTGCGAAAAGCCTTAAATTACGCCTAAGGCCTGTGACGAAAGGGCTGCCTAACCCTCTGCTGAGGGAGAGAACTGCTGTTCCCTCCAGTGATATTGGATATGAGCTGATCCAATTTCTCGCCGAAAAAAAACGGCCATTCCGATAGGGCAAAGAAGGGAGTTCTTTGAGGTTGAGTCGACCCAAGCTGCTTAACTGCTGCGTTAGTTTAGAATGGCAGTTGACATCCCGCCAAAATCTCAACCATAAGGCTCACCTAATACCATAATTAACTGTCTTTGGTGCATTGGTGGCAGGCCACCTGAGCACAGGGTGAACATACAAACTCCCTGCAGAAGTCATCCATGGTGGGATCTGAACCCAACTCCCAGGAAGCCGTGGTTAAGGCACTGTCACACCAAGAGAGATCGCCAGCAAGATCGCCTAAGCGCCAGTGATTTTATGACGCAGCAGTGCCCTCCCAGCGACGTCGCCGCGTGCGGCACGCAGCGGCGACATCGCTGTCGCGATCGCCGACGCAATCGCCAAGTGCGACAGCGCCTCCACACAGACATCCTGTTAATGCCAAGAACCACCGCAACGTCAGAGAGGGACGGAGGTTCCTTGAAGTAGGCCGAAGCCGGGGACTAAATTTTCGGCGCAAGCCCGATGACACGGGGGCGGGCTCGCCGGAAGGCCCGCGGCCTAGGACAGTTCGAAGCCATGGAGTAAAGTTTCGGCGTCTGCCGGCTGACAGTGCCGCCGCTGGAGCTGCACGCGCCAGGTAGCTGCCAGCATTTGCGGTGCGCTCCAGAAGTGAGACGGCAGCGGTCCACGTTACTCGCCGGACCTTACCAGCATTTGCGGCGGACACCTCCTCTCCCTGTATGGAAGGAGAGGACACCAGGCTTCCACCCGGAAGGTTACTGTGGAGGAGCAGTGGTTACCTCCAACGTGTGAGTATCATTCACGCAATGATCGGAGTCCCCTATACATAATGTGGAGAACCCCATTCGCAGGGGCCCGCTGCTCTGTTGCAAAGCCCCAGTGCTTCTCTCGGTGGTGCCAAGCCACAGTCTTGCTGTGACAGGGGACGGTGCAGGAAAAAAACCTCAATCCACCCGTCCCTCAGAAAGGGATGTGGAGAGGGGCCGTCCAGCTCCTTGTAACACCGCTGTTCTATCAGCGGAGGTACAGTGGGATTAGTACGGACGCCATGGCCTCTGCTTTACACTCACCGAGGTGCGCGTCCCGGCCTAAGCCGCCGCGACGAGGCTCCACGGATAAACTTCAGGAAGGTAGTGGGTAAGAGAACGCCTCAATCCATCATCTCTTAGGATTCGGAGAGAAGTGGAGAGAAACCTTCCGCCTCCTTGCACCATCCGCTTTTTAAAAGTGGTGAAGCAGCGGGGGCTGCACGGACGCCATGTAGAGGCCTCTGAGCATCCTATGGGTTCAATCCCTAAGGATGGGCAGGGCAGGCTGTCTGGCATAGGCCTGGCTGCGGACGAGGATACATGAAGGAGACACTCCATGTGGTCGACCGTAAGTTGTTGCGGGGAGATCGGTGCCCTTTAAGAGACCCGTCGCCCTTGAATCAGCTCAGGCATGGCATCCCACGTCGCAGGAGAGGATACGTGGAGGCGACACTCGCACGTGCTCGCCTGTTGTTGGTTTGGGGAGATCGGACCCCTTCAAAAGGGTCCGTCGCCCCTGTCTCATCTTCATGGTAAAAAGAAAAAAGGTCTGGGAAAAAAACAGACGTGTGCCTCCTACGGACTCTAAGCAAAAACTGAGTTAGCCTACGGCCAGTAGCAGGGTGTATACGACGGAGGCGGAGCTAACCTTTATTTTATGTTTACTTAGTGTTGACCTCCTAATGGCAATAGCCACACCCACAGTCCTGTGTCCCCAATGAGACGAAGGAGAAATGGGGGGGACCCCACGGCGTTTTTTTAAATTATTTAAATAATTAAAAAAAACAGTGTGGGGACCCCTCTATTTTTGATAACTAGCATTGATGAAGCTGACAGCGGAGGGTTGCAGCCCCCAGCTGTGAGTTATGTTTGGCTGGTTAGCAAAAATACAGGGGAACACATGCCGTTTTTTTTTTTAATTATTTATTTATAGCGCAGGATGTTTGGGCCCCCCATTCAAGTGAATGGGATCCGGGTTCCGGTCTGGGTACTGTTCTTTTACCTGAACATTTTGTAACTGTTTAGCCAAACCCGCCGGACTCGAACATCCAGGTGTCTGCCCATCTGTAATCCCGACTCCTCACTGCAACACAGTTTTATCCCAAACGAATGGTGGAAAAGCGATTATTTACCGATCGTTGACCGAATTTTGTGGACTTTGAGGAAAAATGCTCTGGAAATAGAACATGAATCCGAATGTTACTCTATTCATGTCGAATTTGAGATTGGCGAACGTTTTCCAAACAAGTTCATTGATCACTAGTCTTAATAACTCAACCTGGATGTTTTACTTAAACCGCTTCCTGTGCCTAAAGGCACTGTCACACTTAGCGATCGCACTAGCGATCACGACAATGACACGACCTGGCGAGATCGCTAGTGCGATCGCTATGTGGTCGCTAGTTAGCTTTCAAACACATCTCATCAGCGATCTGTATAACGACCTCTGCAGTCGTTGGGAAAACCTAGTCCCACCTGCGACGCTGGTGAAGTCGTTCATAAAGGGTGTCACACTCAGTGATTCAGGCTCACCAGCGGGACACCACGACCAAAAAACGGCTCAGAACGTTCATAAGCGATCAGCGACATCTCAGCAGGGGCCACATCGCTGCTACATGTCACACACAGCTAAGTCGCTAACGAGATTGCTACTGCGTCATAAATCGGTGACGCAGTAGCGATCTCGTTAGCGATCTCGTTTAGTGTGACAGTACCTTTACTAAAGCGCAACCAAGTGAGTAGAAACTTAACACTTCTCATATGAACTGCTCAGTGAAGAACAAACAGTACTCAGATAACAGACAGATCTCAGATGAAGATACAAAAGGAAATTGGGGCCCTTCTGGATTTGTATACGTTTATGGTTTTAGAAAACAAAGTTGTACAATGATGTTCTCATTTTAGTTATCCAAACTGACGTGAATAAAAAATACCATTTCTGTTTTTTTTAAGTCAAGATGGGGTGCAAAGTGTATATTAATGAGAAAAAATTAACTTTTTTAAATTTACCAAATGGCTGCAATGAAACAAAGAGTGAAAAAATTAAAGGGATCTGACTACTTTCCGTACCCACCGTATATGTACCAGTACATGTAAAGGAGAATGATATTGAGGTTTTTGGCTTAGAAAATTCTCTTGTACATAACAGTGAAGCCTGTGGCTGGAATGTTTCTGTAATATCAGGTCACCGACACTAACATGCTTCATAATATGTTTAGAGACATCCATAGTGCACAGTGACCTGTGATAGACAGGACTGGGAGTAAAGAGCCATCTCCTCTGCAGCAGTTCAGAAACGTTTCTGGATGCAATGGAGAATCATTTGTACAAAATACTGTTAAAAAAGAAAAACAAAAAAACACTGAAAAGTCGCAAACTTTTTGCCTGACTTTTTGCCATTATCACGCTAGTCTAAGGGAGGTCCGCCAAAGTGGGTGAAGTATAAACAGGGCTTG
This sequence comes from Oophaga sylvatica, assembly GCA_033576555.1. Classification (NCBI taxonomy): domain Eukaryota; kingdom Metazoa; phylum Chordata; class Amphibia; order Anura; family Dendrobatidae; genus Oophaga; species Oophaga sylvatica. The sequence continues at coordinate 56,603,983 of JARQOD010000003.1, forward strand.
CTGGTGCCCGCCAAATTCTTAACTAGGGGCATAACGTACACACATTAGAACTGTTGCTCCAATCTGTTCTTGACTTTTTCTGACAAGGCGCACAGCACTCAGAAGAAATACTGTGTGTACGTCTGAATCAATTCAGTATTACTTACCCCACCACACTCCTTTATCAAAGACTAGTGTGCACGGTGCCAATCTTGAGGAGATTGTCCAGGACTTACTTTTTTTTTTTTTACTATGGGCCTAAAAACTTAATGAGCAGGTATTTGAAAACAGAAACAATTACCTGACTGTTGTACTTGATGCTGGGCTCCTGCTGGTGATTCAGCTGCTCCACGTCAGCGAGCAGTTTTTCTTCTTCCGGGCTGCTCTGTTGACAAGAGATGACTTCCGATATCATGGCAATTGACAGTCGGCTTTCCGCAGTTAAACTATCAATCGGCATAACATCAGCAGTCACCCCCCATCAACAGAGATCAGTGTAGAGGTCAGCATCAGGCACAAAACAGGTAGGAAGCAACTACCTGAGTGATATTTCTTAGTAGATTGTAAAAAAAAAATGTTCCCTGGTAACCCCATAATGAATCAGTCCCTATATACACATCAAAAGTTCCATGAGAGCACACCTGAAAAACTCTGAACATCTAAAATTACTCTACAGCCAGTGACTGATTAGAGCCTGTGACTTCTCTGCGTTTAGTGGTAACTACTCACCTGTGCGGTTATCTGTAGGAATCTCCTCTTTACACCGCTCATCACCCCTCACATATATCTCTGTAGTATTAATATGGGGCAGATCTTCACCTGAAACAAAGACTGTAAAAGTCACAGACAGATGAAGACGTTTGAGAAGATCCAGAACATCTAATGTCTATGATCAGCTTTATCCTGTCATCTCCACCAGATATAAAACATACACTGAATACATTAATAGAAACACCTATCTAGTAGGATCTTCCTTCCCCTTCAGACCCTCAGATATTAATCAAGTCATAGATTGCACAAGGTGCTGAGATTGTTCCCCAGGAATACTGGCCCATGCCAACAGGATAGGATCTTGTAGGTGCCGCAAAATAGATATAGATGCTGAGATGCTCTAAACAACCAATTCTGCCTCGTCCCAGAGATGCTTTATAGGGTTAAGATCTGAGGACTGTGAAGGCGGAAAACAAGGAAAACTCACTGTCATATTCCTGGTGTGGAAGATTCTGGAACCTCCTGAAGAGAATTGATGTATGACATAAAGGTATATTTGTGATGCTGTAGAATATACTGTTATTACAGGGCCCTGATGAATAGTACTATAACTATACGGTTAATGCTATGGTTTATTGTAGTCACTTTTATGTGGTAGTTATGGACTGAAGGCAACTGGGCTGGGGAGAGTTACAGAGGTTGAGCTCTGCAGCTGGGCAGGGGAGAGTTAACATTTGCATATATGTGCGCAGCGTATCATTTGCCAAAACGCATGCAAATGCAGCACTTTTTATCCGCATCATCTTACGCATGACGCCAAAAAAGCTGCATATGCATTCATTTTTGCATGCGTTTGCGGGTTTTATGAGCATGCGTTTGATAGGACAATGCTTTTCCAGAATTTCCTTGACACAAGCCACGTCCAATAGGCGTGTCATGGAAATTCTGTATATAGACCCTTGTACTGATGAAATCCTCATCTTTTGCCTCTGTATCCAGCTGCAAGGTGGATCCTCACATGGAGAGCTTATATCGTAATCTGGATTTGGATTTGAACTTGGCTTATGTCTTTGCTGTTGCTTATTATGAAGAAAGACGGAGAAGAGGTCGTCGTCACTACGGGCAACCCCCCATCGTTGAAGTCAGAGAGAGCCGTGGAGCCTACCACTCGTTGTACACCGAGCTGCGTGCAAACCCTGAGAAGTTTTTCGACTACACGAGGATGTCGGAACAGAGCTTTGATGACTTGCTGCAACGTGCCCGAGGATCCATCAACAGGCAGGACACACAACTACGTCGAGCAATTCCTGCTGAGGAACGTCTGTTGGTGACCCTAAGGTACGTCATTTTGAAAAAGAAACACCTGTCATTAATATTATTGTTCTAAAAGCCATGTACCGTTTATACTCGAGTATAAGCCGACCCGAGTATAAACAGACCCCCCTAATTTTGAGACAAAAAACTGGGAAAACTTATCGACTCGAGTATAAGCCTAGGATGGAAAATGAGGCAGCTACTGGTAAATTTCAAAAATAAAAATAGATACCAATAAAAGTAAAATTAAAGGTTAAATGTTTTTGAATAGCCATATTGAATCAGGAGCCCCATATGCTGCCCCATATATTATGCCCCATAGATTGATGTCCCATATGCTGCCCCATGTATTATGCCCCACAAGATACTCCATAGATTGTGCCCCATGTATTATGCCCCACAAGATGCTCCATGTATTATGCCCCAAATGCTGCCCCATGTATTATGCCCTACAAGATGCTCCATAGATTGTGCCCCATATATTATGCCCCACAAGATGCTCCATAGATTGTGCCCCATATGCTGCCCCATGTATTATGCCCCCATATGATGCTCCATAGATTGTGCCCCATATGCTGCCCTATTATGCCCCAATATGATGCTCCATAGATTATGCCCCATATGCTGCCCATTTATTATGCCCCACATGCTGCCCCATGTATTATGCCCCACAAGATGCTCCATAGATTGTGCCCCATATTCTGCCCATGCATTATGCCCCACAAGATGCTCCATAGATTATGCCCCCATATGCTGCTGCGAATAATAATAATATAAAAAAAAAGACATACTCACCTCTCGTCGCTGGGGGTCAGGTGCTGGTATCCTGAGCAGGCGGGGACACCGGCGCGCTATTGGGGACAGGTGCCGGTGTCACCGCTGGCTCAGGCCCCGGCACCTGCGATATTCACCTGACCCTGGTCCACCGCTGCACGCCGCTGTCTTCCGGGTCCTCCGGCAGTGAATGCTCAGGCAGAGGGCGCGGCGCGCACTAACCACGTCATCACGCCCTCTGACCTGAACATTCACAGCTAGAGGACGCGAGGACGGAGCAGAGACCAGCGGTGGAACGGGGACAGGTGAATATAGCATATACTCACCCCCTCCTGACACGGTCTCTGCAGCCCCTGCTCTTCTCCCGCGGTCTCCGGCAGCTATGCCTAACTTCAGCGGTCACGTTGTACCGCTCATTAAAGTCATGAATATGTGCATATTCATGACTTTAATGAGCGGTATCACGTGAACGCTGAACACAGGTGCCGGAGACCGTGGGAGAAGAGCAGGGGCTGCAGAGACCGCGCCAGGAGGGGGGTGAGTATTTAACACAGCTGCGCTCCCCCTCCCCGATATATGACTCGAGTATAAGCCGAGAGGGGGACTTTCAGCCCTAAAAAATAGGCTGAAAATCTCGGCTTATACGGTACTTAAAACATTTTTTCCCATTTTCTGTTCCGCAGATTCCTGGCTACCGGAGAGACCTCATCATCTCTACATTTTCAATTCCAGATTGGAGTGTCCACCCTTTCTGGGATTGTTGGGAGACAGCTGCCATGCTTTATGTGACGTTCTGCATGCAGAATTCCTTCCCCCAACCCACAACTGAAATCTGGCTGGAAAATGCTGCAAAATTTATGGACACTTGTAATTTTCCTAACTGTTTGGGGGCTGTGGACAGCAAACACATTCGGATTACTAAACCTGCTGGAAGTGGATCCGAGTATTTCAATTACTTTTTTATTGTTCTCATGGTGATTGCAGATGCTGACTTTATTTGTCACCGTGGACTTTGGCTCATTTGGACGAGGAAATGACTCACAGACTTTCAAAACCTCTGACATGGGCCAACGTTTGTACGTGAATAATTTCAATTTTCCACAGCCACGACCTCTTTCCTACACTGAAGGCCCGTCAATGCCTTTTGTTGTGGTTGGGGATGAGGCCTTTCAAATGTGTGCCAACTTCATAAAACCTCACTCAAGTCGGGACTTGAATAACATCAAACGGATTTACAACTACCGACTGACAAGGGCACGAAGAACTGTGGAGTGTGCCTTTGGTTTGCTGGAATCTAAATGGTGCATTTTGGGTACAGCCATCAATCTAAAAATTGAGACAATTGATGAGGTTGTAAAAGCTTGTGTTGTTCTGCACAATTACATCCTGGTGAAAGAGCAACACCAATTAGAACTTGATGAACCTGTTGCTACCACATTGCCAGATTACCAAGATCACCCTCTGAGGACTACAGTGGAAGTTGCCCAAATGATGGATACATTTGTTGCCTACTTTGTTTTGGACATTGGACGTGTGGCATGGCAAGACTAAATGGTTTAAGCAGCTAAAATGTACCTGTCATGTTTGCTGACTAAAATAATAAAACACCTCTAGTGAAACACCTGTTCCAAGTTCCCTCAACAATACAATACACACATGTGCGTTTTCGGTGATGGCGCATAAGTGATTGCGGCGACGGCGCATAAATGTGGCGATGGTGCATAAAGAGACAGAGAACACAGTGATTGTACAAACTAAAGCAAAATTTTATTTAACAACAATAAAAAATTAGCTTTGGGGAATGTCGGAGAGAAAAATATTATGGGCATGGGCGGTGTGGAGCTGGGATGATTGGCTACCATGTGTGGATGATGAAGGGGTTCCAGGGGAAGGACATACAAAATGCGAGGGGTCTGTAAGGTTAGGGATGGGAGTAGACACATTAGGAGTGGAAGCATGGGAAGGGAGAGACACATTGGAAGGGAGAGACAAATTATAAAACAGAGACATTGGGAGGTGAGGGTGGAAGTGGTAGGACAGTTTTGAGGGTATGTTTGCTGGTCTTAGTCTTCTTCTTGGGTTGCTGTGCTGAACTGGTACTGGCTTTTTGTTTGCTTTTTTTTCTTTGGGAGGGTGAGAGTGGTGAATTGAGGCAGCAGGACTCGGCATGGTGGTGGAGGTAGACTGACGTGCAGCAGAACTCGGCATGGTGGTGGAGGGAGACTGGCGTGCAGCAGCACTCGGCATGGTGGTGGAGGTAGACTAGCGTGCAGCAGCACTCGGCATGGTGGTGGAGGTAGACTGGCGTGCAGCAGGCCTCGGCCTGGTGGTGGAGGTAGACTGGCGTGCAGCAGGACTCGGCATGGTGGTGGCTTGAGGCAGGTGTGCAGCAGGACTCGGTATGATGGTGGTTTGAGGCAGGTGTGCAGCAGGACTCGGCATGGTGGTGGCTTGAGGCAGGTGTGTAGGACTCGGCATGGTGGTGGCTTGAGGCAGCTGTGCAGCAGGACTCGGCATGGTGGTGGCTTGAGGCAGGTGTCATGTGTGCATCGCCACGAAGATCGTCGCGGTTGCACATTCTGACTTCTCACAGCTGAGTTGCTGTTTCTTTGTGTTTGGCAGTTAGGGAGTTAATTCTGTCTGTGCTCAGTTCTGGGACTGGGTGCAGTTTCTCCCGGCTGCAATTAATTATTTGTTGATTGGTTTCCTTTAAATCTCTGGTTGTCTGTGTTGGGAGTTGCCAGTGAAATTCTTCATGCAGACCACAGATAGGATTGTATCTGTATAGACTTAAGTTAAAGAGCTCCTTAGTTGTTTTAAGCTCACCTTGCTTAGAGTTTAATATCCCAGATCATTTATGTTCCTTCTGTGTTTGAGTGTGTATGCAAGTCTGTGTTTTCTCCAGTCTGTCTTATATGTCTAATCTGTGTATTTAGCAGAGATCAGCCCATATCCCTTTGGTGGTAATCAGAATCCTTCTTAGGACTGATTACAGGGTTCAGGGACTGATAGGAGACAGGGTTAGGCTGGAGACTTGGACCTCTGAATCATTATCAGTACCTCCAAGGTGAGGGATTAGTTAGGACCCCAGTTTAGGGTCAGGTTAGACCCCCGGTCCTCCTCTTTCCTGTGACAGTGTATCAAGTCCTCAAGATTAACCCTGAGTTCAACGGATATCGTGTCAGGTAAATCTATTCTATATTTACATGCTGATGTTGCTAATCTATATGTTGTATAGAGTGTTGTTCTTTTAAGAATAGTTTACTGACATCGTACACATATCATAAGACCGCGTGACATTTTCACTGGCCCATAAAATTATTCCCAGTTGCCATGGATCCAGTAGCCCAGCTGGCTCTGCAGTTGCAGGGATTATCCATGGAGCTGACGGACATTAAGTCCAAAGTTTTGTCTCCCTCGGAGCAAACCAGATTTGAACCTAAAGTAGCTCTCCCGGACAGGTTCACTGGTGGGCGAGACAAATTTTTTACCTTCAGGGAAGCATGTAAATTGTATTTTCGGCTTCGGCCTCGATCATCAGGGAGTGAAGAGCAGAGAGTGGGAATTGTTATCTCGCTCCTACAAGGGGACCCTCAATCCTGGGCCTTCTCCCTTCCTCCGGGATCCCCGGCTCTACAGTCAGTAGATCGATTTTTTACTGCCCTGGGTTTGGTATATGATGACCCAGATCGGGTCTCTCTTGCTGAGACAAAATTACGTAAGATACAGCAGGGAGATCGTCCGGCGGAGGAATTTGCTTCTGAGTTCCGTAGATGGGCCACAGATACTCAGTGGAATGACCCAGCTCTTAGAAGCCAGTTTTGTCATGGGCTTTCTGACAAATTAAAGGACGTTTTGGCTCAGTATGATTCTCCTCCATCACTGGAGGCTGCTATGGCCCTAGCTATCCGTACTGATAGACGGCTCCGGGAGAGGTGCGAGGTAACTCCGCCCCCTGTTGTTACTCCACCTACTACTAAAGTCCCTTATGTTGAGGTTCCCCTTGTCTGTTCGGAGGAGCCTATGCAGTTGGGAGGGACATCATTTCGTAGGAGGGGATTGGCGGTACGCCGCAGGACTAGAAGGTGTTTCTTCTGCGGGAAAGAGGGACATTTTGTTGGGGGATGTCCATCCCGTGCCTTGTTGAGCAAAAAGTCGCCGGAAAACTGTTAATCCCAGGTTGTGTGGTGGACGACAACCTGGGAGTATGTATTTCGTCCGCTAGTTCTTCTCAGTTCCTTGTACCAGTGGAGGTGGTGGTTGGTACGAGAGTGGAGAGATTTTCTGTTCTTCTTGATAGTGGGTCCGGGGCTAATCTGGTTGACGCTCAGTTTGCTCAGGCTCAAGGTATGCATCTGAGTGTATTGGTCAAACCGATCCCTATATTCTCCATTGACGCCAGGCCTCTCGGCCAAGGTAGCTTTGTTCATGAGGTTCATAACATTGACCTTCGGGTAGGGGCAATACATAGGGAACTATTATCTTGTTATGTGTTGGAGGGTCTACCTACTCCTATTGTGTTGGGACTTCCTTGGTTGGTTAAACATAACCCTGTGATTAATTGGCAGTTCAGAGATATAAGCCAATGGGGGGAGTTTTGCAAAAGTAACTGCATGAACACAGTCATCAGTGCGGTCGTGCCTAGTACTTTGCCTCCTTTTTTGGAGGACTTTGGGGATGTGTTCTCTGAGGAGGGGTGTCAGGAGTTGCCTCCTCATCGCGTGTATGACTGCTCCATTAATTTACTTCCTGATGCTAAGTTACCTAAAGCTAGGTTATATAACCTTTCTGGTCCTGAGAGGCAGGCTATGAAAGATTATATTTCGGAAAGTCTGGCCAAAGGGCATATTAGACCTTCATCTTCCCCAGTGGCCGCGGGGTTCTTCTTTGTGAAGAAAAAAGATGGAGGCCTACGCCCTTGCTTGGATTTCCGCGAACTTAATCGGATTACTGTTCGAGATCCGTATCCACTCCCTCTGATTCCTGATCTCTTCAATCAAATTGTTGGCGCCAAATGGTTCTCTAAATTGGATCTCAGGGGGGCGTATAATCTGATTAGGATAAAAGAGGGGGATGAGTGGAAAACGGCGTTTAACACACCGGAGGGATATTATGAGAACCTTGTCATGCCTTTTGGTCTGACTACTGCACCAGCAGTATTCCAACATTTTGTTAATGACATTTTTCGTCATCTGGTGGGGCTGTTTGTGGTCGTATATTTGGATGACATTTTAATTTACTCACCAGATCTTGTGTCTCACCAGGAGCATGTGAGACAGGTGTTGCAGATCTTGCGAGACAATAAACTATACGCCAAACTGGAAAAGTGTGTATTCGCCGTACAGGAACTTCAGTTTTTGGGTTTCTTGGTGTCAGCCTCCGGTTTCCGTATGGACCCTGAAAAGGTGAGAGCAGTGCTTGAATGGGATCAGCCAGAGGATCTTAAGGCTCTGCAGCGTTTTCTGGGGTTTGCTAACTACTACCGGAAATTTATTTGTAATTTCTCATCTGTTGTCAAACCTCTCACTGACATGACAAGAAAAGGGATGGATTTTTCTAAATGGTCGGACAAAGCTTGCCAAGCTTTTTCCTCTTTGAAAAAATGTTTTGCTTCGGCACCCGTTCTCATCCAACCAGATGCATCACAGCCGTTCGTTGTGGAGGTGGACGCGTCTGACGTAGGGGTGGGTGCAATATTGTCCCAGGGTCCGTCCCCTGGTAAATGGCATCCGTGCGCTTTCTTTTCTAAAAAATTGTCGTCCGCCGAAAGGAATTATGATATCGGCAATAGGGAACTTTTGGCCATTAAGTTGGCTTTTGAAGAATGGCGTCACTTTTTGGAGGGGGCAGTCCACCCGGTCACCGTCATTACTGATCACAAGAACCTGCTGTATTTGGAATCTGCTAAGCGTCTGAATTCCAGACAAGCTCGATGGTCGTTGTTTTTTACCAGGTTTAATTTTGTTGTCACTTATCGCCCTGGATCTAAGAATGTTAAGGCGGATGCCTTGTCTCGCAGTTTCCCAGGGGCCGGGAAAATGGATGACCCGATTCCTATCCTTCAGGAGGGGGTGGTAGTGTCGGCTGTATGTTCTGAGCTTGAGGAGGAGGTGTTAGAGGCTCAGGGGGACGCCCCTGCAGGACCTCCAGGGAGACTGTTTGTCCCAAATCAGTTGAGACAAAAGGTTATTGAGGCACATCATAATTCTGCTTTAGCAGGACATCCAGGGAGTAAGGCTACTTTAGATCTCCTTTCTCGCCGGTTTTGGTGGCCTAACGTTAATAAAGATGTTTTAACTTTTGTCGCGTCCTGTGGGGTTTGTGCTCGCTCTAAGACCCCTCATACCGTCCGTCTGGGACCCTCTTACCCTTGAAACTTCCGGAGCGTCCATGGACTCATTTGTCTATGGACTTCATCACGGACCTTCCTCAGTCGTCAGGGAAGACTGTCATACTGGTGGTTGTTGACAGGTTCAGTAAGATGGCACATTTCATTGCTCTTCCTGCCCTCCCTAATGCTAAAACTCTGGTTCAGGTGTTCATTGGGGAGATTGTGAGACTTCATGGGTTGCCTTCTGATGTGGTGTCAGATAGGGGGTCTCAGTTTGTGTCCAAGTTTTGGAGGGCATTTTGTTTACGTCGGGGGATGCAATTGTCATTTTCCTCGGCTTTTCATCCGCAGACCAATGGTCAGACAGAGCGTCTGAATCAAAGCCTAGAGACTTATCTTCGGTGTTTTGTCTCAGAGAACCAGGAGGACTGGTCTTCTTTCTTGCCTCTGGCAGAGTTCGCTCTTAACAACAGGCGGAGCGAGTCCACTGGTAAGTCCCCGTTTTTTGGGGCATATGGTTTTCATCCCCAGTTTTGTACATTCAATGGGGAGGGCCCTTCTGGGGTTCCTGAGGAGGAGCGTTTCTCGTCGTCACTTGCTTCAGTGTGGAGAGGTGTATTGAATAATCTGAGTGCTATGGGGAACCGTTATAAACGTATGGCTGATAGGAGGAGAGTTTCTGGTCCAGATCTTAATGTGAACGATCTGGTATGGTTGTCTACCAGGAATATAAAACTTAAAGTTCCCTCCTGGAAGCTGGGCCCCAGATTCATCGGGCCGTACAGGATCAGTTCCATAATTAATCCTGTGGCATTTCGTCTGGACCTCCCTCCTACGTTTAAAATCCACAATGTGTTCCACAAGTCATTACTTAAGAGGTACGTGGCACCAGTCATACCATCACCTCTACCTCCTCCTCCAGTGGTGGTCAATGGTAACTTGGAGTTTCAAGTGTCAAAGATCATTGACTCACGTCTGAATCGCCGGTCCCTTCAGTACTTGGTGCATTGGAAGGGGTATGGTCCAGAGGAGAGGACGTGGGTTCCTGCGTCTGACATTAACGCAGATCGTTTGGTGCGGACCTTCCACAGAACTCACCCGGGCAAACCTGGCCCTGAGGGTCCGGAGGCCCCTCGTAGAAGGGGGGGTACTGTCATGTGTGCATCGCCACGAAGATCGTCGCGGTTGCACATTCTGACTTCTCACAGCTGAGTTGCTGTTTCTTTGTGTTTGGCAGTTAGGGAGTTAATTCTGTCTGTGCTCAGTTCTGGGACTGGGTGCAGTTTCTCCCGGCTGCAATTAATTATTTGTTGATTGGTTTCCTTTAAATCTCTGGTTGTCTGTGTTGGGAGTTGCCAGTGAAATTCTTCATGCAGACCACAGATAGGATTGTATCTGTATAGACTTAAGTTAAAGAGCTCCTTAGTTGTTTTAAGCTCACCTTGCTTAGAGTTTAATATCCCAGATCATTTATGTTCCTTCTGTGTTTGAGTGTGTATGCAAGTCTGTGTTTTCTCCAGTCTGTCTTATATGTCTAATCTGTGTATTTAGCAGAGATCAGCCCATATCCCTTTGGTGGTAATCAGAATCCTTCTTAGGACTGATTACAGGGTTCAGGGACTGATAGGAGACAGGGTTAGGCTGGAGACTTGGACCTCTGAACCATTATCAGTACCTCCAAGGTGAGGGATTAGTTAGGACCCCAGTTTAGGGTCAGGTTAGACCCCCGGTCCCCCTCTTTCCTGTGACAGTGTATCAAGTCCTCAAGATTAACCCTGAGTTCAACGGATATCGTGTCAGGTAAATCTATTCTATATTTACATGCTGATGTTGCTAATCTATATGTTGTATAGAGTGTTGTTCTTTTAAGAATAGTTTACTGACATCGTACACATATCATAAGACCGCGTGACAGCAGGTGTGCAGCAGGACTCGGCATGATGGTGGCTTGAGGCAGGTGTGCAGCAGGACTCGGCCTCGTGGTGAAGCTGGTTAGTGGTGGAACAGCCAGAAATGCCATGTGTAGCTCCTGAAAGTGCCGAGTCTGCTGCATAGCGTAAACGTAAGCAGCATGGCAGGCCTGTATCACATTCAGCTGGAGATCAGGCGTAAGGTTTTCCGACATGCCGCGCTCTATAGCATTAAAAAAATGTTATGCCGGTCTCTGAAGGTCGGCTTCCAGGTGGTCAAGGTGTCGGTTGACTTCCTGGAAAAGTGTGTTCACATGGGCAAACTCACTTTCCAGTCTATCTCCAACCGCCTTCAGGCCATTCTGGAAGACCAAGCCTAAGTGAACAAACTCGGGCATGAGAGGCCTGTCCCAGGCCTTCTGACGCTGGCGGGAAGACCCAAAAAAAAACAGTGGCAGAGGACTGGGATGGGGGAAAACCAGAAGGACCAGCTGCCTGTTCTCCAGCCTGTGAAGCATGCCCACTTGCTGCATCGCTGGTGGATGACTGGGACCGTTTGATGAGGGGCCACTCCAACAAAGGACGATCCAGGTTCGGTGGTGCTGCTCCAGGTTCTGTGTGAAAAAGAAATCAAAAACATTAATACAAAAAAATAAAAATTGTAAAAGCGCCAACATATCCTGTGGAATAGAAAAATTCAGATGTTGGAATACAACACAAAAATACTTAAGTTCGATGACCAACCGCAGGCCTCAGGAAGGAGAGCATACGATGGTACTTAGAAATCTTTGCAGCAGCACCACTTCGAACTAGGATCTCCTCTCTCATGTCCTTGTTGAAGCGATCCTTCATCGAACGCCAACGGACTTTGACTCTCTTCACTGTGTAGAGGGAAAAAAAACAAATTGTAAAACAATGCACCTCAGATTCACTGCCGCGTCAGACCACATTCTAAGACTTACAAAAATCCTTTCTGACTTGTGGCGTGGCTTTGTCCCAATCATTAAACATCGATCTGGCCACTTCATCCCATAGCAGCCGCATGACCACAGTGTCCGAGTGCCGCTGATCCCGGGTGTCCCACAACGAAACTTGCTCCTGCACCAATGTTATTAGGAGGTCGTTGTTAATGGTGGCTTCACGATGTGGAACCTAGAAATCAAAGAAACACATTATATAGTTGTAAAGATAAAACAAAACAAAAACAGTCAAAAATACTTACTCACCATCTTTCCACCGGAACTTGGGCCTGAGTCTGCTCCTGCTCTGCCGCACTCGAACTGTCCTGTAAAGAAAATACATGATTTCACCACGTGTCATATTGACAGTCAACACTTACCAATCAGTAGCAAATGTACTCACTTCATCAGTCTCCTGTCCACTCTGGGAGGTATGCTCTTCGCTGGAGGACATCTTTGATGAAGAATGCTGCAAGAGAGACAGAAGTGAGTACAGACTGCAGTGAGAGAATCAGACAGACATTTTCATAGCTTCTATACTCACATCCTGAGTGAAATCCAGAGTCTTCAGATTAGCAAAGCAATCTTCAGAGCAGCAAAGCAGATCAGCAAAGCAGTCTTCAGAGCAGCAACGATCGCTTCCAGAGGCTTAGAATCATAGAATGGTAGAGTTGGAAGGGACCTCCTGGGCCATCTGGTCCAACCCCCTGCTCAAAGCAGGATTCTCTAAATCATCCCAGACAGATGTCTGTCCAGCCTCTGTTTGAAGACTTCCATTGAAGGAGAACTTACCACCTCTCGTGGCAGCCTGTTCCACTCCTTGATCACCCTGTCAAAAAGTTTTTTCTAATATCTAATCTGTGTCTCCTCCCATTCAGTTTCATCCCATTGCTTCTAGTCTTTCCTTGTGCAAATGAGAATAAAGATGATCCTTCTACAATGTGACAGCCCTTGAGATATTTGTAGACAGCTATTAAGTCTCCTCTCAGTCTTCTTTTTTGCAAGCTAAACATTCTCAAATCCTGCAACCATTCCTCGTAGGACATGGTTTGCAGACCGGTCACCATTCTGGTGGCTCTCCTTTGAATTTGCTCCAGTTTGTTGATGTCTTTTTTAAAATGTGGTGCCCAAAACTGGACACAGTATTCCAGATGAGGTCTGACCAAAGAGGAGTAGAGGGCAATAATGACCTCACGTGATCTAGACTGTATGCTTCTGTTGATACATCCTAGAATTGTATTTGCCTTTTTTGCTGCTGCATCACACTGTTGACTCATGTTCAGTCTGTGATCAATTAGTATACCCAAGTCTTTTTCACATGTGCTGTTACTTAGCCCTATTCCTCCCATTTTGTATATGCTTTTTTCATTTTTATTGCCCAGATGTAGTACTTTGCATTTTTCTCGCCATCTTTCCATGGCTCATGGCTTGAGAGTACTGGACTTCCAGTGCCCACACCCTCTTTTTATACAGCTTTGTTTTGAGGGTGTCTAAATCCAGTTCATGGACCTGATCATTCTGAAGTACGCATGCGTATCGAACGCAAGCGTATGGATCTCCTTGCGTACCAATGTGTTCCCATAGACAGTAATGCGTTGTTTTGACGCATTTCATCCAAATGCATATGGCTGCGCGTATTTGACGCCTCAAAAAAATACAACATGTTGCGTTCGCCAGACACCGCAAAACAACGCATGCGTACGCATACGCATATCCCTGCGTACAACATGTTAAAGATATGCACGCATGACACATGCGGATCAAACTGCGCACACAGATGCAAATGTGAAACCAGCCTAAGGGTCAGCCCTACAGCTGGCCAGGGGAGAGTTACAGAGGGTCAGCCCTGCAGCTGCACAGGGGAGAGGTACAGATGGTCAGCCCTGCAGGTGACGGATACAGAGGGTCAGCCCTACAGTTGATCATGGCAGAGTTACAGAGGGTCAGCCTTGCAGCTGGGCAGGGGAGAGTTACAGAGGGCAGGTGACGGATACAGAGGGTCAGCCATACAGTTGATCATGGCAGAGTTACAGAGGGTCAGCCTTGCAGCTGGGCAGGGGAGAGTTACAGAGGGTCAGCCCTGCAGCTGGGCAGGGGAGAGTTACATAGGGTCAGCCCTGCAGGTGACGGATACAGAGGGTCAGCCCTGCAGTTGAGCATGGCAGAGTTACAGAGGGTCAGCCCTGCAGCTGAGCATAGGAGGGTTACAGAGGATCGGTCCTGCAGCTGGGGGGGGGTCTAGGGAGATGTTTTCTAGGAGGTTCACTGTATATACAATACAGTGTAGTTTCAGTGCATGTTTCCTATATGGAGCTCTGTAGAGTGAGGTTGTGCTATTGCTCATAGTTTGCACTTGAGGCATATTAGGTGTGCACTCCAAGTGTGACAGTTGCATAGAAATACATGCTGTCATGCTCTGGATGAGAGAGTCACCGGCCAGTTCGAGCATTGTGATGCAATTCCCAACCGAGTTATACATCTGACTCTTCCCTTATACTGGTGGACAAAACAAAACTGAACACAAGACCTTCACAGCCGTCCACAGCTCATAGGGAATATCTCATGACACTTTCTCTCCATCTACCTGATGATCCTGAGGAACATTGGGATCTTCTTGTTTACAGTCCTGTGGAAGAAGAGGACGGGGACATCTCTCTGGTGTTGTCCTCTTACTGCATAGAACTGGAGGAAACACATACAGGGACTGAATTCATTCTTTACATACAGATAATTATAGGCCGTGTGTATTTAGTCCTGTCTATTACCTGGTGATGCGAGGGGCTGGGGAACCTCCACCATGACGTCCTTGTACAGATCTTTGTGTTCTTCTAAATACTCCCACTCCTCCATGGAGAAATAGACGGCGACATCCTGACACCTTATAGGAACCTGACACATACAATGATACCGTCATCCCCCCGATCCCTCCATAGCGTTACTGTATAATGTCCCAGCATTCCCAGCAGTGTCACCTCTCCAGTCAGCAGCTCAATCATCTTGTAGATGAGTTCTAGGATCTTCTGGTCATTGATGTCCTCATGTATCAGGGGGTAAGTTGGAGGCCCCGTGATTGGGCTCAGGGGTCTTCCCCATCCCTCAGACACAGGGGCCTGACAGCGCTCCCTAGAGGTCTTCTTCACTACTGTGTAATCCTGGTTATGGAGAGACACATTAATAGATCTCACTACAGACATTTCCAGAGTCCTCACCTCTCCAGTTCTGTCCATCTGTTATTCCCATAGATAAGAATGATATAATGTGACGTCATCAGAATCTCTCACCTCTCCAGTAAGCCGGAAGAGGATCTTTAGGGTGAGGTGTAATATCCTCTCCGCCATCTTGTCCCTGTCCCTCTCCATCCTTGTAGGGTCACTCAGGAGAATTCTCTTATATGGAAGATCTCCACTGAGAGGATCCGATATTGTAGGGACCTGAATGGGGAGAAGATGACGATGTAGCATCATAAAGATCCCATGTAAGAAATCTCCGGAGCAGTTACCGGCGTCACATGATCACTACATCCAGTCATGGCCCCGTCCTGTCCCCGGTATAACACACAGCCCCATTGTAGTCATATACAGAGATTTATCACAGAACATCTCCAATCCAGCACCAAAAATACAGAACAAATCTCAAAAGAAAATTCTAAATTAACTGAATCTTTGCTAAATAAATATTCCATGAAAACAATGACACAGTTATAAAGTGTCGGGAACATCCACAGAGATCAGGACGGCAGAATCGGGGACGTCAGTAATAGATAATGATAGAACATTAATATAAACTACAGAAAATTGTAATCCCAGTAAATGTGATTGTCCCAGAAAGGCGCTGCATAAATCGAGAAAACAGAAAAGAAGATTACTGTCA
Source organism: Oophaga sylvatica (assembly GCA_033576555.1). Classification (NCBI taxonomy): domain Eukaryota; kingdom Metazoa; phylum Chordata; class Amphibia; order Anura; family Dendrobatidae; genus Oophaga; species Oophaga sylvatica. Next base: position 56,619,831 of record JARQOD010000003.1, read on the forward strand.
GGGCAGAAATAGTGATACTAATGGCTAATAAATAATAAACACAACAGTATAGAAGTGTGCACACAGAGCGGCCAATGTAACTGACCCTGCGGTCACATGTGCACAGGGTCAGAGATTTCAGGATGTACAGTCATGGTCAAAAGTTTTGAGAATGACACAAATATTATATTTTCACATGATCTGCTGCCCTCTGGTTTTTATGTGTGTTTGACAGATGTTTTTATCACAGACAGAAATATAATTGCAAACATATGAGTAACAAAAGCTTATATTGACAGTTAGAATGAGTTAATGCAGCAAGTCAATATTTGCAGTGTTGACCCTTCTTCTTCAGGACCTCTGCAATTCTCCCTGGCATGCTCTCAATCAACTTCTGGACCAAATCCTGACTGATAGCAGTCCATTCTTGCACAATCAATGCTTTCATTTTGTCTGAATTTTTAGGTTTTTGTTTGTCCACCCGTCTCTTGATGATTGACCACAAGTTCTCAATGGGATTAAGATCTGGGGAGTTTCCAGGCCATGGACCCAAAATCTCTATGTTTTGTTCCCTGAGCCATTTAGCTATCACCTTTGCTTTATGGCAAGGTGCTCCATCATGCTGCAAAAGGCATTGTTGATCGCCAAACTGCTCTTGGAGGGTTGGGAGAAGTTGCTCTTGGAGGACATTTTGGTACCATTCTTTATTCATGGCTGTGTTTTTAGGCAAGACTGTGAGAGAGCCGATTCCCTTGGCTGAGAAGTAACCCCACACATGAATGGTTTCAGGATGCTTAACAGTTGGCATGAGACAAGACTGGTGGTAGCGCTCACCTTGTCTTCTCCGAATGACGCGTTTTCCTGATGTCCCAAACAATCGAAAAGGGGATTCATCAGAGAAAATAACTTTACCCCAGTCCTCAGCAGTCCACTGCCTGTACCTTTTGCAGAATATCAGTCTGTCCATGATGCTTTTTCTGGAGAGAAGTGGCTTCTTTGCTGCCCTCCTTGAGACCAGGCCTTGCTCCAAGAGTCTCCGCCTCACAGTGCGTGCAGATGCACTCACACCTGCCTGCTGCCATTCCTGAGCAAGCTCTGCACTGCTGGTAGCCCGATCCCGCAGCTGAAACACTTTTAAGAGACGGTCCTGGCGCTTGCTGGTCTTTCTTGGGCGCCCTGGAGCCTTTTTGGCAACAATGGAACCTCTCTCCTTGAAGTTCTTGATGATGCGATAGATTGTTGACTGAGGTGTAATCTTTCTAGCTGCGATACTCTTCCCTGTTAGGCCAGTTTTGTGCATTGCAATGATGACTGCACGTGTTTCTTTAGAGATAACCATGGTTAACAGAAGAGAAACAATGATGCCAAGCACCAGCCTCCTTTTAAAGTGTCCAGTGGTGTCATTCTTACTTAATCATGACAGATTGATCTCCAGCCATGTCTTCATCAACACCCACATCTGTGTTAATGGCACAATCACTGAAAGAGGTTAGCTGGTCCTTTTAAGGCAGGGCTGCAATGATGTTGAAATGTGTTTTGGGGGATAAAGTTCATTTTCTAGCCAAATATTGACTTTGCAAGTAATTGCTGTTAAGCTGATCACTCTTTATAACATTCTGGAATATATGCAAATTGCCATTAGAAAAAGTGAAGCAGAAGACTTTGTAAAAATTAATATTTGTGTCATTCTCAAAACTTTTGTCCATGACTGTACAGAAAAGAGGGAGGATGAGGAGGATATTAACCCCATATACAGGAGTCACCCAGTACAGGTGGTAGATTGGGACTGGGAAGGAGGACAATAGTGAAAAGACCATACAAAGAGAGAGAATTAATAAAGGATTACAAATAAAGCAATCAGCAATAACATACAAACCAACTGACATCATTGTGGTCTGTATGTAAAAACTGATCCAAACGTGATCCTCAGTGCACACAGTCACAGTCTGTCACATGTATACAAGATGGTTTTAGTTCCCATTTCCCAGCCCTGATTCTTCTTCTCTGGCTCCAACCTGCTTTCTTGACTCATTCCTCCTGCCTGGACATTTTTCATTAAGTCTCTTGCCTGTGCGCATGCGCTGATCCCCATCAGGCCAGCACATTCTCTGCCGCGTCTATATGATGTGGCTCTTGTCTCACCCTCCCTGCCCTCATCATGGACAATGCCAGGTTTGCCGTCATGTTACCCATCCCACCTCCGATGATGGTGTGTTCGCCTTCTGAAGCTGTCCTGTGACAGCTCCATTTTCGGCAATGATATATAGTTCTGATTGGCTCACGGGAGGTTAAATAGTACTCTCCACTGGTTTGATGGCACCCTGATGAAGGTTAGTGCCGAAACGCGCTTTGGGGCTGACACCATCCAAGCATGAGGAACATGCATGAGGAACATATGGATAACATAGTTGTTAAGGTTGAATGAAGACTTTAAGTCCATCTAGTTCAACCCATATCCTATCCTAACCTGCCCTAATATGTTGATCCAGAGGAAGGAAAAAAAAAACCCAAGTGGCAAACAGTAAGCTTCACATTGGGGAAAAAAGTTCCTTCCCGACTCCACATACAGCAATCAGACTAGCTCCCTGGATCAACGCAATATCTAGTAAACTAATGTATATAACCTGTAATATTATACTTTTCAAGAAAGGCATCCAGTCCCTTCTTAAATTTTAGTAGGGAATCACTCATTACAACATTAGACGGCAGAGAGTTCCATAGTCTCACTGCTCTTACAGTAAAGAATCTGCGTCTGTGATTATGACTAAACCTTCTTTCCTCCATACATAGAGGATGCCCCCTTGTCCGTCACAGGTCTAAGAGTAGAAAGATAATTAGAAAGGTCTTTGTACTGTCCCCTCATATATTTATACATTGTAATAAGATCACCCCTAAGCCTTCGTTTTACCAAACTAAATAACCCCTAGTGTAATAACCTGTCTTGGTATTGCAGACCCCCCAGTTCTCTAATAACCTTGGTCGCTCTTCTCTGCACCCGCTCCAATTCAGCTATGTCTTTCTTATACACTGGAGACCAGAACTGTACAAATAAATATTAGTCCTTTACTTTTTCTCTTCATATTTGCAACCCTTATTCACAACCTCTAGCTTTAACTCACTATATACCACTATTACTTGGGCTTGTATGTTATTGGGTGAATGACATTGTTCTCCCATTTGTACTTATTTGTATACATTGTTCTTACACCATCATTCTAATGTACTCGCTTCCGCTCCTGCTGTGTTTGTCTTTTATGCACTATTTCTATACAATCATATATAGTACTTTTGTACTTTTCTTGGCTGTACACAATTATTGTAGTTTCTTTGTACATCAGGTGTTCTGTTGTGAATGGGCTTGAGATGAGTTCTGAGCAGAGGCTCCCTCTGGTGGTTACAAGCGGTACTGGTCTGTCCAGTGAAGATTGTGAAGATTGTGAGGATTGGGAATCAGGTGTTACTGACTGGTCTTATATAAGGGAGTCACCTTCCCATCAGGGTTGCCGGTGATCAATTGTTCTGGTCTCCATCCTTGATTCCTGTTTCCCTTGTAGCCTGCTGTGTCGTGTCTGCATCTCCTGCTAACAGATAAGACATTTTCTTCTTTTTGTTTCTGTGCTTGATTTTTGCATTTTGTCCTGCACTTCTGTGGGGGCCTTCAGGGTCCCCTCCGGGGGCTTTTGCCCTCTTAGTTTAGTTCAGCCACTGATGTTTGTACTTTTGCTTTTTCCAGTTTTTTCAGTGGCTGCTGTTTTGATTTTGTTACACCAGAGAACTAATTTAGGTGGTAGAGGTCGTGTGATCTCAGGTGTTTTTGAAATTAGTAGAGTTGGTGCTTTTCAGGGTTTTCTGGGATTGCAGTAAGTACCCTTCCTATCCTTTTCTATTTAGTTAGTTTGGGCCCCAACGTTTGCTCATACTATTTTCTGTCTGTGTCAGTATTTCTTCTTGTCTAACCGCCATTACATGTTTGGGGGCTTTCTATTATCTTTGGGGTTCTGCTCCGGGGCAGATAGCTTTCCTATATCTATCTTTAGGTGTAGTTAGTTTCTCAGGCTGTGACGAGGCGTCTAGGACCAACGTAGGAACGCTCCACGGCTGCCTCTAGTTGTGGTTAGTCAGGGTACTGCAATCTCATAGATTCCAACTGCTCTGGTGTATTGCCTTTTTTGCCTGCACTCCTCAGCTACCGAAACATAACAGTATCACCAGCCCAAGATTTAAAATTGTATGGTACTCACAGAAGGGAAAAAATTTGTGAAAGAAAAAACGGTTGTCAGAGATATTTTTCTGTTTGTTGCATTTTTTTTTTTTTTTTTTCCCTCTGTATCTCTGGGTGCTGGGGAGGATTTTTTTCTCTCAATGGAGTTTGCACAGTTGTCTGGCCGTGTGGATCAGCTTGCCACTGAGGTTCAGAGTATTGCTGCATATCTTGCTAGGTTGCCTGTTGTGGAACCTAAGATTCCCATGCCAGATTTATTTTTAGGGGATCGAGCTAAGTTTCAGAATTTCAAAAATAATTGTAAATTGTTTTCTGCCTTAAAATCTAAGTCCTCAGGGAACGCAGCGCAGCAGGTTCAAATTGTCATCTCTCTCCTGCGCGGCGATCCTCAGGATTGGGCTTTTTCCCTGACACCTGGGGATCCTGTTTTGAGTGATGTTGATGCATTTTTCAGGCTTTGGGGTTATTGTACGATGAGCCTAATGTCACTGATCAAGCTGAAAAAGCCTTGTTGGCATTAAATCAGGGGCTAGATGACGCTGAGTTATACTGTCAGAGATTCCGTAGGTGGGCAGTCCTGACCAAGTGGAATGACGACGCTTTGGCGGCCCTTTTTCGGAAGGGTCTGTCAGATAATGTAAAGGATGTTATGGTGGGATTCCCTGTCCCCTCTGGTCTCAATGATTCTATGTCATTAGCGATTCAAATTGACAGACGTTTGCGTGAGCGGAGACGTATGCATGGAATAGTGTTGCCTTGTGAACCTGCTTCTGAAGCCATGCAGTGTGATAGAGTGGTGTCTGGGGCACAGCGTCATGAGTTTCGAAAGCGCAATGGGTTATGTTTCTACTGTGGTGATGCCTCTCATGCTATTTCAGTCTGCCCTAAGCGGGGAAGACGTTTTGCACGCTCAGTTGTCTTGGGTAGTGTTCAGACTAAGTTTTTATTAACTGTCACTCTGATATGCTCTCTGTCCTCATTTTCTGCTCAGGCTTTCGTTGATTCTGGAGCAGCTATTAACCTGATGGATTATGATTTTGCTAAACGTTGTGGGTTTCCCTTGATACCCCTACAGAAGTCTATTCCCCTACTGGGGATCGATTCTACCCTTTGGCTGAGAATAAACCTCAGTTCTCTACTCAGGTGATAATGAGGGTTGAACCTGATCATCAAGAGTGCTGCAAATTTTTGGTTCTGTATAATCTGCATGATATTATCGTACTGGGTTTCCCTTGGTTACAGTCTCATAATCCTGTTTTGGATTGGAAATCTGTGTCTGTAACCAGTTGTGGCTGCCAATGTGTTAATACCAACACTCCTGTTTTTTCTGCCTCCCCCAGGCTCAGGATGTTCCTGACTTTTTGATTGATTTTTCTGATGTATTTAGCGAAAGTAAATCTGCATCCTTGCCTCCCCATAGGAGCTATCACTGCGCTATTGAATTAGTGCCTGGTAGTAAATTCCCTAAAGGTCGCCTTTTTAACTTGTCTGTACCTGAACATGACGCTATGCGGTCTTATATCAAGGAGTCATTGGAGAAGGGTCATATCAGACCATCCTCTTCACCCTTAGGTGCCGGTTTTTTTCTTTGTGGCCAAAAAGGATGGTTCATTAAGGCCGTGTATTGATTATCGTCTTTTGAACAATATTACTGTGAAATATCAATACCCGTTACCCTTGATTTCTGACCTGTTTTCCAGGGTGAAAAACGCTACTTGGTTTACCAAGCTTGACCTCAGGGGGGCATATAACCTTATTCGCATTAAGCACGGGGATGAATGGAAGACGGCATTCAATACCCCGGAGGGGCATTTTGAGTACCTTGTGATGCCCTTTGGGCTCACTAATGCTCCTTCTGTCTTCCAGTCCTTCATGAATGACATTTTCAGGGATTTTGTGGATAAATTTCTGATTGTTTATTTGGATGATATCTTGATTTTTTCTAATGACTGGGACTCTCATGTGAAACATGTTCGAACTGTGTTCCAGATTTTGAGAGAGAATGCTCTGTATGTGAAGGGATCAAAGTGTCTTTTTGGCGTACAGAGGATCTCATTTCTGGGATTCATTTTGTCCCCATCTGTTATTGAAATGGACCCGGTCAAGGTTCAGGCCATCTGTGATTGGGTCCAACCTACTTCATTAAAGGCTCTTCAAAGATTTTTGGGTTTTGCCAATTTTTATCGTAAATTTATTGGTAGTTTCTCGGTTATTGTTAAACCATTAACTGATGTGACCAAAAAGGGTTCTGATGTGGTGAATTGGCCTCCTGAGGCAGTCTCTGCATTTCAGGAACTTAAGCAGAGATTCACTTCTGCTCCTGTTCTACGGCAGCCTGATGTTTCTCTGCCATTTCAGGTGGAGGTTGATGCCTCTGAAATTGGGGCAGGTGCCGTTTTGTCCCAAAAAGATCCAGAGACCTCTAAAAGTAACCCTTGTGCCTTTTTCTCTCGAAAATTTTCTCCTACTGAACGTAATTATGACGTGGGTAATCGGGAGTTATTGGCCATGAAGTGGGCTTTTGAAGAGTGGAGACATTGGCTGGAGGGAGCCAAACATCAGGTGGTGGTCCTTACTGACCATAAGAATCTGGTTTATCTGGAATCTGCCAAGCGACTCAATCCTAGACAGGCTAGGTGGGCCTTGTTTTTCACACGTTTTAATTTTGTGGTTTCCTTTCTTCCTGGCACTAAGAATGTTAAGGCGGATGCCCTCTCGAGGAGCTTCCTTGCGGACTCTCCTGAGTTATCTGATCCTTCTGTTATTTTGAAAGAGGGTGTAGTTCTTTCCGCCATCTCACCTAATTTGAGACTTGCTCTGGAGGGGTGTCAGGAGGATAGGCCCGAGCGCTGCCCTGTTGGAAAATTGTTTGTCCCGGACCAGTGGAAAAAGAGTGTGATGTCTGAGATTCATTGTTCCGCGTTGGCTGGGCATCCCGGAATTTTTGGTACCAGAGACTTGGTTAGTCGGTCCTTTTGGTGGCCTACCTTGTCTCGTGATGTCAGGGAATTTGTGCAGTCCTGCGGGACTTGCTCTCGCTCCAAGCCTTGCTCTCGCTCTAGTGGTTTGTTGATGCCATTGCCTGTGCCCAAGAGACCATGGACCCATATCTCTATGGATTTCATTTCCGACCTTCCTGTTTCTCAGAGAATGACCGCCATCTGGGTGATTTGTGATAGGTTTTCCAAGATGATACATCTTGTGCCATTACCTAAGTTGCCTTCCTCCTCTGAATTGGTGCCGTTGTTCCTTCAGCACGTGGTTCGTTTACACGGCATTCCTGAGAACATAGTGTCTGACAGAGGAGTCCAGTTTGTTTCCAGATTTTGGAGGACTTTTTGTTCTAAACTGGGTGTTCAATTGTCTTTCTCCTCGGCATTTCATCCTCAGACCAATGGTCAAACTGAGAGAACAAACAAACCAGAGTGAGGAAGGTTTCTGTTGTGAATGTTTTGGAAATGAATTCTGAGCAGAAGCTCCCTCTGGTGGTTACAAACAGTACTGAACCATTCAATGAGGATTGGCAATCAGGATTCACAGACTGGCTTGATATAAGGGAGGTTCCCTCCCATCATGGTTGCCGGTGATCAATTGTTCTTGTCTCAACTGTGATTCCTGGTTCACTTGGAAGCTTGCTGAGTCTTGCCTCTTCTTCTGCTTTCAGATAAGATATTTTCTGTTTTTGTTTTTGTGCTTACCATTTGCATATTTCTCTGCATTTCTGTGAGGTTAGCCAGATTCCCCCCCCCCCCCGGGGGCTTGGGCTCCTCTCAGTTCCTCTGGAGCCATTGTTATTTGTTCATTTGCCTTTTCCAGTTTTTTCAGTGGCTGCGGCTTAGTTTTGTTACACCAGAGAACTGATTTAGGTGGTAGAGGTCGTGTGATCTCAGGTGTTTTTGCAATCAGTACGTTGGCATTTTTTAGGTTTTTTTTTGGATTGCAATGAGTATCCTTTCTATCCTTTTCTGTCTAGGCAGATTAGGCCCCAGCGTTTGCTCATACTATTTTCTGTCTGTATTTCCTCTTGTCTAACCGCCATTACATGTTTGGGGCTTCCTATGTTCTTTGGGGATCTGCTCCGGGGCAGATAACTTTCCTCTTTCTATCTTTAGGTGTAGTTAATCTCTCAGGCTGTGACGAGGCGTCTAGGACCAACGTAGGAACGCTCCACGGCTGCCTTTAGTTGGGGTGGTTAGTCAGGGTACTGCAATCCAATAGATTCCAACCTCTCTGGTGTATTGCCGTTTTTGCCTGCTCTCCTCAGCTACCGAAACATAACAGTATCATCGGCCTAACTGAAAATTGTATGGTACTCACAGAAGGGAAAAATAATGTGGAAAGAAAAAAGTTGTCAGAGATTTTTTTTTCTCTGTTTCTTACATTTTTTCCCTCTTTTTCTCTGGGTGCTGAGGATTTTTTTTTTCTCTCAATGGAGCTTGCACAGCTGTCTGGCTGTGTGGATCAGCTTGCCACTGAGGTTCGGAGTATTGCTGTCTATCTTGCTGGGTTGCCGGTTGTGGAACCTAGGATTCCCATGCCAGATTTGTTTTTGGGAGATCGGCCAAATTTCTGAATTCCAAAAATAACTGTAAGTTGTTTTTTGCCTTAAAACCTAAGTCCTCAGGGAACGCAGCACAGCAGGTTCAAATTGTCATCTCTCTCCTGCGCGGCGATCCTCAGGATTGGGCTTTTTCCCTGACACCTGGGGACCCTGTTTTGAGTGATGTTGATGCATTTTTTCTGGCTCTGGGGTTATTGTACGATGAGCCTAATGTCACTGATCAAGCTGAAAGAACCTTGTTTGCATTAAATCAGGGCTTGAGGACGCTGAGTTGTACTGTCAGAAATTCCGAAAATGGGCAGTCCTAACCAAATGGAATGATGATGCTTTGGCAGCCCTTTTTCGGAAGGGGCTGTCAGAGAATGTAAAAGATGTTATGGTGGGTTTCCCTGCTCCCTCTGGTCTCAATGATTCTATGTCATTAGCGATTCAAATTGACAGAGTTTGCGTGAGCGTAGAGGTATGCGTGGAATAGTGTTGCCTTGTGAGCCAGCTTCTGAACCCATGCAGTGTGATAGAGTGGCTTCTGGGGCACAGCGTCATGAGTTTCGAAAACGCAATGGGTTATGTTTCTACTGTGGTGACGCCTCTCATGCTATTTCTGTCTGCCCTAAGCGGGGAAGACGTTTTGCACGCTCAGTTGTCTTGGGTAGTGTTCAGACTAAATTTCTGTTGACTGTTACCCTGATTTGCTCCCTGTCCACATTTTCTGCTCAGGCTTTTGTTGATTCGGGAGCAGCTATTAACCTGATGGATTTTGATTTTGCTAAACGTTGTGAGTTTCCCTTGATACCCCTACAGAAGTCTATTCCCCTACTGGGGATTAATTCTACCCCTCTTCTACTCAGGTGATAATGAGGGTTGAACCTGATCATCAGGAGAGTTGCAAATTTTTTGGTACTGTATAATCTGCATGACATTATTGTACTAGGTTTCCCTTGGTTGCAGTCTCATAATCCTGTTTTGGATTGGAAATCTGTGTCTGTAACCAGTTGGGGCTGCCAATGTGTTAATGCCAACACTCCTGTTTTTTCTGCCTCTCCCCAGTCTCAGGATGTTTCTGACTTTTTGACTGATTTTTCTGATGTGTTTAGCGAAAGTAAATCTGCATCCTTGCTCCCCCATAGGAGCTCTGACTGCGCTACTGAATTAGTGCCTGGTAGTAAATTCCCTAAAGGTCGCCTTTTAACTTGTCTGTACCTGAACATGACACTATGCGGTCTTATATCAAGGAGTCATTGGAGAATGGTCATATCAGACCATCTTCTTCACCCTTGGGTGCCGTTTTTTTCTTTGTGGCCAAAAAGGATGGTTCATTAAGGCCGTGTATTGATTATCGTCTCTTGAACAAGATCACTGTGAAATATCAATATACATTACCCTTGATTTCTGACCTGTTTTCCAGGGTGAAAAGTGCTACTTGGTTTAGGGGGGCGTATAACCTTATTCGCATTAAGCACAGGGATGAATGGAAGACGGCGTTTAATACCCCAGAGGGGCATTTTGAGTACCTAGTGATGCCCTTTGGGCTCACTAATGCTCCTTCCGTCTTCCAGTCCTTCATGAATGACATTTTCAGGGATTTTGTGGATAAATTTCTGATTGTTTATTTGGATGATATCTTGATTTTTTCCAATGACTGGGACTCTCATGTGAAACATGTTCGGACTGTGTTCCAGATTTTGAGAGAGAATGCTCTGTATGTGAAGGGATCAAAGTGTCTTTTTGGCGTACAGAGGATCTCATTTCTGGGATTCATTTTGTCCCCATCTGTTATTGAAATGGACCCGGTCAAGGTTCAGGCCATCTGTGATTGGGTCCAACCTACTTCATTAAAGGCTCTTCAAAGATTTTTGGGTTTTGCCAATTTTTATCGTAAATTTATTGGTAATTTCTCGGTTATTGTTAAACCATTAACTGATGTGACCAAAAAGGGTTCTGATGTGGTGAATTGGCCTCCTGAGGCAGTCTCTGCATTTCAGGAACTTAAGCAGAGATTCACTTCTGCTCCTGTTCTACGGCAGCCTGATGTTTCTCTGCCATTTCAGGTGGAGGTTGATGCCTCTGAAATTGGGGCAGGTGCCGTTTTGTCCCAAAAAGATCCAGAGACCTCTAAAAGTAACCCTTGTGCCTTTTTCTCTCGAAAATTTTCTCCTACTGAACGTAATTATGACGTGGGTAATCGGGAGTTATTGGCCATGAAGTGGGCTTTTGAAGAGTGGAGACATTGGCTGGAGGGAGCCAAACATCAGGTGGTGGTCCTTACTGACAATAAGAATCTGGTTTATCTGGAATCTGCCAAGCGACTCAATCCTAGACAGGCTAGGTGGGCCTTGTTTTTCACACGTTTTAATTTTGTGGTTTCCTTTCTTCCTGGCACTAAGAATGTTAAGGCGGATGCCCTCTCGAGGAGCTTCCTTGCGGACTCTCCTGAGTTATCTGATCCTTCTGTTATTTTGAAAGAGGGTGTAGTTCTTTCCGCCATCTCACCTAATTTGAGACTTGCTCTGGAGGGGTGTCAGGAGGATAGGCCCGAGCGCTGCCCTGTTGGAAAATTGTTTGTCCCGGACCAGTGGAAAAAGAGTGTGATGTCTGAGATTCATTGTTCCGCGTTGGCTGGGCATCCCGGAATTTTTGGTACCAGAGACTTGGTTAGTCGGTCCTTTTGGTGGCCTACCTTGTCTCGTGATGTCAGGGAATTTGTGCAGTCCTGCGGGACTTGCTCTCGCTCCAAGCCTTGCTCTCGCTCTAGTGGTTTGTTGATGCCATTGCCTGTGCCCAAGAGACCATGGACCCATATCTCTATGGATTTCATTTCCGACCTTCCTGTTTCTCAGAGAATGACCGCCATCTGGGTGATTTGTGATAGGTTTTCCAAGATGATACATCTTGTGCCATTACCTAAGTTGCCTTCCTCCTCTGAATTGGTGCCGTTGTTCCTTCAGCACGTGGTTCGTTTACACGGCATTCCTGAGAACATAGTGTCTGACAGAGGAGTCCAGTTTGCTTCCAGATTTTGGAGGACTTTTTGTTCTAAACTGGGTGTTCAATTGTCTTTCTCCTCGGCATTTCATCCTCAGACCAATGGTCAAACTGAGAGAACAAACCAGACATTGGAGACTTATCTAAGATGCTTTGTGTCTGCTGATCAGGATGACTGGGTCTCTTTTTTGCCTTTGGCTGAGTTTGCTCTTAATAATAGGGCTAGCTCTGCCACTTTGATGTCTCCGTTTTTCTGTAATTCTGGGTTTCACCCTCGATTTTCTTCAGGACAGACGGAGGCTTCTGTCTGTCCAGGTGTTGACTCTGTTGTGGAGCGTATGCAACAGATTTGGGACCAGGTAGTGGAGAGGTTGTCCCTCTCTCAGGAGAGGGCCCAGCGGTTTGCTAACCGGCATAGGACTGATGGTCCTCGGTTTAAAGTAGGGGACTTGGTCTGGTTCTCCTCAAAAAATATTCCTATGAGAGTAGCATCTCCTAAATTTAAGCCTAGGTTCATTGGACCTTATAAGATCATGGAGATTCTTAATCCTGTTTCTTTTCGTTTGCTTCTTCCAGGGACATTTAAGATCCATAACGTGTTCCACAAGTCCTTATTGAAGAGGTTTGTTGAGCCAGTGGTTCCTGCTGCTGTGCCTCCTGACCCTGTTTTGGTTGAGGGCAATCTGGAGTATGTGGTTGAGAAAATATTAGATTCTCGTTTTTCTAGACGGAAACTCCAGTATTTGGTTAAGTGGAGAGGTTATGGTCAGGAAGACAATTCTTGGGTGTTTGCTTCGGACATCCATGCTAGGAGACTCATCCGTGCGTACCATAGAACTCATCCTGACCGACCTGGTTGCTCAAATGAGGGTTCCGTGACCCCTCCTCAAGGGGGAGTACTGTTGTGAATGGGCTTGAGATGAGTTCTGAGCAGAGGCTCCCTCTGGTGGTTACAAGCGGTACTGGTCTGTCCAGTGAAGATTGTGAGGATTGGGAATCAGGTGTTACTGACTGGTCTTATATAAGGGAGTCACCTTCCCATCAGGGTTGCCGGTGATCAATTGTTCTGGTCTCCATCCTTGATTCCTGTTTCCCTTGTAGCCTGCTGTGTCGTGTCTGCATCTCCTGCTAACAGATAAGACATTTTCTTCTTTTTGTTTCTGTGCTTGATTTTTGCATTTTGTCCTGCACTTCTGTGGGGGCCTTCAGGGTCCCCTCCGGGGCTTTTGCCCTCTTAGTTTAGTTCAGCCACTGATGTTTTTACTTTTGCTTTTTCCAGTTTTTTCAGTGGCTGCTGTTTTGATTTTGTTACACCAGAGAACTAATTTAGGTGGTAGAGGTCGTGTGATCTCAGGTGTTTTTGAAATTAGTAGAGTTGGTGCTTTTCAGGGTTTTCTGGGATTGCAGTAAGTACCCTTCCTATCCTTTTCTATTTAGTTAGTTTGGGCCCCAACGTTTGCTCATACTATTTTCTGTCTGTGTCAGTATTTCTTCTTGTCTAACCGCCATTACATGTTTGGGGGCTTTCTATTATCTTTGGGGTTCTGCTCCGGGGCAGATAGCTTTCCTATATCTATCTTTAGGTGTAGTTAGTTTCTCAGGCTGTGACGAGGCGTCTAGGACCAACGTAGGAACGCTCCACGGCTGCCTCTAGTTGTTGTGGTTAGTCAGGGTACTGCAATCTCATAGATTCCAACTGCTCTGGTGTATTGCCTTTTTTGCCTGCACTCCTCAGCTACCGAAACATAACAGTGTTCCAGAGCCACCTATTATTTTTTGATACATGCTCAACTTTGGTGCTTTTAAATAATTTAGCCCATTTATTACTACATTCTTACTATTTATGCACCATTTTGCAATAATGTCACTTTTGATACCAGTACAGGTAGCAGAGTGAGACTGGGAACAAAGAAGGACAAAAAAGGAAGGAGTGGAAGGAGGATATTGAATAGATCATACAAAGAAAGCCTAAATTAATAATTCATTAATAAAGTAATAAATATAAAGCAAAATAAATACACCATGTACCAAATTATTATGCAAATTGGTTTTAAGTGTCATAGCATTTTTTGTTTTTTTTTGTAAATGAAACCCATTGATGGTATTGTGTCTTAGGCTGTGTTTCCACTATCAGGAAACACAGCGTATATGACGGAGCGGAAACTCCGCTCCGTCTAAGCCCCGACCCCTTTCTGACGCGCGTTATTTCCGGAGGTGTTCAGGACACCTCCGGAACACCTCCGGAAATAACGCAGGGCTACATAGCCCTGTGTTAAATTCCGTCGCGGCGACGCACCGTCACCGCAAGACGCTAGGACATGCTGCGGTCTGAAAAGACGCGCCGCATGTCCGTAAACGCAGGTGTTCCGCCTGCGTAATTTTGCGCATAGTGGAGACGGGATTTCTTGAAATCCCCTCCACTATGCTGTAACATCTGGACGCTGCGTGTTTGGCGCTGCGCCAGCGCACAGCGCCAAACACGCAGCGTTTACTGACCGTGGAAACTCACCCTCAGGGTTTTTTGGATCACTGAAATCAATCTCAGATACCTGTGATAATTAGTTTGTCATGTGAGCCCAATAAAAGGAAAACTGGATGTTCCACACTATTAAGCAGGCCAGAGTTTTCAAGTAACATGGGAAAGAAAAAGGATCTATCTGCTGCTGAAAAGCATCAAATAGTGCAATGCCTTGGAGAAGGGATGAAAACATTAGATATTTCTCAAAAACTTAAGCGTGATCATCTTATTGTTCAGAGATTTGTGGCTGATTCTGAGCACAGACGTGTTCGTGCTGAGAAAGGCAGAGTGAGGAAGGTTTCTGTTGTGAATGTTTTGGAAATGAATTCTGAGCAGAAGCTCCCTCTGGTGGTTACAAACAGTACTGAACCATTCAATGAGGATTGGCAATCAGGATTCACAGACTGGCTTGATATAAGGGAGGTTCCCTCCCATCATGGTTGCCGGTGATCAATTGTTCTTGTCTCAACTGTGATTCCTGGTTCACTTGGAAGCTTGCTGAGTCTTGCCTCTTCTTCTGCTTTCAGATAAGATATTTTCTGTTTTTGTTTTTGTGCTTACCATTTGCATATTTCTCTGCATTTCTGTGAGGTTAGCCAGATTCCCCCCCCCCCCGGGGGCTTGGGCTCCTCTCAGTTCCTCTGGAGCCATTGTTATTTGTTCATTTGCCTTTTCCAGTTTTTTCAGTGGCTGCGGCTTAGTTTTGTTACACCAGAGAACTGATTTAGGTGGTAGAGGTCGTGTGATCTCAGGTGTTTTTGCAATCAGTACGTTGGCATTTTTTAGGTTTTTTTTTGGATTGCAATGAGTATCCTTTCTATCCTTTTCTGTCTAGGCAGATTAGGCCCCAGCGTTTGCTCATACTATTTTCTGTCTGTATTTCCTCTTGTCTAACCGCCATTACATGTTTGGGGGCTTCCTATGTTCTTTGGGGATCTGCTCCGGGGCAGATAACTTTCCTCTTTCTATCTTTAGGTGTAGTTAATCTCTCAGGCTGTGACGAGGCGTCTAGGACCAACGTAGGAACGCTCCACGGCTGCCTTTAGCTGGGGTGGTTAGTCAGGGTACTGCAATCCAATAGATTCCAACCTCTCTGGTGTATTGCCGTTTTTGCCTGCTCTCCTCAGCTACCGAAACATAACAGTATCATCGGCCTAACTGAAAATTGTATGGTACTCACAGAAGGGAAAAATAATGTGGAAAGAAAAAAGTTGTCAGAGATTTTTTTTTCTCTGTTTCTTGCATTTTTTCCCTCTTTTTCTCTGGGTGCTGAGGATTTTTTTTTTCTCTCAATGGAGCTTGCACAGCTGTCTGGCCGTGTGGATCAGCTTGCCACTGAGGTTCGGAGTATTGCTGTCTATCTTGCTGGGTTGCCGGTTGTGGAACCTAGGATTCCCATGCCAGATTTGTTTTTGGGAGATCGGGCCAAATTTCTGAATTCCAAAAATAACTGTAAGTTTGTTTTTTGCCTTAAAACCTAAGTCCTCAGGGAACGCAGCACAGCAGGTTCAAATTGTCATCTCTCTCCTGCGCGGCGATCCTCAGGATTGGGCTTTTTCCCTGACACCTGGGGACCCTGTTTTGAGTGATGTTGATGCATTTTTTCTGGCTCTGGGGTTATTGTACGATGAGCCTAATGTCACTGATCAAGCTGAAAGAACCTTGTTTGCATTAAATCAGGGGCTTGAGGACGCTGAGTTGTACTGTCAGAAATTCCGAAAATGGGCAGTCCTAACCAAATGGAATGATGATGCTTTGGCAGCCCTTTTTCGGAAGGGGCTGTCAGAGAATGTAAAAGATGTTATGGTGGGTTTCCCTGCTCCCTCTGGTCTCAATGATTCTATGTCATTAGCGATTCAAATTGACAGACGTTTGCGTGAGCGTAGAGGTATGCGTGGAATAGTGTTGCCTTGTGAGCCAGCTTCTGAACCCATGCAGTGTGATAGAGTGGCTTCTGGGGCACAGCGTCATGAGTTTCGAAAACGCAATGGGTTATGTTTCTACTGTGGTGACGCCTCTCATGCTATTTCTGTCTGCCCTAAGCGGGGAAGACGTTTTGCACGCTCAGTTGTCTTGGGTAGTGTTCAGACTAAATTTCTGTTGACTGTTACCCTGATTTGCTCCCTGTCCACATTTTCTGCTCAGGCTTTTGTTGATTCGGGAGCAGCTATTAACCTGATGGATTTTGATTTTGCTAAACGTTGTGAGTTTCCCTTGATACCCCTACAGAAGTCTATTCCCCTACTGGGGATTAATTCTACCCCTCTTCTACTCAGGTGATAATGAGGGTTGAACCTGATCATCAGGAGAGTTGCAAATTTTTGGTACTGTATAATCTGCATGACATTATTGTACTAGGTTTCCCTTGGTTGCAGTCTCATAATCCTGTTTTGGATTGGAAATCTGTGTCTGTAACCAGTTGGGGCTGCCAATGTGTTAATGCCAACACTCCTGTTTTTTTCTGCCTCTCCCCAGTCTCAGGATGTTTCTGACTTTTTGACTGATTTTTCTGATGTGTTTAGCGAAAGTAAATCTGCATCCTTGCTCCCCCATGACACTATGCGGTCTTATATCAAGGAGTCATTGGAGAATGGTCATATCAGACCATCTTCTTCACCCTTGGGTGCCGTTTTTTTCTTTGTGGCCAAAAAAGGATGGTTCATTAAGGCCGTGTATTGATTATCGTCTCTTGAACAAGATCACTGTGAAATATCAATATACATTACCCTTGATTTCTGACCTGTTTTCCAGGGTGAAAAGTGCTACTTGGTTTACCAAACTTGACCTCAGGGGGGCGTATAACCTTATTCGCATTAAGCACAGGGATGAATGGAAGACGGCGTTTAATACCCCAGAGGGGCATTTTGAGTACCTAGTGATGCCCTTTGGGCTCACTAATGCTCCTTCCGTCTTCCAGTCCTTCATGAATGACATTTTCAGGGATTTTGTGGATAAATTTCTGATTGTTTATTTGGATGATATCTTGATTTTTTCCAATGACTGGGACTCTCATGTGAAACATGTTCGGACTGTGTTCCAGATTTTGAGAGAGAATGCTCTGTATGTGAAGGGATCAAAGTGTCTTTTTGGCGTACAGAGGATCTCATTTCTGGGATTCATTTTGTCTCCATCTGTTATTGAAATGGACCCGGTCAAGGTTCAGGCCATCTGTGATTGGGTCCAACCTACTTCATTAAAGGCTCTTCAGAGATTCTTGGATTTTGCCAATTTTTATCGTAAATTTATTGGTAATTTCTCTGTTATTGTTAAACCATTGACTGATTTGACCAAAAAGGGTTCTGATGTGGTGAATTGGCCTCCTGAGGCAGTCTCTGCGTTTCAGGAACTTAAGCAGAGATTCACTTCTGCTCCTGTTCTACGGCAGCCTGATGTTTCTCTGCCATTTCAGGTGGAGGTTGATGCCTCTGAAATTGGGGCAGGTGCCGTTTTGTCCCAAAGAGATCCTGAGACCTCTAAAAGTAACCCTTGTGCCTTTTTCTCTCGAAAATTTTCTCCAACTGAACGTAATTATGACGTGGGTAATCGAGAGTTATTGGCTATGAAGTGGGCTTTTGATGAGTGAAGACATTGGCTGGAGGGAGCCAAACATCAGGTGGTGGTCCTCACGGACCATAAGAATCTGGTTTATCTGGAATCAGCCAAGCGACAATCCTAGACAGGCCAGGTGGGCCTTGTTTTTCACACATTTTAATTTTGTGGTTTCCTTTCTTCCTGGCACTAAGAATGTTAAGGCGGATGCCCTCTCGAGGAGTTTCCTTGCGGACTCTCCTGAGTTATCTGATCCTGCTGTTATTTTGAAAGAGGGTGTTGTTCTTTCCGCCATCTCGCCCAATTTGAGACTGGCTGTGGAAGGGTGTCAGGAGGATAAACACGAGCGCTGCCCTATTGGGAAATTGTTTGTCCCAGACCGGTGGAAAAAGAGTGTGATGTCTGAGATTCATTGTTCCGCGTTGGCCGGTCATCCCGGAATTTTTGGTACCAGAGACTTGGTGAGTCGGTCCTTTTGGTGGCCTGCTTTGTCTCGTGACGTCAGGGAGTTTGTGCAGTCCTGTGGGACTTGCTCTCGCTCCAAGCCTTGCTCTCGCTCTAGTGGTTTGTTTATGCCATTGCCTGTGCCAAGAGACCATGGACCCATATCTCTATGGATTTTATTTCCGACCTCCCTTTTTCTCAGAGAATGACCGTTATCTGGGTGATTTGTGATAGGTACATCTTGTGCCATTACCTAAGTTGCCTTCCTCCTCTGAATTGGTGCCTTTGTTCCTTCAGCACGTGGTTTGGTTACACGGCATTCCTGAGAACATTGTGTCTGACAGAGGAGTCCAGTTTGTTTCCAGATTTTGGAGGACTTTTTGTTCTAAACTTGGTGTTCAATTGTCTTTCTCCTCTGCTTTTCATCCTCAGACCAATGGACAAACTGAGAGAACAAACCAGACTTTGGAGACTTATCTGAGATGCTTTGTGTCTGCTGATCATTATGACTGGGTCTCTTTTTTGCCTTTGGCTGAGTTTGCTCTTAATAATAAGGCTAGCTCTGCCACTTTGATGTCTCCATTTTTCTGCAATTTTGGGTTTCACCCTCGATTTTCTTCGGGACAGACGGAGGCTTCTGTCTGTCCGGGTGTTGACTCTGTTGTGGAGCGTATGCAGCAGATTTGGGACCAGGTAGTGGAGAGGTTGTCCCTCTCTCAGGAGAAGGCCCAGCGGTTTGCCAACCGGCATAGGACTGATGGTCCTCGGTTTAAAGTGGGGACTTGGTCTGGTTGTCCTCAAGAAATATCCCTATGAGAGTTGCATCTCCGAAGTTTAAGTCTAGGTTCATTGGACCTTATAAGATCGTGGAGATGCTTAATCCTGTTTCCTTTCGTTTACTTCTTCCAGGGACATTTAAGATCCATAACATGTTTCACAAGTCCTTATTGAAGAGGTTTGTCGAGCCAGTGGTTCCTATGGCTGTGCCTCCTGACCCTGTTTTGGTTGAGGGCAATCTGGAGTATGTGGTTGAGAAAATATTGGATTCTCGTTTTTCTAGACGGAAACACCAGTATTTGGTTAAGTGGTGAGGTTATGGTGAGGAGGACAATTCTTAGGTGTTTGCTTCGGACATCCATGCTAGGAGACTGATCCGTGCGTATCACCGAGCTCATCCTGACCGACCTGATTGCACAAATGAGGGTTCGGTGACCCCTCCTCAAGGGGGGGGTACTGTTGTGAATGTTTTGGAAATGAATTCTGAGCAGAAGCTCCCTCTGGTGGTTACAAACAGTACTGAACCATTCAATGAGGATTGGCAATCAGGATTCACAGACTGGCTTGATATAAGGGAGGTTCCCTCCCATCATGGTTGCCGGTGATCAATTGTTCTTGTCTCAACTGTGATTCCTGGTTCACTTGGAAGCTTGCTGAGTCTTGCCTCTTCTTCTGCTTTCAGATAAGATATTTTCTGTTTTTGTGCTTACCATTTGCATATTTCTCTGCATTTCTGTGAGGTTAGCCAGGTTTCCCCCCCCCAGGGGGCTTGGGCTCCTCTCAGTTCCTCTGGAGCCATTGTTATTTGTTCATTTGCCTTTTCCAGTTTTTTCAGTGGCTGCGGCTTAGTTTTGTTACACCAGAGAACTGATTTAGGTGGTAGAGGTCGTGTGATCTCAGGTGTTTTTGCAATCAGTACGTTGGCATTTTTTAGGGTTTTTTTTGGATTGCAGTGAGTATCCTTTCAATCCTTTTTTGTCTAGGCAGATTGGGCCCCAGCGTTTGCTCATACTATTTTCTATCTGTGTCTGTATTTCCTCTTGTCTAACCGCCATTACATGTTTGGGGGCTTCCTATGTTCTTTTTCGGATCTGCTCCGGGGCAGATAGCTTTCCTCTTTCTATCTTTAGGTGTAGTTAATCTCTCAGGCTGTGACGAGGCGTCTAGGACCAACGTAGGAACGCTCCACGGCTGCCTTTAGCTGGGGTGGTTAGTCAGGGTACTGCAATCCAATAGATTCCAACCTCTCTGGTGTATTGCCGTTTTTGCCTGCTCTCCTCAGCTACCGAAACATAACAGTATCATCGGCCTAACTGAAAATTGTATGGTACTCACAGAAGGGAAAAATAATGTGGAAAGAAAAAAGTTGTCAGAGATTTTTTTTTCTCTGTTTCTTGCATTTTTTCCCTCTTTTTCTCTGGGTGCTGAGGATTTTTTTTTTCTCTCAATGGAGCTTGCACAGCTGTCTGGCCGTGTGGATCAGCTTGCCACTGAGGTTCGGAGTATTGCTGTCTATCTTGCTGGGTTGCCGGTTGTGGAACCTAGGATTCCCATGCCAGATTTGTTTTTGGGAGATCGGGCCAAATTTCTGAATTCCAAAAATAACTGTAAGTTTGTTTTTTGCCTTAAAACCTAAGTCCTCAGGGAACGCAGCACAGCAGGTTCAAATTGTCATCTCTCTCCTGCGCGGCGATCCTCAGGATTGGGCTTTTTCCCTGACACCTGGGGACCCTGTTTTGAGTGATGTTGATGCATTTTTTCTGGCTCTGGGGTTATTGTACGATGAGCCTAATGTCACTGATCAAGCTGAAAGAACCTTGTTTGCATTAAATCAGGGGCTTGAGGACGCTGAGTTGTACTGTCAGAAATTCCGAAAATGGGCAGTCCTAACCAAATGGAATGATGATGCTTTGGCAGCCCTTTTTCGGAAGGGGCTGTCAGAGAATGTAAAAGATGTTATGGTGGGTTTCCCTGCTCCCTCTGGTCTCAATGATTCTATGTCATTAGCGATTCAAATTGACAGACGTTTGCGTGAGCGTAGAGGTATGCGTGGAATAGTGTTGCCTTGTGAGCCAGCTTCTGAACCCATGCAGTGTGATAGAGTGGCTTCTGGGGCACAGCGTCATGAGTTTCGAAAACACAATGGGTTATGTTTCTACTGTGGTGACGCCTCTCATGCTATTTCTGTCTGCCCTAAGCGGGGAAGACGTTTTGCACGCTCAGTTGTCTTGGGTAGTGTTCAGACTAAATTTCTGTTGACTGTTACCCTGATTTGCTCCCTGTCCACATTTTCTGCTCAGGCTTTTGTTGATTCGGGAGCAGCTATTAACCTGATGGATTTTGATTTTGCTAAACGTTGTGAGTTTCCCTTGATACCCCTACAGAAGTCTATTCCCCTACTGGGGATTAATTCTACCCCTCTTCTACTCAGGTGATAATGAGGGTTGAACCTGATCATCAGGAGAGTTGCAAATTTTTTGGTACTGTATAATCTGCATGACATTATTGTACTAGGTTTCCCTTGGTTGCAGTCTCATAATCCTGTTTTGGATTGGAAATCTGTGTCTGTAACCAGTTGGGGCTGCCAATGTGTTAATGCCAACACTCCTGTTTTTTCTGCCTCTCCCCAGTCTCAGGATGTTTCTGACTTTTTGACTGATTTTTCTGATGTGTTTAGCGAAAGTAAATCTGCATCCTTGCTCCCCCATGACACTATGCGGTCTTATATCAAGGAGTCATTGGAGAATGGTCATATCAGACCATCTTCTTCACCCTTGGGTGCCGTTTTTTTCTTTGTGGCCAAAAAGGATGGTTCATTAAGGCCGTGTATTGATTATCGTCTCTTGAACAAGATCACTGTGAAATATCAATATACATTACCCTTGATTTCTGACCTGTTTTCCAGGGTGAAAAGTGCTACTTGGTTTACCAAACTTGACCTCAGGGGGGCGTATAACCTTATTCGCATTAAGCACAGGGATGAATGGAAGACGGCGTTTAATACCCCAGAGGGGCATTTTGAGTACCTAGTGATGCCCTTTGGGCTCACTAATGCTCCTTCCGTCTTCCAGTCCTTCATGAATGACATTTTCAGGGATTTTGTGGATAAATTTCTGATTGTTTATTTGGATGATATCTTGATTTTTTCCAATGACTGGGACTCTCATGTGAAACATGTTCGGACTGTGTTCCAGATTTTGAGAGAGAATGCTCTGTATGTGAAGGGATCAAAGTGTCTTTTTGGCGTACAGAGGATCTCATTTCTGGGATTCATTTTGTCTCCATCTGTTATTGAAATGGACCCGGTCAAGGTTCAGGCCATCTGTGATTGGGTCCAACCTACTTCATTAAAGGCTCTTCAGAGATTCTTGGATTTTGCCAATTTTTATCGTAAATTTATTGGTAATTTCTCTGTTATTGTTAAACCATTGACTGATTTGACCAAAAAGGGTTCTGATGTGGTGAATTGGCCTCCTGAGGCAGTCTCTGCGTTTCAGGAACTTAAGCAGAGATTCACTTCTGCTCCTGTTCTACGGCAGCCTGATGTTTCTCTGCCATTTCAGGTGGAGGTTGATGCCTCTGAAATTGGGGCAGGTGCCGTTTTGTCCCAAAGAGATCCTGAGACCTCTAAAAGTAACCCTTGTGCCTTTTTCTCTCGAAAATTTTCTCCAACTGAACGTAATTATGACGTGGGTAATCGAGAGTTATTGGCTATGAAGTGGGCTTTTGATGAGTGAAGACATTGGCTGGAGGGAGCCAAACATCAGGTGGTGGTCCTCACGGACCATAAGAATCTGGTTTATCTGGAATCAGCCAAGCGACAATCCTAGACAGGCCAGGTGGGCCTTGTTTTTCACACATTTTAATTTTGTGGTTTCCTTTCTTCCTGGCACTAAGAATGTTAAGGCGGATGCCCTCTCGAGGAGTTTCCTTGCGGACTCTCCTGAGTTATCTGATCCTGCTGTTATTTTGAAAGAGGGTGTTGTTCTTTCCGCCATCTCGCCCAATTTGAGACTGGCTGTGGAAGGGTGTCAGGAGGATAAACACGAGCGCTGCCCTATTGGGAAATTGTTTGTCCCAGACCGGTGGAAAAAGAGTGTGATGTCTGAGATTCATTGTTCCGCGTTGGCCGGTCATCCCGGAATTTTTGGTACCAGAGACTTGGTGAGTCGGTCCTTTTGGTGGCCTGCTTTGTCTCGTGACGTCAGGGAGTTTGTGCAGTCCTGTGGGACTTGCTCTCGCTCCAAGCCTTGCTCTCGCTCTAGTGGTTTGTTTATGCCATTGCCTGTGCCAAGAGACCATGGACCCATATCTCTATGGATTTTATTTCCGACCTCCCTTTTTCTCAGAGAATGACCGTTATCTGGGTGATTTGTGATAGGTACATCTTGTGCCATTACCTAAGTTGCCTTCCTCCTCTGAATTGGTGCCTTTGTTCCTTCAGCACGTGGTTTGGTTACACGGCATTCCTGAGAACATTGTGTCTGACAGAGGAGTCCAGTTTGTTTCCAGATTTTGGAGGACTTTTTGTTCTAAACTTGGTGTTCAATTGTCTTTCTCCTCTGCTTTTCATCCTCAGACCAATGGACAAACTGAGAGAACAAACCAGACTTTGGAGACTTATCTGAGATGCTTTGTGTCTGCTGATCATTATGACTGGGTCTCTTTTTTGCCTTTGGCTGAGTTTGCTCTTAATAATAAGGCTAGCTCTGCCACTTTGATGTCTCCATTTTTCTGCAATTTTGGGTTTCACCCTCGATTTTCTTCGGGACAGACGGAGGCTTCTGTCTGTCCGGGTGTTGACTCTGTTGTGGAGCGTATGCAGCAGATTTGGGACCAGGTAGTGGAGAGGTTGTCCCTCTCTCAGGAGAAGGCCCAGCGGTTTGCCAACCGGCATAGGACTGATGGTCCTCGGTTTAAAGTGGGGGACTTGGTCTGGTTGTCCTCAAGAAATATCCCTATGAGAGTTGCATCTCCGAAGTTTAAGTCTAGGTTCATTGGACCTTATAAGATCGTGGAGATGCTTAATCCTGTTTCCTTTCGTTTACTTCTTCCAGGGACATTTAAGATCCATAACATGTTTCACAAGTCCTTATTGAAGAGGTTTGTCGAGCCAGTGGTTCCTATGGCTGTGCCTCCTGACCCTGTTTTGGTTGAGGGCAATCTGGAGTATGTGGTTGAGAAAATATTGGATTCTCGTTTTTCTAGACGGAAACACCAGTATTTGGTTAAGTGGTGAGGTTATGGTGAGGAGGACAATTCTTAGGTGTTTGCTTCGGACATCCATGCTAGGAGACTGATCCGTGCGTATCACCGAGCTCATCCTGACCGACCTGATTGCACAAATGAGGGTTCGGTGACCCCTCCTCAAGGGGGGGGTACTGTTGTGAATGTTTTGGAAATGAATTCTGAGCAGAAGCTCCCTCTGGTGGTTACAAACAGTACTGAACCATTCAATGAGGATTGGCAATCAGGATTCACAGACTGGCTTGATATAAGGGAGGTTCCCTCCCATCATGGTTGCCGGTGATCAATTGTTCTTGTCTCAACTGTGATTCCTGGTTCACTTGGAAGCTTGCTGAGTCTTGCCTCTTCTTCTGCTTTCAGATAAGATATTTTCTGTTTTTGTGCTTACCATTTGCATATTTCTCTGCATTTCTGTGAGGTTAGCCAGGTTTCCCCCCCCCAGGGGGCTTGGGCTCCTCTCAGTTCCTCTGGAGCCATTGTTATTTGTTCATTTGCCTTTTCCAGTTTTTTCAGTGGCTGCGGCTTAGTTTTGTTACACCAGAGAACTGATTTAGGTGGTAGAGGTCGTGTGATCTCAGGTGTTTTTGCAATCAGTACGTTGGCATTTTTTAGGGTTTTTTTTGGATTGCAGTGAGTATCCTTTCAATCCTTTTTTGTCTAGGCAGATTGGGCCCCAGCGTTTGCTCATACTATTTTCTATCTGTGTCTGTATTTCCTCTTGTCTAACCGCCATTACATGTTTGGGGGCTTCCTATGTTCTTTTTCGGATCTGCTCCGGGGCAGATAGCTTTCCTCTTTCTATCTTTAGGTGTAGTTAATCTCTCAGGCTGTGACGAGGCGTCTAGGACCAACGTAGGAACGCTCCACGGCTGCCTTTAGTTGTGGTGGTTAGTCAGGGTACTGCAATCCCTATAGAGAACCTTTGGAGTATCATCAAGCAAAATATCTATGATATGGTGGGAGGCAGTTCACATCAAAACAGCAGCTCTGGGAGTCTATTCTGACTTCATGCAAAGAAATACAAGCAGAAACTCTCCAAAAACTCACAAGTTCAATGGATGCAAGAATTGTGATGGTGATATCAAAGAAGGGTTCCTATGTTACCATGTAACTTGTCCTGTTAGGATGTTTTGGAGTTAAATAGCTTTTTGTTCAGTGAATGTGACCTCCTAATGCTGCAAATTCCACAAATGAGCATTTTCAGTTCTTTAACCCCTTAACGACCGCCGATACGCCTTTTAACGGCGGTCATTAAGGGTACTTAAACCATAGCGCCGTTAATTAACGGCGCTGTGGAAAAAGTGAATAGCGCCCCCCAGAGGCGCATTTTCTCCGGGGTCTCGGCTACCGGGGGTAGCCGAGACCCCAGAGAACATGAATCGGGTCGGTTTTTACCGACACCGATGTTGCAATCGCCGTTATTAACCCTATAACAGCGACCGCAAAAAAAAAAAAAAAAAGTTGTGCCATTTAATTTCTCTGTCCTCTGATGTCATCGGACATCAGAGGACAGAGAAAAAGGGTACCCGGGACCCCCATGTGGCCCCCGATGTCCTGTATGTGGCCCCAGAGCCCTCCGGTGTCCCCCGGGGCGGCGCGATGTAGAAAATGGCGGGTGCATGCTCAGTGCGCCCGCCGCTATGTGCCGCTGTGCTGGGGGGGGATGGGCAAATATTCTCTGGGGTCTCGGCTACCGGAGGTAGCCAAGACCCCAGAGAACATGATCCGGGTCGGTATTCACCGATCTCGGTGTTGCGATCGTGTCTATGCAAGCATAGACGCGATCGCAAAAAAAATAAAAAATTTCTCTCCCCTCTGATGTGATCGCACATCAGAGGGGAGAAAATGAGGGTCCTCAAGTCCCCCGATCGCCCCCCTCTATACTTACCGGTGTCCTCCGTCCTCCCGCAGGCCCCAGGATCCCGGCGTCTTCTTCCTGAAAAAAAAAAAATGGCGGGCGCATGCGTAGTGCGCCCGCCCATCTGCTTGGCGGCAGATTCAAAAATTTTTCATTCATTCTCCAGAAAGTGCATTTTGATCACTGTGATAAACTATCACAGTGATCAAAATAAAAAAAAAACAGTACATAACCCCCCCATTTATCACCCCCTTAGTTAGGGACATATAATAAAAAATAGAAATTATATTTATTTTCATTTTTCTGTTAGGGTTATAATTAGGGTTAGGGTTATAATTAGGGTTAGGGTTAGCATTAGGGTTAGGCTGGGTTCATACTGCGTTATGGCAGTCCGTTAGACGGACTGCGTTACACCGTGGTATAACGCAGTCCGTTAGCGCTGCCATTCACCCCCATTTGAGGGCGCATCGCGACGCATGCGGTAAAGTGGCATGCGTTTGCGACGTGCCATCATTTAGTGACGGAGCCTCGGACGCGGGCTGCAGCGTCTGGGCTCCGTCACCGCTAGCGCAGATGAATCATCTGCTGATTCCTCTGCGCTAGCGGGTATAGCATAACGCGATTGCGTTATGCTATACCGTTACCAGCCCGTCAACGCTATGTGTTGAACGGGCTGGTAAAACGCAAAATGAACCTAGCCTTAGGGTTAGGGTTATAATTAGGGTTAGAATTAAGGTTAGGGTTACAATTAGGGTTAGGGTTAAAATTAGAGTTAGGGTTACAATTAGAGTTAGGGTTACAATTAAGGTTAGGGTTACAATTAGGGTTGGAATTAGGGTTGGGATTTAGGTTAGGATTAGGGTTGGGATTAGGGTTAGGGGTGTGTTGGGATTATGGTTGGAGCTAGAATTGAGGGATTTCCACTATTTAGGCACATCAGGGGGTCTCCAAACACGACGTGGCGTTCAAAAGTCAAATGGCGCTCCCTCCCTTCCGAGACCTGCGCCCAAACAGTGGTTTACCCCAACATATGGGGTATCAGCGTACTCAGGACAAATTGCACACCAATTTTGGGGTTCTAATTTCTCTGTTACCCTTGGGAAAATAAAAAATAGCTGGCTAAAAAAAATAATTTTTAAGAAAAAAAATGATTTTTTATTTTCACAGCTCTGCGTTTATAAATTTCTGTGAAACACTTGGGGGTTCAAAGTGCTCACCACATATCTAGATAAGTTCCTTAAGGGGTCTAGTTTCCAAAATGGGGTCACTTGTGGGGGGTTTCCACTGTTTAGACACATCAGGGGGTCTCCAAACACGACGTGGCTTTCAAAAAGTCAAATGTCGCTCCCTCCCTTCCGAGCCCTGCCGTGTGCCCAAACAGTGGTTTACCCCAACATATGGGGTATCAGCGTACTCAGGATAAATTGCACACCAATTTTGGGGTTCTAATTTCTCCTGTTACCCTTGGGAAAATAAAAAATAGCTGGCTAAAAAAAACATTTTTGAGAAAAAAAATTATTTTTCATTTTCACGGCTCTGCGTTTATAAATTTCTGTGAAGCACTTGGGGGTTCAAAGTGCTCACCACACATCTAGATAAGCTCCTTGGGGGGTCTAGTTTCCAAAATGGTGTCACTTACAGGGGGTTTCTACTGTTTAGGTACATCAAGGGCTCTGCAAACACAACATGACGCTCGCAGAACATTCCATCAAAGTCTGCATTACAAAATGGCGCTCCTTCCCTTCCAAGCACTCCCATGCGCCCAAACAGTGGTTTCACCCCACATATGGGGTATCAGCGTACTCAGGAAAAATTGCACAACAACTTTTTGGGTCCAATTTCTCCTGTTACCCTTGGGAAAATAAAAAAAATAGCGGGCTAAAGAATCATTTTTGAGGAAAAAAATGATTTTTAATTTTCACGGCTCTACGTTATATAATTTCTGTGAAGCACTTGGGGGTTCAAAGTGCTCACCACACATCTAGATAAGTTCCTTAAGGGGTCTAGTTTCCAAAATGGTGTGATTTGTGGGGGGTTTCGACTGTTTAGGCGTATCAGGGGCTCTCCAAACGCGACATGGCGTCCAATTTCAATTCCAGCCAATTTTGGTTTGAAACAGTCAAACGGCGCTCCTTCCCTTCCAAGCCCTGCCGTGCACTCAAACAGTGGTTTACCCCACATATGGGGTATCGGCATGCTCAGGACAAATTGCACAAAAACTTTTGGGGTCTTGTTACCCTTGAAAAAATAAAAATTGGGGTGAACAGATCGTTTTTGTGGAAAAAATATGATTTTTTATTTTCACGGTTCTATGTTATAAACTTCTGTGAAGCACTTGGAGGTTCAAAGTGCTCACCACACATCTAGATAAGTTCCTTAGGGGGTCTAGTTTCCAAAATGGGGTCACTTGTGATGGGTTTCCACTGTTTAGACACATCAGGGCCTCTACAAACGCGACATGGCGTCCAGCCAATTCTGCGTTGAAAAAGTCAAATGTCGCTCCTTCCCTTGCAACCTCTGCCGTGCGCCCAAAAAGTGGTTTACCCCCAATATGGGGTATCGGCTTAATCAGGAGAAATTGCACAACAAATTTTGTGGTTCATTTTTTCTTTTAACAGTTGTGAAAATAAAAAAAATAGGTTCCGAAGTAAAGTTTTTGCAAAAAAAGTTAAATGTTAATTTTTTTCCTTCCACATTGCTTCAGTTCCTGTGAAGCACGTAAAGGGTTAATAAACTTATTGAATGTGGTTTTGAGCACCTTGAGGGGTGCAGTTTTTAGAATGGTGTCACTTTTGGCTATTTTCTATTATATAGACCCCTCAAAGTGACTTCAAATGTGATGTGGTCCCTAAAATAAAAATGGTGTTGTAAAAATGAGAAATCGCTGGTCAACTTTTAACCCTTATAACAAAAAAAATTTTGGTCCCAAAATTGTGCTGATGTAAAGTAGACATGTGGGAAATGTTATTTATTAAGAAATTTGTGTGACATATCTCTCTGATTTAAGGGCATAAAAATTTAAAGTTTGAAAATTGTTAAATTTTCAAAATTTTCGCCATATTTCCGTTTTTTTCATAAATAAACACAAGTCATATCAAAGAAATTTTACCACTAACGTGAAGTACAATATGTCACGAAAAAACAATCTCAGAATCAGCGGGATTCGTTAAAGCGTTCCAGAGTTATAACCTCATAAAGTGACAGTGGTCAGAATTGTAAAAATTGGCCCTGTCATTAAGCTGCAAAATGGCTCTGTCACTAAGGGGTTAAAACAGATCAAATGTTTAGAAATTCTACTGTGCCTAATAATTTGGAACAGCGCATTTTGAGTTTTTATTCATTTTGGAGATTATACTGTTATCATTGGGAGGTTTCTTCAATAAAATTCGATGTATACTCTAACAGGTGATGACTTTTATTAGACTGACTCATTTGCACCGACCACTTAGGAAAATCAGAGAAATATATAATTTGCATAATAATTTGGAACATTGTGTATAAAGCGATCAGCAAAAACATACAGAGAAAGTGACATCATTGTGGTCAGTATATAAAAAGTAATACAAAAACATTGCTCTGAGTGGGAAAACATCATCATGTAGTTATGATACCTTTTAATGGCTAGCAAAACTAAATATTGTTATAAAGCAAGCTTTCAAAACATCTTAGTTCTTTTCATCAGGCATGGTACAACACAGTAACTGAATAGGGATGCGCAAACCGGAACCCAAACTTTTTCCCTGAAGTCCGTTTTACTGTTCGGGTTCGATGCAGAATAAACTTTGTTGAAAGACTGCAGCACAGCTAATCAACAAACATTTAAGCTGTGGGCACTTCCGGAGCCATTACAGCCATGACAAGTATTTGCATGGCTCTGACTGACCACCGCAATACGTGAACCGGCCTGTATAAACGACGGATCACGGGTTGCACTGCCATTTTACGCTGACCCTGGTGCAGAGTACCCTAACAGCCTGGTGCAGAGTACCCCAACAGCCTGGTGCAGAGTACCCTAACAGCCTGGTGCAGAGTACCCCAACAGCCTGGTGCAGAGTACTCTAACAGCCTGGTGCAGAGTACCCTAACAGCCTGGTGCAGAGTACCCTAACAGCCTGGTGCAGAGTACCCCAACAGCCTGGTGCAGAGTACCCTAACAGCCTGGTTGTTGTGAATGGGTTTGAGATGAGTTCTGAGCAGAGGCTCCCTCTGGTGGTTACAAGCGGTACTAGTGAGGATTGTGAGGACTGGGAATCAGGTGTTACTGATTGGTCTTATATAAGGGAGTCATTTTCCCATCAGGGTTGCCGGTGATCAATTGTTCTGGTCTGAATCCTTCTTTCCAGTTTCCCTTGTAGCCTGCTGTGTCGTATCTGCATCTCCTGCTATCAGATAAGACATTTTCTTCTTTTGTGTTTGTGCTTTATTTTTGCATTTTGTCCTGCACTTCTGTGGGGGCCTTCAGGGTCCCCTCCGGGGGCTTTTGCCCTCTCAGTTTAGTTCAGCCACTGAGTTTTGTTCTTTTGCTTTTTCCAGTTTTTTTCAGTGGCTGCTGTTTTGATTTTGTTACACCAGAGAACTAATTTAGGTGGTAGAGGTCGTGTGATCTCAGGTGATTTTGAAATTAGTAGAGTTGGTGTTTTTCAGGGTTTTCTGAGATTGCAGTAAGTACCCTTCCTGTCCTTTTCTATTTAGATAGTTTGGGCCCCAGCGTTTGCTCATACTATTTTCTTTCTGTGTCAGTATTTCCTCTTGTCTAACCGCCATTACATGTTTGGGGGCTTTCTATTATCTTTGGGGTTCTGCTCCGGGGCAGATAGCTTTCCTATTTCTATCTTTAGGTGTAGTTAGTTTTTCAGGCTGTGACGAGGCGTCTAGGACCAACGTAGGAACGCTCCACGGCTGCCTCTAGTTGCGGTGGTTAGTCAGGGTACTGCAATCTCATAGATTCCAACTGCTCTGGTGTATTTCCTTTTTTACCTGCACTCCTCAGCTACCGTAACATAACAGTATCACCGGCCTAAAAATTGAAAATTGTATGGTACTCACAGAAGGGAAAAAATATTGTGAAAGAAGAAAGGTTGTCAGAGTTGTCAGAGATATTTTTCTGTTTGTTGCATTTTTTTTTTCCCTCTGTATCTCTGGGTGCTGGGGAGGATCTTTTCTCCCAATGGAGTTTGCACAGTTGTCTGGCCGTGTGGATCAGCTTGCCACTGAGGTTCAGAGTATTGCTGCATATCTTGCTAGGTTGCCTGTTGTGGAACCTAGGATCCCCATGCCAGATTTGTTTTTAGGGGATCGAGCTAAGTTTCAGAATTTCAAAAATAATTGTAAATTGTTTTTTGCCTTAAAATCTAAGTCCTCAGGAAACGCAGCGCAGCAGGTTCAAATTATCATCTCTCTCCTGCGCGGCGATCCTCAGGATTGGGCTTTTTCCCTGATACCTGGGGATCCTGTTTTGAGTGATGTTGATGCATTTTTTCAGGCTTTGGGGTTATTGTACGATGAGCCTAATGTCACTGATCAAGCTGAAAAAGCCTTGTTGGCATTAAATCAGGGGCTTGATGACGCTGAGTTATACTGTCAGAGATTCCGTAGGTGGGCAGTCCTGACCAAATGGAATGACGACGCTTTGGCGGCCCTTTTCCGGGAAGGGTCTGTCGGATAATGTAAAGGATGTTATGGTGGGATTCCCTGTCCCCTCTGGTCTCAATGATTCTATGTCATTGGCGATTCAAATTGACAGACGTTTGCATGAGCGGAGAAGTATGCGTGGAGTGGTGTTGCCTTGTGAGCCAGCTTCTGAGCCCATGCAGTGTGATGGAGTGGTGTCTGGGGCACAGCGTCATGAGTTTCGAAAGCGCAATGGGTTATGTTTCTACTGTGGTGATGCCTCTCATGCTATTTCAATCTGCCCTAAGCGGGGAAGACGTTTTGCACGCTCAGTTGTCTTGGGTAGTGTTCAGACTAAGTTTTTATTAACTGTCACTCTGATATGCTCTCTGTCCTCATTTTCTGCTCAGGCTTTCGTTGATTCTGGAGCAGCTATTAACCTGATGGATTATGATTTTGCTAAACGTTGTGGGTTTCCCTTGATACCCCTACAGAAGTCTATTCCCCTACTGGGGATCGATTCTACCCCTTTGGCTGAGAATAAACCCCAGTTTTCTACTCAGGTGATAATGAGGGTTGAACCTGATCACCAGGAGTGCTGCAAATTTTTGGTTCTATATAATCTGCATGACATTATCGTGCTGGGTTTCCTTGGTTACAGTCTCATAATCCTGTTTTGGATTGGAAATCTGTGTCTGTAACCAGTTGGGGCTGCCAATGTGTTAATACCAACACTCCTGTTTTTTCTGCCTCCCCCCAGGCTCAGGATGTTCCTGACTTTTTGTTTGATTTTTCTGATGTGTTTAGCGAAAGTAAATCTGCATCCTTACCTCCCCATAGGAGCTATGACTGCGCTATTGAATTAGTGCCGGGTAGTAAATTCCCTAAAGGTCGCCTTTTTAACTTGTCTGTACCTGAACATGACGCTATGCGGTCTTATATCAAGGAATCATTGGAGAAGGGTCATATCAGACCATCCTCTTCACCCTTAGGTGCCGGTTTTTTCTTTGTGGCCAAAAAAGATGGTTCATTAAGGCCGTGTATTGATTATCGTCTCTTGAACAATATTACTGTGAAATATCAATACCCGTTACCCTTGATTTCTGACCTGTTTTCCAGGGTGAAAAACGCTACTTGGTTTACCAAGCTTGACCTCAGGGGGCGTATAACCTTATTCGCATTAAGCACGGGGATGAATGGAAGACGGCATTCAATACCCCTGAA
>JARQOD010000003.1:56652901-56751864 GCA_033576555.1 Oophaga sylvatica
TAGGGAAAAAGGGGAATTAGGGTTGGGATTGGGGTTTGGGGTGTTTTGGGGTTGGGTTGGGTAAATTGGGGTTTCCACTTTTTTAGGCAAATGGGGGGTTCCAAACACGATGTGGGTTCAAAAGTAAATGGCGCTCCTCCCTTCCGAGCCCTGCGGGGCCCCCCAAACAGTGGTTTACCCCAAATTGGGGTACAGCGTACTCGGACAAATTTGACCCCAAATTTTTGGGGTTTTTTTTTCGTTTCCCCTTGGGGGAAATAAAAAATGCGGAAAAAAAAAATCATTTTGAGAAAAAAAAATGATTTTTTTTTTCCCGTCTTGCTTTTTATAAATTTCTGTGAAGCACGGGGGGGTTTAAAAGTGCTAAAACACATCAGATGTCTTAAGGGGTCTATTCCAAAAATGGGGTAATTGGGGGGGGTTTCCATGTTTTGGTCTTTCTGGGGCATGCAAGGAACATACCCCCACCAAAGCTCTTCAAAACGTTTTTACTTCCTTTCCAAGCCCTGCGTGCCCCAAAACAGTTCCCCCCCCAATATTTGGTTCAGGTATCAGGACAAATGGACAACATTTTTGGGGGGTCCTTTTCCCTTTGGGGAAAAAAAAAAAATTTTGGGGATAAAAATCATTTTGGGGGAAAATTGATTTTTTTTTTTCCACCGGATTATAAACTTTTGTGTAAATTGGGGAGTTCAAAGTGCTCACCACAGATCTAGAAAAGTTCCTTATGGGGGTCTTTTTCCAAAAGGGCACTTGGGGGGTTTTCCCTGTTTAGGTATTGGGGCACTGCAAACGGAAAAGGACCCCCCCAAAAGTCTGCACCCCCAAAACGTTTTATTCCCTTTTCCCAAAGCCCTGCTGTGCGCCAAAAACGTTTCCCCCCCCCACATATTTGGTATCAGCAAAGGGAAAAATTTGGGGACAAAAACTTTTGGGGTCAATTTCCCTTTGTGAAAAATAAAAAAAATTTGGACTAAAATCTTTTTGTGGAAATTTTTTTTTTTTTTTTCACACCAAGGCTTAAAAACTTTTGTGAAACACTTGGGGGTTAAAAGTGCTACGGGATCTAGATAAGCCCCCTAGGTGGTTGTTTCCAAAATGGTGTTACTTGTGGGGGGTTTCCATTTGTTTAGGGCATCAGGGGCTCCCAAACGCGACAGGGTTTCCCAATTCCAATTCCACCCAATTTTGGGTTAAAAAAGTCAAACGGTGCTGTTCCTTCCCAAGCCTCCCGTGGCCCAAAAGTGGTCCCCCCCCATTAGGGGTTTCAGAAATATCAGGACAAATTGTACACAATTTTTGTTGCCCAAATTTTCCTTTTACCCTTGGAAAATAAAAATTGGGGACTAAAGATCGGTTTGTGGAAAAAAAAATTTTTTTTATGTTTTTTATTTTCACGGCTTCGTTATAAAACTTGGTGAATCATTGGAGGTTTTAAGTGTCACCACCTCAGATAAGCCCCTTGGGGTCAGTTTCCAAAAAGGGGTCACTTGGGGGTGTTTTCCTGTTTAGGCCTTAGGGGCTCTTTAAACGCGACTGGCTCAGCCCAATTTTGCGTTGAAAAAAACAAACGGGGCTCCTTCCCTTTCGACCTTGCCCCGCGCCCAAAAAGTGGTTTACCCCCCCAAAATGGGGGATGAAGTATTCAGAAGAAATTGCACAAAAATTTTTTTGTTCATTTTTTTTTTTAGGTAAATTCCAGTGCGGAAAATTTCGCGGAAAATTTCCGCGGCAAACCCCGACTTTCCGCAGGAAATACGAGTTTTTTTATGCTGTTCCCGCAGAATATAGGTTTTGAAAGGGAAATTAGCTTGCAGAATGCTAGCGTTTTCCCCTAGCAAAATCTGTGCTGTTGGAAAACTGATTGAAGGTTGGTCACACGAGTAAACAAAGGTTTTGAAAGTGTGCCCAATTTTTTACTATTGAGCCCCCTATGTCGATCATAGTAAAAAGTTTAAATGTAAAAAAAATAAAAAAATAAAAATTAATGTATTTCCCCTTCCGGGGGCCCCCCGCAGCCTTCCGCTCTCAGCGAGCTCCGGAACTCGCGGTCCCAGGAGGCTTTGAACAAATCCCCCGATGACGTAGCATCTCGCGAGGCCGCAGCCTTGGGGTTGTTTGCAAGGTTTTGGGAGGAAGTTGGGGAGGTCGTAAAGGGGGGAAAGGTGCGGGGGCCCGGGAAGGGGCGGGGGCCCCCGGAAGGTGAGAAATTTTATTTTTATTTTTAATTATTGTTTTCCAGGGATTGGTCCCCAGGGGGAGGGAGTCTCTCTGCCCCCGCCCGGGTACCTCGCCATAAAACGCTTACATTGCGCATAGTGGGATAGCAAGCGGAAAAAGTAACGGTTCAATGTTTAGGGCGGCGGAATACCGCGTTACCAAAATTAAAAAAAATTTTGTTTTTTTTCCGCAAAGGTTTTTTTCGCGGAAAAAAACGCAACGTGGCCAAAAAAACTGGGGAATCAATTAACATTTTTGGATGTTTTAATGCTTGGTTTTTTTCGCGTTTTTACCGGGAAAAAAACGCGAAAAAAAAAAGCAAAATTCCCGATGTGTGCACTTTGCTTACAATTTTGAAAAAAAAAAAAACTTGGTTCCCAAGTAAAAAACTTTTGCAAAAAAAGTTTAAAAGTCAATTTTTTCCCTTCCCCCTTGTTCAGTCTGTGAAGCTTGAAGGGGTTTAAAAAACTTTTGAAAGTGGTTTTGGCACTTGAGGGGTTTTAAATTTTTGAATGGTGTCACTTTTGGGTATTTTTTTATGACCTTCAAAGTGCTTCAAAATTTTAGGTGGTCCCTAAAAAAAATGGTGTTGTAAAAAAGAGAAAACGTGGTAATTTTAACCCCTTTTAATTGTAACAAAAAAAATTTTGGCCCAAATTGTGCGGGTGTAAAGTGACATGTGGGAAAGGTTTTTATTAAGAAATTTGTGTGACATATTCTTGATTTAAGGGCATAAAAAAATTTTTTTAAAATTTTTAAAATTGTTAAAAAAATTTAAAATTTTCGCCTATTTCCGTTTTTTTTTTTTTAAATAAACACAAGCTATCAAAGAAATTTTACCCCCTAACGGAAGACAATTTTTCGAAAAAAAAAAATTCAGAATTTAGGGGATTTGTTAAAACGTTCCAAGGGATACCTCATAAATTGCAGGGTCAGAATTGTTAAAAAAATTGGCCCCGCATTTTGTGCCAAAAATGGTCTGTCCTTAAGGGGGTTTAAACCCCTAGGAGGCACCAAGCCCCAAAAATGTGCATAACCCCCCAGGGCACACATAGACCCACAAACCCCTGCATTTAAACCCCCTATCGCCCCCAAATATAGGCCTCCCATTGTCATGAGGCTTGACTTCGGGTTTTCCTTCGCAGCAACAGACGCCGACATTGACTGCAGAAACCGTGTCTAATGGCCGTTTCTTCCCGGCTTTGGCAGACCAGCCCCCCTTTTTATGACAGCCCCCCGGGAAAAAGCTACACGGAAGGAGCCCCTCAGTTAGCTTTACTTGAATGTAGCAGTGACCACTGTAAGAGCTGGAAGTCTTTCCTGGGATGGTAATGGGGGGGAGGTGTGTGTAGGGGGACAGGACTCAGTCTGGGGGGCACCCGGGGCTTCCATTAGGGTAAGCCGGGTTTTTATGTAAAGCTGAGGAGAAGTCTGCACTGGTGAGTGGTAATGGGGAGCAGGGCTTGTGTAGGGGGCGGATAGTCCTGGGGGGCACGGGACTTGCAATTGGGTACAGCGGTCCAATGTAAAGTGGGGGGAAAGTTGCCTGGGAGTGGTAATGGGGGAGCGGATGTGTGATAGAGGGGACAGGACTCAGTCCTGGGGGGACCGGAATCTACACTTTAGGGTACGCCGGGTCAATGTAAGTGAGGAGAAGTCTGCACTGGG
This sequence comes from Oophaga sylvatica, assembly GCA_033576555.1. Taxonomy (NCBI): domain Eukaryota; kingdom Metazoa; phylum Chordata; class Amphibia; order Anura; family Dendrobatidae; genus Oophaga; species Oophaga sylvatica. Next base: position 56,656,790 of record JARQOD010000003.1, read on the forward strand.
AGTGGTAATGGGGGGCAGGACGGTGATAGGGGGAGGGGACTCATCTGGGGGGCACCCGGGGGAATTGCACTTAGGATAACCCCGGCCTATGTAGAGTGAGGGAAGTCTCCCTTGGGGGGAAAGGAGGGGGACTGTTGTGGGGGGGCAGGATCAGCCCGGGGGGGACGGGACTCCCCAATTAGGTACCCCGGCCCCACAGTAAGAGCTGGGGAGAAGTCGCCGGTGAGTGGTAATGGGGGGCGGACTGTGTGAAGAGGGGACAGGATCAGTCTGGGGGGCCCCCGGGACTCTGCACATTAGGGTACGCCGGCCCCAATGTAAGAGCGGGGGGAAAAGTTGCACTGGTGTTGGTAAATGGAGGAGAGGATGTGTGTAGAGGGGAAAGCTCAGTCCTGGGGACCGGGACTTGCCTTGGGTAAGCGGCTAAAATGTAAGACTGAGGGAATTCCCGGGTGAGTGGTAATGGGGGGGAGGGACTGTGTGATAGAGGGGAAGGACTCATTTGGGGGGGAGGGGGTTCCATTGGGTACAGCGGTCCCATGTAAAGCGGGGAGGGAAGTTGCCTGGTGGTGGTAATGGGGGAGGGACTGTGTGATAGAGGGGACAGGACTCAGTCCGGGGGGGGCCCGGGGGATCTGAATTTGGGGGAAACCCCGGGTTTCCCTGTAAGAGTGAGGAAAATCTGCATGGTGAGGGTAATGGGGGAGGGATGTGTGATAGAGGGGAAGGACTCAGTCCGGGGGGCCCCGGGACTCTGACATTAGGGACGGGGGGCTCACATGAAAGAGTGAGAATTCTGCATGGTGGCGGTAATGGGGGAGCAGGACTTGTGATAGAGGGGACGGGACTCAGCCCTGGGGGGACCGGGACTCTGCAATTAGGGTATAGCCGGCTACATGTAAGAGTGGGGAGAAGTTGCATGGTGAGGGGTAATGGGGGAGCGGGCTGTGTGATAGGGGGGAAGGACTCAGTCCGGGGGGGGCACGGGATCTGCTTTTTGGGTACACCCGGGCTAATGTAGAGCTGGGGAGGTCAAATTGGTGAGGGGGTAATGGGGGGCGGGGGAATGTGTGATAGGGGGGCAGGAAAATTTGGGGGGGCACGGGTCTGAAATTAGGGTACAGCGGTCCACATGTAAGAGCTGAGGAGAAGTCTGCATGTGAGTGGTAATGGGGGAGTAGGACTGTGTGATAGAGGGGACAGGACTCAGTCCTGGGGGGCACGGGACTCTGCACATTAGGGTACAGCCGGCTCCACATGTAAGAGCTGGAGGAGAAGTCTGCACTTGTGAGTGGTAATGGGGTAGCAGGACTGTGTGATAGAGGGGACAGGACTCAGTCCTGGGGGGCACCGGGACTCTGCACATTAGGATACAGCCGACTCCACATGTAAGAGCTGGAGAAGTCTGCACTGGTGAGCGGTAATGGGGGAGCAGGACTGTGTGATAGAGGAGACATGACTCAGTCCTGGGGGGCACCGGGACTCTGCACATTAGGATACAGCCGACTCCACATGTAAGAGCTGAGGAGAAGTCTGCACTGGTGAGCGGTAATGGGGGAGCAGGACTGTGTGATAGAGGGGACAGGACTCAGTCCTGGGGGGCACCGGAACTCTGCACATTAGGGTACAGCCGGCTCCACATGTAAGAGCTGGAGGAGAAGTCTGCACTGGTGAGTGGTGTGTAGCCCAGCTACGCAGGCACACATAAAAGTCCAGGAGAGTGCACAGGAAGGTAACCGCAACGCTTGATATTCATTCACTGTCACTCACACTTTCAGACACACCCATCTGAGATATAAGGGGGAGTGACACGTATCTGAGGTGGTTAGTCAGTCAGCCAACCTAGGAGGGAGAGTAGTGGAATCTGGCTCCTGTCTACGGACGGATCAGTTCAGTGTCAGTCCAAGTGGGACTTAGAGGATACTGAGGGCTACTCAGCGAGACCTAGAGAAAGCTGACCACGCCATTGAAAGTACAAGTGTTTATGTTAAGAGTGTGAAGCAGGGCGAAGGGCGCAGTGGAGAAGACAGAGAAGTGCTACAGGTATTGGATTGCCTGCACTAAATTGCCGGACACCGGGGTCCGAAGCGTTGCTACAGTTTCAAGCTTAGTAACAAGAAAACCGGAGGCATCTGGACTACAGGTCGCAGAGAGCAGCCCTAAGTGTCAATACGTAACCGGAGTCAGGTGGAACAGGGACTTTGAGCAAGGCCATGCAAAAGTAAGGACTTAGTTTCATCACTCAGAAGGCTCCACCACAACGTTGGCCGGGCAGTACAGCTATAGAGAAAGCTGGAGTTTCAGAGTTAACTTCGCTTCAGGCAAGTTGGACTCACATGTACATTGAAGTTAAGGAGGCCTCTAACCTGCTCAGCTGTTACCGGAATGTGCACTCTCCACCCCGACCAGCTCCCCGGGATCTGCTTGAACCACCATCAGTAAAAGGTATGAAAAGGAACTACCTTGTGTGTGACTGAATTCTTACTACATCATCATCATCATCATCATAGACTTCCAGGGACCCCTCTCACCTGTGGGAGACTTACTACCAAGCTGCCCCATAACATCCCCTGTGAAAGTCCTTAGAGCAGCGCTGGTACAATTTACCAGAAACCGCAGGTGGCGTCACGAACTACCTATACCTAATATCCCCTGTAAATAATCCCCCTATCGCATGACCGCCAGGGCCACGGACCGAGCCACCGCTACCAGTGACAACTCCCATAGACTTCCATGGGCTCGGCTCCGAGTACCCCATAGCCCTGGTATCCACAATTGTGGTGCGTGGTCGGAACAAGTGGTAATGGGGGAGCAGGACTGTGTGATAGAGGGGACAGGACTCAGTCCTGGGGGGCACCGGGACTCTGCACATTAGGGTACAGCCGGCTCCACATGTAAGAGCTGAGGAGAAGTCTGCACTGGTGAGCGGTAATGGGGGAGCAGGGACTTTGTGATAGAGGGGACAGGACTCAGTCCTGGGGGCATCGGGACTCTGCACATTAGGGTACAGCCGGCTCCACATGTAAGAGCTGAGGAGAAGTCTGCACTGGTGAGCGGTAATGGGGGAGCAGGGACTTTGTGATAGAGGGGACAGGACTCAGTCCTGGGGGGCATCGGGACTCTGCACATTAGGGTACAGCCGGCTCCACATGTAAGAGCTGGAGGAGAAGTCTGCACTGGTGAGTGGTAATGGGGGAGCAGGACTGTGTGATAGAGGGGACAGGACTCAGTCCTGGGGGGCACCGGGACTCTGCACATTAGGGTACAGCCGGCTCCACTTGTAAGAGCTGGAGAAGTCTGCACTGGTGAGCGGTAATGGGGGAGCAGGACTGTGTGATAGAGGGGACAGGACTCAGTCCTGGGGGGCACCGGGACTCTGCACATTAGGGTACAGCCGGCTCCACATGTAAGAGCTGAAGAGAAGTCTGCACTGGTGAGCGGTAATGGGGGAGCAGGACTGTGTGATAGAGGGGACAGGACTCAGTCCTGGGGGGCACCGGGACTCTGCACATTAGGGTACAGCCAGCTCCACTTGTAAGAGCTGAGGAGAAGTCTGCACTGGTGAGTGGTAATGGGGGAGCAGGACTGTATGATATAGGGGACAGGACTCAGTCCTGGGGGGCACCGGGACACTGCACATTAGGGTACAGCCGGCTCCACATGTAAGAGCTGGAGGAGAAGTCTGCACTGGTGAGCGGTAATGGGGGAGCAGGACTGTGTGATAGAGAGGACAGTACTCAGTCCTGGGGGGCACCGGGACTCTGCACATTAGGGTACAGCCGGCTCCACATGTAAGAGCTGGAGGAGAAGTCTGCACTGGTGAGCAGTAATGGGGCAGCAGGACTGTGTGATAGAGGGGACAAGACTCAGTCCTGGGGGGCACCGGGACTCTGCACATTAGGGTACAGCCGGCTCCACATGTAAGAGCTGGAGGAGAAGTCTGCACTGGTGAGTGGTAATGGGGGAGCAGGACTGTATGATAGAGGGGACAGGACTCAGTCCTGGGGGCACCGGGACTCTGCACATTAGGGTACAGCCGGGCTCCACATGTAAGAGCTGAGGAGAAGTCTGCACTGGTGAGAGGTAATGGGGGAGCAGGGACTGTGTGATAGAGGGGACAGGACTCAGTCCTGGGGGGCACCGGGACTCTGCACATTAGGGTACAGCCGGCTCCACATGTAAGAGCTGAGGAGAAGTCTGCACTGGTGAGAGGTAATGGGGGAGCAGGGACTGTGTGATAGAGGGGACAGGACTCAGTCCTGGGGGGCACCGGGACTCTGCACATTAGGGTACAGCCGGCTCCACATGTAAGAGCTGAGGAGAAGTCTGCACTGGTGAGAGGTAATGGGGGAGCAGGGACTGTGTGATAGAGGGGACAGGACTCAGTCCTGGGGGGCACCGGGGCTCTGCACATTAGGGTACAGCCGGCTCCACATGTAACAGCTGGAGGAGAAGTCTGCACTGGTGAGTGGTAATGGGGGCAGGACTGTGTGATAGAGGGGACAGGACTCAGTCCTGGGGGCACCGGGACTCTGCACATTAGGGTACAGCCGGCTCCACATGTAAGAGCTGGAGGAGAAGTCTGCACTGGTGAGTGGTAATGGGGGAGCAGGACTGTGTGATAGAGGGGACAGGACTCAGTCCTGGGGGGCACCGGGACACTGCACATTAGGGTACAGCCGGCTCCACATGTAAGAGCTGAGGAGAAGTCTGCACTGGTGAGCGGTAATGGGGGAGCAGGGACTGTGTGATAGAGGGGACAGGACTCAGTCCTGGGGGGCACCGGGACTCTGCACATTAGGGTACAGCCGGCTCCACATGTAAGAGCTGAGGAGAAGTCTGCACTGGTGAGTGATAATGGGGGAGCAGGACTGTGTGATAGAGGGGACAGGACTCAGTCCTGGGGGGCACCGGGACTCTGCACATTAGGGTACAGCCGGCTCCACATGTAAGAGCTGGAGGAGAAGTCTGCACTGGTGAGTGGTAATGGGGGAGCAGGGACTGTGTGATAGAGGGGACAGGACTCAGTCCTGGGGGCACCGGGACTCTGCACATTAGGGTACAGCCGGCTCCACATGTAAGAGCTGGAGGAGAAGTCTGCACTGGTGAGTGGTAATGGGGGTGCAGGACTGTGTGATAGAGGGGACAGGACTCAGTCCTGGGGGGCACCGGGACTCTGCACATTAGGGTACAGCCGGCTCCACATGTAAAAGCTGAGAAGTCTGCACTTGTGAGCGGTAATGGGGGAGCAGGGACTGTGTGATAGAGGGGACAGGACTCAGTCCTGGGGGGCACCGGGACTCTGCACATTAGGGTACAGCCGGCTCCTCAATGCACTCTTATTCTGCAGCCCTCTTTTGTTATAGCAGTATCTTCATATTCTTTGTTGATTGCTATGCCTATTAGGCTCACTAATTAATGCTTGCATATATTTTCCCTTTATAGCATTCTATAGCAATATTAGCATCGTTTATGTGTTACTTCTATTTGACTGTATACACCATTATGGCATATTTAGCCACATGGAAGAAATTGCCTGCAATATATCTGAGGCTGCAGCCTTATCTTTATTTATGACAGCAGTATTTGCATATTCTCTGTTGACTGCTATGCCCACTGGGCTCATCAATTAACGTCTGTATATATTTATATCTCATAGCACATTATAGCGATATTATCATATCATTACAAAATTAGCAGTATCATTGTGTGTATACATATTGATATGTTAGACGAATCATCTGTGATATACTTATATTTGACTGTTTATGATGGTAGCATTTGCATTTATATATATCTATATTGATCCATTTACTTCTGTGCACACATATATGTATATCATGCTATCAGAGGCTTTTCATCCTTCCATATGTGTGTTTATGATGAATGTATTATTTTAGGATGCTGTGATAATCTATCAATACTGTTCACTCATACATCTGTATTTTTCTGTATTTTTTCAATATTTAGTTTTGTTTGGCTGATCAAAACATAGATTGTGCATTTAGATATTACTAATTTTCTATTTTTTGCAATATACATTGGTGCAAAAAATTTTTTTATACTAATAGGATGTTTTTTCATCATGTGCACTATGCACTTCACTATCTGTTGTACGGCTTTGAATGATTGTGTCACAGCACCCTGATATTTATTAGTCCTGATACTATACTAAACATCCATGTGATATATGACCTGAGGCATTCATGTAACTGAATAGCGGTCTTTAGGGTTTTTGCCTTCTCCTTTGTCATTGACATTCTGTATTATGTCTGTTTACCTTTTTTTATAAAAAAAACTTTTTGGTATCAATTAATAAAAGTTGCATTTTGCATTTTTCTAAAAATCGGCTCTGTCTTCATATATTTTTTTTTGGGTATCTATATATTCATATATGGATGAGCATTTATAAATTAGCCTCTTTTTGGTTAAGAGCTAAAGGAATAGTGCTTCACTGGTGAGTGGTAATGGGGGAGCAGGACTGTGTGATAGAGGGGACAGGACTCAGTCCTGGGGGGCACCGGGACTCTGCACATTAGGGTACAGCCGGCTCCACATGTAAGAGCTAGAGGAGAAGTCTGCACTGGAGAGCGGTAATGGGGGAGCAGGACTGTGTGATAGAGGGGACAGGACTCAGTCCTGGGGGGCATCGGAACTCTACACATTAGGGTACAGCCGGCTCCACATGTAAGAGCTGGAGGAGAAGTCTGCACTGGAGAGCGGTAATGGGGGAGCAGGACTGTGTGATAGAGGGGACAGGACTTAGTCCTGGGGGGCACTGGGACTCTGCACATTAGGGTACAGCTGGCTCCACATGTAAGAGCTGGAGGAGAAGTCTGCACTGGTGAGCGGTAATGGGGGAGCAGGACTGTGTGATAGAGGGGACAGGACTCAGTCCTGGGGGGCACCGGGACTCTGCACATTAGGGTACAGCTGGCTCCACATGTAAGAGCTGGAGGAGAAGTCTGCACTGGTGAGCGGTAATGGGGGAGCAGGGACTGTGTGATAGAGGGGACAGGACTCAGTCCTGGGGGGCACCGGGACTCTGCACATTAGGGTACAGCCGGCTACACATGTAACAGCTGAGGAGAAGTCTGCACTGTTGAGCGGTAATGGGGGAGCAGGACTGTGTGATAGAGGGGACAGGACTTAGTCCTGGGGGGCACCGGGACTCTGCACATTAGGGTACAGCCGGCTCCACATGTAAGAGCTGGAGAAGTCTGCACTGGTGAGTGGTAATGGGGGGCAGGACTGTGTGATAGAGGGGACAGGACTCAGTCCTGAGGGGCACCGGGACTCTGCACATTAGGGTACAGCCGTCTCCACATGTAAGAGCTGAGGAGAAGTCTGCACTGGGGAGCAGGACTGTGTGATAGAGGGGACAGGACTCAGTCCTGGGGGGCATCGGGACTCTGCACATTAGGGTACAGCCGGCTCCACATGTAAGAGCTGGAGAAGTCTGCACTGGGGAGCAGGACTGTGTGATAGAGGGGACAGGACTCAGTCCTGGGGGGCATCGGGACTCTGCACATTAGGGTACAGCCGGCTCCACATGTAAGAGCTGGAGGAGAAGTCTGCACTGGTGAGTGGTAATGGGGGAGCAGGACTGTGTGATAGAGGGGACAGGACTCAGTCCTGGGGGGCATCGGGACTCTGCACATTAGGGTACAGCCGGCTCCACATGTAAGAGCTGGAGGAGAAATCTGCACTGGTGAGTGGTAATGGGGGAGCAGGACTGTGTGATAGAGGGGACAGGACTCAGTCCTGGGGGGCACCGGGACTCTGCACATTAGGGTACAGCTGGCTCCACATGTAAGAGCTGAGGAGAAGTCTGCACTGGTGAGTGGTAATGGGGGAGCAGGACTGTGTGATAGAGGGGACAGGATTCAGTCCTGGTGGGCATCGGGACTCTGCACATTAGGGTACAGCCGGCTCCACATGTAAGAGCTGAGGAGAAGTCTGCACTGGTGAGTGGTAATGGGGGAGCAGGACTGTGTGATAGAGGGGACAGGACTCAGTCCTGGGGGGCACGGGTCTCTGCACATTAGGGTACAGCCGGCTCCACATGTAAGAGCTGGAGGAGAAGTCTGCACTGGTGAGTGGTAATGGGGGAGCAGGACTGTGTGATAGAGGGGACAGTACTCAGTCCTGGGGGGCACCGGGACTCTGCACATTAGGGTACAGCCGTCTCCACATGTAAGTGAGGAAGTCTGCACTGGAGGGAAGGGGAGGAGGGCAGTCTGCCTGGGGGCGGGATTGCACATTGACAGGCTCCATGTAAGGCTGAGGGAAGTCTGCACTGTGAGTGGTATGGGGCAACTGTGTAGAGGGGACAGGACTCAGTCCTGGGGGCACCGGGACTCTGCACATTAGGGTACAGCCGGCTCCACATGTAAGAGCTGAGGAGAAGTCTGCACTGGTGAGTGGTAATGGGGGAGCAGACTGTGTGATAGAGGGGACAGGACTCAGTCCTGGGGGGCACGGGACTCTCACATTAGGGTACAGCGGCTCCACATGTAAGAGCTGGAGAAGAAGTCTGCACTGGTGAGCGGTAATGGGGGGCAGGACTGTGTGATAGAGGGGACAGGACTCAGTCCTGGGGGCACTGGGACTCTGCACATTAGGGTACAGCTGGCTCCACATGTAAGAGCTGGAGGAGAAGTCTGCACTGGTGAGCGGTAATGGGGAGCAGGACTGTGTGATAGAGGGGACAGGACTCAGTCCTGGGGGCACCGGGACTCTGCACATTAGGGTACAGCTGGCTCCACATGTAAGAGCTGGAGGAGAAGTCTGCACTGGTGAGTGGTAATGGCGGAGCAGGACTGTGTGATAGAGGGGACATGACTCAGTCCTGGGGGGCACCGGGACGCTGCACATTAGGTACAGCCGGCTCCACATGTAACAGCTGGAGGAGAAGTCTGCACTGGTGAGCGGTAATGGGGGAGCAGGACTGTGTGATAGAGGGGACAGGGCTCAGTCCTGGGGGCACCGGGACTCTGCACATTAGGGTACAGCTGGCTCCACATGTAAGAGCTGGAGGAGAAGTCTGCACTGGTGAGCGGTAATGGGGGAGCAGGGACTGTGTGATAGAGGGGACAGGATTCAGTCCTGGTGGGCATCGGGACTCTGCACATTAGGGTACAGCCGGCTCCACATGTAAGAGCTGGAGGAGAAGTCTGCACTGGTGAGTGGTAATGGGGAGCAGGACTGTGTGATAGAGGGGACAGTACTCAGTCCTGGGGGGCACCGGGACTCTGCACATTAGGTACAGCAGTCTCCACATGTAAGAGCTGGAGGAGAAGTCTGCACTGGTGAGCGGTAATGGGGGAGCAGGGCTGTGTGATAGAGGGGACAGGACTCAGTCCTGGGGGGCATCGGGACTCTGCACATTAGGGAACAGCCGGCTCCACATGTAAGAGCTGAGGAGAAGTCTGCACTGGTGAGTGGTAATGGGGAGCAGGACTGTGTGATAGAGGGGACAGGACTCAGTCCTGGGGGGCATCGGGACTCTGCACATTAGGGTACAGCCGGCTCTACATGTAAGAGCTGGAGGAGAAGTCTGCACTGGTGAGCGGTAATGGGGGAGCAGGACTGTGTGATAGAGGGGACAGTACTCAGTCCTGGGGGGCACCGAGACTCTGCACATTAGGGTACCGCCGTCTTCACATGTAAGAGCTGGAGGAGAAGTCTGCACTGGTGAGTGGTAAAGGGGGAGCAGGACTGTGTGATAGAGGGGACAGGACTCAGTCCTGGGGGGCACCGGGACTCTGCACATTAGGGTACAGCCGGCTCCACATGTAAGAGCTGAGGAGAAGTCTGCACTGGTGAGTGGTAATGGGGGAGCAGGAACTGTGTGATAGAGGGGACAGGACTCAGTCCTGGAGGGCACCGGGACTCTGCATATTAGGGTACAGCCGGCTCCACATGTAAGAGCTGGAGGAGAAATCTGCACTGGTTAGCGGTAATGGGGGAGCAGGGACTGTGTGATAGAGGGGACAGGACTCAGTCCTGGGGGGCACCGGGACTCTGCACATTAGGGTACAGCCGGCTCCAAATGTAAGAGCTGAGGAGAAGTCTGCACTGGTGAGTGGTAATGGGGGAGCAGGAACTGTGTGATAGAGGGGACAGGACTCAGTCCTGGGGGGCACCGGGACTCTGCACATTAGGGTACAGCCGGCTCCACATGTAAGAGCTGGAGGAGAAGTCTGCACTGGTGAGTGGTAATGGGGGAGCAGGACTGTGTGATAGAGGGGACAGGACTCAGTCCTGGGGGCACCGGGACTCTGCACATTAGGGTACAGCCGGCTCCACATGTAAGAGCTGAGGAGAAAACTGGACTGGTTAGCGGTAATGGGGGAGCAGGACTGTGTGATAGAGGGGACAGGACTCAGTCCTGGGGGGCACCGGGACTCTGCACATTAGGGAACAGCCGGCTCCACATGTAAGAGCTGAGGAGAAGTCTGCACTGGTGAGTGGTAATGGGGGAGCAGGACTGTGTGATAGAGGGGACAGGACTCAGTCCTGGGGGGCATCGGGACTCTCCACATTAGGGTACAGCGGCTCCATATGTAAGAGCTGAGGAGAAGTCTGCACTGGTGAGTGGTAATGGGGGAGCAGGACTGTGTGATAGAGGGGACAGGACTCAGTCCTGGGGGCACCGGGACTCTGCACATTAGGGTACAGCCGGCTCCACATGTAAGAGCTGGAGGAGAAGTCTGCACTGGTGAGTGGTAATGGGGGAGCAGGACTGTGTGATAGAGGGGACAGGACTCAGTCCTGGGGGGGCACCGGGACTCTGCACATTAGGGTAGATTGTAAGCTCTCACGAGCTTATTTTGCTTTAATTATTGTATTGTTAACGTTGTTACTTATGACTTGTGTTTTGAAACTGTTAAACTGTAAAGCGCTGCGGAATATGTTGGCGCTATATAAAGATTATTATTATATTAGGGGTAGTAGTCTGGCGGCTGTGACGGGATGATGTGGGATATTAGGGGTAGTAGTCTGGCGGCTGTGACGGGATGATGTGGGATATTAGGTGTAGTAGTCTAGTGGCTCTGGCTGACAGGATGATGTGGAATATTAGGGGTAGTTGTCCGGTGGCTCTCGCTGACGGGATGATGTGGGATATTAGGGGGAGTAGTCCGGTGGCTCTGGCTGACTGGATGATTTGGGATATTAGTGGAGTAGTATGGCGGCTGTGACGGGATGATGTGGGATATTAGGGGTAGTTGTTCGGTGGCTATGGCTGACGGGATGATGCGGGATATTAGTGGTAGTAGTCCGGTGGCTCTGGCTGACTGGATGATGTGAGATACTACGGGTAGTAGTCCGGTGGCTCTGGATGATGTGAGATACTACGGGTAGTAGTCCGGTGGCTCTGGCTGACGGGATGATGTGAGATACTGCGGGTAGTAGTCCGGTAACTCTGGCTGACTGGATTGTGTGGGATATTATAGTGAATGTGTCTATGCGGAGTGGGCAGGGCTATACACTCAGCTTTATATATAGAGTTATAATCATTATAATTTGTTATAACTAACCGTAGTTAGTTACTATGCCCGGGCAGCGCCGGGCTCTTCAGCTAGTAGTACATAAAAGACAAACACATCAGGAGGGGGAGCGAGTACATTAGAATGATGGTGTAAAAACAATGTATACAAATAAGTACATAATGGTGAGAACGATGTCATTCACCAAATAACATACAAGCCCAAGTAATAGTGGTATATAGTGAGGTAAAGCTAGAGGTTGTGAATAAGGGCTGCAGATATGAAGAGAAAAAGTAAAGGACTGATTTTTACCCATATGTTCCTCATGACTGGATGGCTTCAGCCCCAATGTGCGTTTCGGCACTAGCTTTCATCAGGGGGTGTCATCAAACCAGTGAAGAGAACTAATTGACTTCCCGTGAGCCAATCAGAACTGCTCTGTCCCAATGTATCATTGCCGAGAATGGAGCAGTCACTGGACAGCTTCAGAAGGCGAACGCACCCCGCTCAGCGTCATCAGAGGTGGGATGGGTCACGTGACGGAAAACCCCACCTTGGCAGGAAGACTGAGACAAGAGACACATCATATAGATGCGGCAGAGAATGTGCTGGCTCGATGGAGACCACCGCATGCGCACAGGCAAGAGACTTAGTGAAAAATCCGCAGGCAGGAGGAATGAGGCAAGAAAGCAGATTGGAGCCAGAGATGAAGAATCAAGGCTGGGAAACGGGAACTAAAACCATCTTGTATATGTCTCGACCCGCCACCACAATTGTGGATTACCAGGGCAATGGGGTACTCAGAGCCGAGCCCATGGAAGTCTATGGGGTTTGTCACAGGTAGCGGTGACTCGGTCTGTGGCCCTGGCAGTCTGGCGTATGTTGGGGGAATATTTACAGGGGATAGATATATTTACAGTTCGTGACGCCACCTGTAGTCTTCTGGTAATTTGTACCAGCGCTGCTGTTGAGCTCTGAGGGGATGGTGAGGCAGCTAGATGTCGGGTCCCCTACAGGTGGGACTCTTCCCTCAGGTCGATAGTTATGATGGGGTAGTGCAGGGATGCAATCAAATAACACAGTCTCACACATCAGCGTCTTTCCATACCTTTTTACTTGCAAGATGGTTAGGCAGGTCCCAGGGAGGCTGATCCAATGGAGGATGTGTTTCAAGATAGCAGCTGGACAAGTTAGGGGCCTCCTTTACTTTCACAAAGATGAGTACAACCAGCATAAAGCGTAGTTCCCTGTATAACTCCAGCTTCTCCAAGCTGTACTGCCCGGTCAGTGTTGTGGTCGGAGCCTTCCTGTGATGAAACTAGGTTCTTCTCTGCTTGGCCTAGCTCAAAGTTCCTATTCCACCTGACCCCAGTTACGTACTGACACTCCAGGGGCTGCTTGCCGTTACCTAAGGTCCGGTAAGCCTCTGGGTTTTCTACCACCATGCGTGAAGCTATGGTGATGCTTCGATCTCCAGTGACCGGTGACAACGTGCAGGACTTCTCCAATCCTATAGCACTCAGAATTCCTACCACTGTGCCTTTCGCCTTGTCCACGCTTGTAGCATAAGCATTCCTCACTTCACAGGTTAATAAAGTCAGTCCCTTTCTTAACTTCTTTCTTGAGCTTGTTGCCAGACTCTCAGTAATCTTCTAGGCAGGAGCACGTCTCTGAACCTTCACCGTCCTTGAGACAGGAGACTGAAGTATATCTGCAACTCACTTCTCTCTTCTTAATAAATGTCTCAGTCTGTCTTCTAGTGGGCCACAGCTCTGACCAGGCTGAGGTGATCTGGCTCACCTGTACTGGACTCCACTTTCTGAACTGCACACAGATTGCACTCAGCTCTGCTGCTGACTGACTAGACCTCTGAATGACTCACTGACTTCTCCACTGTCCGAGGACAGGAAACTGAACTGACTCCCTGACTGATGTCACTGGCTTATATACCTGTGGGTGTGTCTAAGTGTGTTTTTGGAATGAATGTTTATAGAGCATTAAACTGCTATCTCTCCACACATCCTCCAGGGTACTGCGTGTGCCTTACACCAGGGCTACACATTCCCCCATGGTAAATGACAGCACTCCCGGGCTGTAAAATACAAAGAGACAGAAATTTTGTTTATGCATTAAACATTAACATTAACTCGTCCCATCCGGGAGGTAAGGATTTCTTGAACGTTGCAAACAAAACATTAAATGTAGAAAAGTACAAAATATTAAATATACATTCTCATATAATACACAGCAAAATTCTTGTGAAGGACCCGCACCAAACCTTCAACGTGGGTCCTGGGTGGGCTGCAGGACTTAGGAATGCATACCTCACTCAGTGCCACACCACACGGGTTTTATTATTCAGAGGTAGTTGTGGTGGTTTTATGTAAAACCAAGATAAGGCACAAGGTGCAACTATTTACAAGATACAGTTCTGGGCTGGCACAGTCCTCAGCCTCTGAGTCCATAATAAGAAAAAGACACATTATATCAAATCACAATAAAGTGCAAAAACTTTTTATCTGATTACCCAGCCGGGCATTCTACTTTTGGCAATATATATAAACATTATATACTCATAGAAACTGTACAAACTATCTTCACTTTTATAAAAACTTATGTACATCTTCTTAGTTGCGGTAATCCCTGTCTGGGTCCTACCGTTCTTCACATTCTCTTGACTTCAATGACATCTTCCACCCCGGGGGCTGGAACAATGCGATGGTCCCTAGATCCCATGACTAACAAGTCGTGTGCTGCTATTAGGGTCTGGGTCGCCACAGTTCTCGTGCGAACCTCTAGGGGCGCAACGGGTACTTTCTCCTTGCGAGACACCGATTGCGTTTCAATTTGCGTTACAGTTAGCGATATCGATCGTGTCAAAGATTGCGATGGAAACTGGGTCGCAAGTTGCGATGCAGAAGGATGACTAGGTAATGTAGAGTATGTAGACGTTACTTCCATTTGCGAGGAGCCTACAGGGGGCGATGCTGGGGCACGGCCTGGTGCTGTTTGAGCTGGAGACGGGGACGCTGCGGTAGTGGTGACGTTACCTGCGTCGGGGACGGGGTCACGGACGATTGTGACATTAAGGGCATACCACCCCTTCATACCCAGTGCCGTGTGTATGTAACAATGTCTCCATTAACTAAGTCCCTCCCGGGATGGCCTTGCGGTAGGTGGGATTCTACATCACGTCTGCTGACAAAGACCCCTGGGTAGAGGCCCGGTTCTCTGATGAAGCCCCAGCCCTTCCGGAGCTGGAACTCTGTCACACACCCCTGCCGCCGCGGTTCCCTCAGAGTACCTTTCTCCCGACGGACACTTTCCTTGTCCGCGATCAGCTCTGCATGTTGCCGCTGTCGGTTCCTCTGCGCTTCCCGCTCTTCCTCCTGCTGGTGTTGCTGCTTCTCCTCACGACGCTGCCACTCACATTCCCACTGGGCGGTGTAGGCGACGTCATCCAGGCGCGCCATCTCGTCCCAGTCCACGTCTGGTAATGACGGACAGGACCCCTCCGGTGTCCCTGCCGGGGATCGATCATCTGCTGCGGCCTCCTGGCCGGGCGGGCGTTCCGGAACTGGCGGTACCTCCTCAACCTCCTTCGCCTCCACCGCTTCACCAGTGGGATCAGGATCGGTACTTTCGGGGGCAGCTCTCGGTTGCTCCTTTGCCTTAGGCAGCAGAAGTTTTGGTAACTCCAGACGTAGGGGGTCATCGAAGGGAGAGATCACCGCGTCCCACAGCCGCCGCTGCTCCAGGGTACGCCGGCGTCTCTCGATCTCCTCAAATCCAGGTTGTGGCAAAATCATCTTTTTCAGTCGTGCATTTTCTTCTTTGACTTCCAGCAATGCTTGCTGCAGGTGCAGGACCACGGATGATTCCGGTGCTGGTGGCAGCTTGGCTGGGGCACGGGGCCTGCCTTCCTCCGCTTCCCTGCTCGGCTGCACACGTCCTGCTTCCATGATGTTCCAGAGCGTTCTCTCTTCTTCCTCCAGAGACGTCCGGTCTCTTCCGTGGAGGCGGGGTTTGCGTCTCCTCCTCTTTGCAGGGAAGGTGAAGAGGAGGCGGACCTCCTTTGCTGTAGGGCAGGATCGCATATTGTAATAGCACTTTGAGAGGGCAGGCATTTTCTTCGCGCCACAGGGGGGTACACGCCCACGAAGGTACGCCCACCTTCTTCTCCAGCGCCTGAGGGCGCGAATATGGCGACAAAGATGGCGATTTTTGGCGCCAAAAGTGCAAACAGTTCTTTTTCACAAAAACAATTCCATAGGCACACAGGGCTCGCAATTTTGCGAGTTTCGGATCCTGTTCGTGACGCCAATTTGTCTCGACCCGCCACCACAATTGTGGATTACCAGGGCAATGGGGTACTCAGAGCCGAGCCCATGGAAGTCTATGGGGTTTGTCACAGGTAGCGGTGACTCGGTCTGTGGCCCTGGCGGTCTGGCGTATGTTGGGGAAATATTTACAGGGGATAGATATATTTACAGTTCGTGACGCCACCTGTAGTCTTCTGGTAATTTGTACCAGCGCTGCTGTTGAGCTCTGAGGGGATGGTGAGGCAGCTAGATGTCGGGTCCCCTACAGGTGGGACTCTTCCCTCAGGTCGATAGTTATGATGGGGTAGTGCAGGGATGCAATCAAATAACACAGTCTCACACATCAGCGTCTTTCCATACCTTTTTACTTGCAAGATGGTTAGGCAGGTCCAGGGAGGCTGATCCAATGGAGGATGTGTTTCAAGATAGCAGCTGGACAAGTTAGGGGCCTCCTTTACTTTCACAAAGATGAGTACAACCAGCATAAAGCGTAGTTCCCTCTATAACTCCAGCTTCTCCAAGCTGTACTGCCCGGTCAGTGTTGTGGTCGGAGCCTTCCTGTGATGAAACTAGGTTCTTCTTGCTTGGCCTAGCTCAAAGTTCCTATTCCACCTGACCCCAGTTACGTACTGACACTCCAGGGGCTGCTTGCCGTTACCTAAGGTCCGGTAAGCCTCTGGGTTTTCTACCACCATGCGTGAAGCTATGGTGATGCTTCGATCTCCAGTGACCGGTGACAACGTGCAGGACTTCTCCAATCCTATAGCACTCAGAATTCCTACCACTGTGCCTTTCGCCTTGTC
Source organism: Oophaga sylvatica (assembly GCA_033576555.1). NCBI lineage: Eukaryota > Metazoa > Chordata > Amphibia > Anura > Dendrobatidae > Oophaga > Oophaga sylvatica. The sequence continues at coordinate 56,673,407 of JARQOD010000003.1, forward strand.
CACGCTTGTAGCATAAGCATTCCTCACTTCACAGGTTAATAAAGTCAGTCCCTTTCTTAACTTCTTTCTTGAGCTTGTTGCCAGACTCTCAGTAATCTTCTAGGCAGGAGCACGTCTCTGAACCTTCACCGTCCTTGAGACAGGAGACTGAAGTATATCTGCAACTCACTTCTCTCTTCTTAATAAATGTCTCAGTCTGTCTTCTAGTGGGCCACAGCTCTGACCAGGCTGAGGTGATCTGGCTCACCTGTACTGGACTCCACTTTCTGAACTGCACACAGATTGCACTCAGCTCTGCTGCTGACTGACTAGACCTCTGAATGACTCACTGACTTCTCCACTGTCCGAGGACAGGAAACTGAACTGACTCCCTGACTGATGTCACTGGCTTATATACCTGTGGGTGTGTCTAAGTGTGTTTTTGGAATGAATGTTTATAGAGCATTAAACTGCTATCTCTCCACACATCCTCCAGGGTACTGCGTGTGCCTTACACCAGGGCTACACATATACATGTGACAGACTGTGACTGTGCACTGAGGATCACGTTTGGATCATTTTTTACATCCTGACCACAATGATGTCAGTTTGTCTGTATGTTATTACTGATCGCTTTATATTTAATCCTTTATTAGTTCTCTCTCTCTTTGTATGGTCTTTTCACTATTGTCCGCCCCTCCCCCTTTTTCCCTATCAGTCCCACTCTACCACCTGTACTGGGTAACTCCTGTATATGGAGTTAATATCCTCCACATTCGCCCTCTTTTCTGTACATCCTGATGTCTCTGACCCTGTGCACATGTGACCGTAGGGTCAGTTACATCGGCCGCTCTGTGTGCGCACTTCTGTACTGTCGTTTTTATTATTTTTTTGGTTCAATATATTTTTATTGAAGTTATAATTAACAATTCATGATTCAACATACATCAAAATCACATTCAGTTTGCACAACAGGTACAATCAACAAGATGTAAGTATATTAACCAGCATAATACTTATTTGAAAAGGGATCGTATAGCGCAACAAATAGTATTGAAACGTTGTATGTGAATAAATTGTTGCATTCAAATGACCAGACACGATAGGGAAGTATCGGGGGGAACACAGAGGCCAACACAGAAGGAAGGTTTAGGGAGGGGAATTTTGCATATTCTGAGTGTGATATCAATGGCTGAAAATCACTAGAATGGCGATGTGAGCCAAGTGCTAAATTCAGATGAATTTCTGAATGATGTCCTGGGTAACCAAGCTCCCATATATTCGTATGAGTCCAAGTTCAGCCAACTCTCAGAGACTATGAGCTCTTCCATGGGAATAAGGTTATCTACTGCCTCATCCCATTGCAGTTTAGAAGGAATGGTGATCGATCTCCAATGTCTGAGGATAATCTGTCTCATTGCAGCTAAAAATACTCTAAAACAGGGGTCCCCAACCGCCGGTCCGCAGCCCATGACCGCGCCGTTGCAGTTCTGTTGCCGGGCCGCGGAGCCACGACATAGAACGCTGGACACACATGGAGCCGGCGGCTGTAGCACTGTAGTGACAGCTACAGCCGCCGGCTTCAGAAGACATCGATACTTACCTTCCGTCGCTGCATCCCTGTCGGCTGTGGCAGCTTCATCCAGCACTGAGCGGTGACGTATACCGCTCATTAACGTCATGAATATGGACGCGACTCCACTCCCATAGGCGTGGCGTCCATATTCATGCCCTTAATGAGCGGTACTACGTCACCGCACTGCCAGGAGGAAGCTGCAGCGGCCGACAGGGATGCAAGGGACCTGCAGCAACGGAGCGAGAAGGGTAAGTATGATGGGGGGAGGATGGGGGAGCGGAGCCATGCATACAGGATGGGAGGGTGGAGCGGAGCCACGCATACAAGGATAGGAGGGTGGGAGCGGAGCCATATATACAGGATGGGAGGGTGGGAGCGGAGCCATGTATACAGGATGGGAGGGTGGGAGCAGAGCCATATATACAGGATGGGAGGGTGGGAGAGGAGCCATGTATACAGGATGGGAGGGTGGAGCAGAGCCATGTATACAGGATGGGAGGGTGGAGCAGAGCCATGTATACAGGATGGGAGGGTGGAGCAGAGCCATGTATACAGGATGGGAGGGTGGAGCAGAGCCATGTATACAGGATGGGAGGGTGGGAGAGGAGCCATATATACAGGATGGTAGGGTGGAAGTGGAGCCATATATACAAGGATGGGAGGGTGGAGCGGAGCCATGTATACAGGATGGGAGGGTGGAGCGGAGCCATGCCTTTTTGAAAGTGCATTTGAGCAGCAGGGTGATTTGCTGTTGAAGGAGAAAAAGAAAAAAAAATCTCTTTAAATCTTCTGCTTCAGCGAGTGTAAGCGAGCTGAGTGTGACCGGTGCGCAAGTGCGAACGGTGGTAAGTGTGACTTGAGATTCAGTGACTTTGGATTCAGGGAGTTTCTAAGGGAGGAATTACTGAATTGCTGTTATTTTATTAATACTTTTTATTTATTTTTACTTATCTTTGCTGTCTGGTGAAATCCCCATTAAATATGTGCTCCACTATTGCCAATGCCATCCAGTGTACATCTTGCCACATGTATGCAGTCCTTGAACAGCCGGTCGAGGGTGCATACTGCTGTGTGAGATGTGAGCACGTTGTGCATTTGGAAGCCCAAATCCTGGATCTAAATATGCAGCTGGCAACACTGAGATCCATAGACAATATGGAAAGGAGTCTTCTGCTCACTGAGCAGACGCTCAATGGGATAGATGAGGGGGGGGATGCTAGGGTGGAGCTGCAGGACACTGAAGTAGGAAGCTGGGTGACAGTTAAAAGTGGGGTAGAGGGAAGAGCCCAGGAGGCTAGTCCTGATCTGGCACACCCCAATAAGTTTGCAAAGTTGGCAGATGAGGGGGTTGTCAGTACAGGGGTAGCACTGCTGCAGCCAGCATGTCCTCTAAAAGCCGGGGGAGTGTCTGCTCCAGTAAGGGGGGAATTAGGAGAGCAGGGCAGGTCAGACAGGTGCTGGTAGTGGGGGACTCAATTATTAGGTAAACAGATAGGGCAATCTGTCACAAAGACGGATCGTCGAACAGTGTGCTGCCTACCTGGCGCTCGAGTCCGACACATCGCTGATCGGGTTGACAGATTACTGGGAGGGGCTGGTGAGGACCCAGCGGTCATGGTGTACATTGGCACAAATGACAAAGTTAGAGGTAGGTGGAAGGTCCTTAAAGACGATTTCAGGGAATTAGGCTGCAAGCTTAAAGCAAGGACCTCCAACGTGGTATTTTCTGAAATATTGCCTGTACCACGTGCCACACCAGAGAGGCAACGGGAGATTAGGGAGGTTAATAAAGTGGCTCAAGAATTGGTGTAGGAAGGAGGGGTTTGGGTTCCTGGAGAACTGGGCCGACTTCTCAGTTGGCTACAGGTTCTATGCTAGGGACGGGCTGCACCTCAATGGGGAGGGTGCAGCTGTGCTGGGGGAGAAAATGGCTAGAAGGTTGGAGGAGTCTTTAAACTAGGGACTGGGGGGGAGGGTATTCATTTTTAGGAGGGGGAGGCAGTGCAGATAGAGACCTGGGCACAAATAATGAAATTGGGGTGGGGGTGGCATGTGGGGTGGGGGTTAGAACAGTTAATAATTTAAGAAAGAATAGAGGTTCAGAGAGATACATAAAGTGCATGTATACTAATGCCAGAAGCCTCACCAACAAAATGGCGGAATTAGAATTAATTTTGTTGGAACATAATTATGACATGGGGGATATCTGAGACTTGGCTGGATGAGAGCCACGACTGGGCGGTTAATTTACAGGGCTATAGTCTGTTTAGGAATGACCGTAAAAATAAGCAGTGGGGGTGTGTGTTTATATGTAAAATCATCCTTAAAACCCATCCTGCGTGAATATTGTGAATCTAATGAAGATTAGAGTTTCTGTGGGTGGAGATTAGGGGAGGGGGGAAAAATAATAAATTACTGATAGGGGTTTGTTATAAGTCTCCTAAAATAATGGAAGCAACAGAGAATATCCTCGTAAAGCAAATAGATGAAGCAGCAACTCAAGGAGAAGTCATTATTATGGGGACTTCAACTACCCTGAAATACATGGGGAACAGAAACCTGCAGTTCCAGCAAAGGTAATAGGTTTCTGACAACTATGAGAGACAATTACCTTTCACAACTAGTTCAGGACCCAACAAGAGGGGGGGCACTGCTAGACCTAATATTAACCAACCGCATATCAAATATAAGGGTTGGGGGTCACTTGGGTAATAGTGATCACAAAATAATAAGCTTTCATGTATCCTTTAATAAGATGTGTAGTCGAGGGGTTACAAGGACACTAAACTTCAGGAAGGCAAATTTCCAACGGATGAGAGATGATCTTGGTGCAATAAACTGGGACATATCCTGAGACATAAAAATACACAAAGAAAATGGGAGACGTTTATTAGCATCCTGAATAGGACCTTGCACAGTATATACCCTATGGGAATAAACATGCTAGAAATAGGAGGAAACCACTATGGCTAAATAGAGCTGTAAGGGGCGCAATAAGGGACAAAAAGAAAGCAAGTAGGTAGTGATGAGGCATTAAATAAATACAGAAGACTGAATAAATTCTGTAAAAAGCAAATCAAGACAGCAAAGATTGAGGCAGAGAGACTTATTGCCAGAGAAAGTAAAAATAATCCCAAAATATTCTTTAACTACATAAATAGCAAGAAACTAAAAAATGATAGTGTTGGTCCCCTTAAAAATAGTCTGGGTGAAATGGTGGATGAGGATGAGGAAAAAGCCAATATGCTAAATGACTTTTTTTCAACTGTATTTACACAAGAAAATCCCATGACAGATAACATGATCAGTGATAAAAAAAATTTCTCCATTAAATGTCACCTGCTTAACCCAGCAGGAAGTACGGCGGCGTCTAAAAATCACTAAAGTTGACAAATCCCCGGGCCCGGATGGGATACACCCCCGAGTACTGCAGGAATTAAGTACAGTCATAGATAGACCATTATTTTTAATCTTTAAAGATTCCATAATAACGGGGTCTGTACCACAGGACTGGCGTATAGCAAATGTGGTGCCAATATTCAAAAAGGGGGCAAAAACTGAACCTGGAAATTATAGGCCAGTGAGCTTAACATCTACTGTGGGTAAAATCCTGGAGGGTTTTTTAAGGGATACTATATTGGAGTATCTGAGGTGAATAACCTCATGACACAGTATCAGCATGGGTTTACTAGGGACCGTTCTTGTCAGACTAATCTGATAAGCTTTTATGAAGGGGTAAGTTCAGGAGTGGACGTGGTGTTCATGGACTTCTCAAAAGCTTTTGATACAGTGCCACACAAAAGGTTGATACATAAAATGAGAACTATGGGGATAGGAGGAAAATATGTGTAAGTGGGTTAAGAACTGGCTCATGGATAGAAAACAGAGTGGTTATTAATGGAGCACACTCGGACTGGGTCACGGTTAGCAGTGGGGTACCACAGGGGTCAGTATTGGGGCCGCTTCTCTTTAACATATTTATTAATGACCTTGTAGGGGGCATACAGAGTAGTATTTCAATATTTGCAGATGACACTAAACTCTGCAGGGTAATAAATACAGAGGAGGACAATTTTATATTACAGGAGGATTTATGTAAACTAGAAGCTTGGGCTGATAAATGGCAAATGAGCTTTAATGGGGATAAATGTAAGGTCATGCACTTGGGTAGAACAAACAAGATGTGCTTAATTGTAAAACACTGGGCAAAACTGTCACTGAAAAGACCTGGGTGTATGGGTGGACGACAAACTCACATTTAGTGGCCAATGTCAGGCAGCTGCTGCCAAGGCAAATAAAATAATGGGATGCATTAAAAGATGCATAGATGCTCATGAGGAGAACATAATTTTACCTCTATACAAGTCACTAGTGCGACCACACTTAGAATACTGTGTGCAGTTCTGGTCTCCGGTGTATAAAAAAGACATAGGTGAACTGGAGCGGTGCAGTGAAGAGCGACCAAGGTTATTAGAGAACTGGGGGTCTGCAATACCAAGACAGGTTATTACACTTGGGGTTATTTAGTTTGGAAAACGATAGGCTTAGGGGTGATCTTATTACAATGTATAAATATATGAGGGACAGTACAAAGACATTTCTAAGATCTTTTTACTTAGACCTGTGACGGGAAAGGGGCATCCTCTACGTCTGGAGGAAAGAAGGTTTAGCCATAATCACAGACGCAGATTTCTTTACTGTAAGAGCAGTGAGATATGGAACTCCTGCCGTCTAATGTTGTAATAGTGATTCCTTACTAAAATTTAAAAGGGCCTGGATGCCTTTCTGAAAGTATATATCGGCTTATTCACTAGTTTCCTAGATACTGCGTTGATCCAGGGAGTTAGTCTGATTGCCGTATGTGGAGTGGGAAGGAATTTTTTGTCCCAATGTGAAGCTTACTGTTTGCCACTTGAGGTTTTTTTTGCTTCCTTGAGATCAACATGTTAGGGTAGGTTAGAATAGGATATGGGTTGAACTGATGGACTTAAAGTCTTCCTTCAAGTTAGTAACTATGTTACTGCATACAAGGATGGGAGGGTGGAGCGGAGCATGTTACAGGATGGAGGGTGGACGAGATGTATACGGTGGAGTGGGAAGGAGCCATGCATACAAGATGGAGGGTGGGAGAGGAGCTATGCATACAAGGATGGAGAGGTGTAGGGAGCTGAGTATGCATACAAGGATGGGAGGGTGGGAGCGGAGCCATATATACAAGGATAGTGGAGGGTGGGAGCGGAGACATATATACAAGGATGGGGAGAGGGCATATGGGGGAGGGTGGAGCGGAGCCATATATACAGGATGGAAGGGTGGGAGCGGAACCATGTATACAGGATGGGAGGGTGGGAGCGGAGCCATGCATACAAGGATGGGAGGGTGGGAGCGGAGCCATATATACAAGGATTGGAGGGTGGGAGCGGAGCCATATATACAAGGATGTGTAATGTATGTAGTACAGTTCATATAGCGTCTTGTGCTTGGGTGCGATGAAAATACATGAGACACAGGTTTGATATAGAAGGTCTTGTATTACTTCATACAAGTGGCAAAAATAGTCACACAGTTTGCAGATACAGAAGCAGGAGACACAGCAGGCCAGAGTAACTTAAGCTCAGCAATCACTCTCCACAACAGGTTCAGGATCTTCTTCTCTGTTACCGTAAGTCCATGCAAACGTGGATCTTTCAAAGAGCAGGGTTCCAGAGTCCACAAGTGTTCCAGAGTTCCTCAGTAGGAATAGCTGGAGTACAAAGTCCAAGGCTTCCAGGAGTCAGGTCACAGGTTCACTGCAGGCTAGATTCTGAAGCACTGATTGCTCAGCTGTGGCTGCTTAAGAAGCAAGAGGGAGAGAATCAGGCGCGGAACATGAAAGCTGGAAACTCCATATTGACTGAGGGCAAGATAGCTGCAGCAAGACAGAAAGCAAAATGGCTGACGGAAAAACTGAGTTTCAAGAACATGTACAAAGAACCTTACATTACTCCCCCCTTAGGGACAACTTCCGGATGGCCTCAGACCAGGCTTGTCTGGGTACCTCTGATGAAACTGGCGGAGCAAACGAGGAGCATTAACGTTATTGACTGGTTCCCATGAGTTGTCCTCCACTGGGTAGCCCTGCCATTTAATCAAATATTGTAACTGATTTCTGTATAACCTGGAATCTAGAATTCTTTCCACCACAAATTCTTCCTGACCATCGACTAGCACTGGGTCAGGGCAAGGAGAAGAACGTCCAGGAAACGTATTGGGTGTTGCAGCCTTTAGTAGGGATACATGAAAGACAGGGTGGATTCTCATAGTTCTAGGCAGTTGAAGACGACAAGCAACGGCACTTATAATTTTACTGATTTTATAGGGTCCAATGTACTTATGTCCCAACTTAGACGATGGAATCCTTAACTTAAGATTTCTGGTTGACAGCCAGACCAGGTCTCCTACCTTGAAAGCTGGTGCAGGTTTACGAAATTTATCTGCTGCTTTCTTGTACCTTTCCTGAGCCAATTCCAGATTCTCCTTTAGAAGATCCATATTCTTCTGTAAAGACGTGATTCTTTCAGCCACTGCTGGTAAAGGCGTTTCTATGGGAAATCGTGGAAGAATGTTAGGATGATAACCTAGATTGGAGTAAAAAGGAGACTGCTTAGTGGAGGCGCTCTGAGAGTTGTTATAAGAGAACTCAGCCAATGGAAGTAGATCCACCCAATCATCCTGTAGGTGGCAGATAAAGCAGCGGAGATACTGCTCCAGTGTTTGAGTGGTTCGTTCGGTCTGTCCATTAGTCTGGGGATGAAAAGCAGAAGAAAGGTTTACTTTAATGTCCAATGCTGCACAGAAGTTTTGCCAAAACCTTGAAGTGAATTGTACCCTCGATCCGAAATAACCTCATCCGGTACTCCATGTAAGCGAAACACATCTTTAATCATCAAATCTGATGTCTGTTTTGCAGTGGGTAAGCCGACACAAGGGATAAAATGAGCTGCCTTTGTTAAACGATCAACCACCACTAGAATGGTGTTTTTTCCCTTGAGAGGTTGGTAACTCCACAATGAAGTCCATAGAAATGGATCCCCACGGGCGGGACGGGGTGGGAAGAGGTTGTAACAGACCAGTTGGTGAGGAGCGAGGTGTTTTGCATCTTGCACAGACTTCACATGAAGTGACATAGTTTAAAACATCCTTCCTGCAAGTGGGCCACCAAAAGAAACGAGAAAGAAATTCCTGTGTCTTTAGAATTCCTTATGCCCAGCTATCTTGGAATCGTGAATGAGTTGCAATACTCTCAATCTGACTGTTTCAGGAATATACAGACGTTGTCCCAGAATCCACACACCATTCTTAAAGACAAGACTTACGTCCCTTGGGGGTTGTGCCAACAAGGAATCCGCATGGTATGCTTCCTTGATGTCCTTAAGTAGGTCTTGATTATGAATCACTCCCAGGAATCTAGAGTCAGGAAGAATAGTCTTAGGAGGAGCAAGTGGACGGGTCTCTGCTGAATGAATCCTAGAGAGTGCATCAGCCTTTCCATTGCGCGATCCTGGTCTATAAGAAATGACAAAATTAAATTGGTTTAAGAAAAGATTCCAGCGAGCCTGGCGAGGAGTCAGGCACTTAGCCGACCTGATAAATTCAAGGTTACGATGGTCTGTCAGGACGACTATTTGCTGTGCAGCTCCCTGAAGAAGGTGTCTCCATTCTTTGAAGGCGGCAATAATGGCCAACAACTCTCTATTGCCCACATCGTAGTTCCTCTCAGCCGAAGACAACTGCTGGAAAAGAAGGCACAGGGATGCAAGACATTCTTCTCACCTGTTCTCTGAGAGAGTATAGCTCCAACGGCACAGTCTGAAGCATCCACCTCTATTATGAAGGCAAGTTCGGGGTTGGGATGTACCAAGATAGGTGCGGTGGTAAATTTATCTTTTATACGGGAAAATGCTTCCTGGGCTTGGGGAGTCCAGGAGAACCTAGACTCTTTCCGGGTAAGTTGGGTGATAGGTGACACTACCTCAGAGAAATTCCTAATGAAACGTCTATAGAAATTGGCAAACCCGATGAAGCGCTGCACCTCCTTCACATTTCTAGGACTTGGCCAATCCTTGATGGCTTGGGTCTTGCTTCCATCCATACTAATTCCTTGTGTAGACAGTACATACCCAGAAATTGAATTTCGGTCCTATGGAATTCACACTTTTCAAGTTTGATGTAAAGATGGTTTTGTCTTAGACGTTCCAAGACCATTCTCACATGTCCATGATGTTCCTCTGTGGAGTTAGAAAAAATTAGAATATCATCCAAATAAATCACCACGAATGTATCTAGGAGATCCCTGAAGATGTCATTCACCAAGTGTTGGAAAGTGGCTGGGGCGGGTACTCAGACCAAAAGGCATAACTAGATATTCAAAGTGTCCATAGCGTGACCTGAATGCAGTCTTCCATTCATCCCCAGGTCTAATACGGACCAAGTTATAGGCCCCACGGAGATCCAATTTAGAGAAAATTTTGGCATGCCGCACTCTCTCCAATAACTCAGGGATTAAAGGCAATGGATAACGGTTTCTAATAGTACCTTATTGAGTTCCCTATAGTCTACGCAGGGTCTCAGAGATCCATCTTTCTTCTTCACAAAGAAGATGGGTGCACCTGCAGGAGATGAAGAGGGGCGTATGAAGCCCTTGGCTAGATTTTCGTCTATGTAATCCTTTAAAGCCTTTAGCTCAGGCCCCGCCAGGGGGTAGATCTTACCAAAAGGTATCTCTGCTCCAGGCAATAATTCAATTGGACAATCATATGGACGGTGAGGGGGAAGCTGGTCAGCGTTCTTCTTGTCACATTAAATCCACATAGTCCTGGTATACAGCTGGTAGTTCAGGGACTGACATGGTTCCTTTAGGAACAGAGCAAGCTGAAACTTCTGGACTCATCTGTTTCTCTGGAAAGTGTAATTCCTTGGTCTCCCAGTTAATGGTAGGGTTCTGAGCAGGGTGGATTTGATTTAAATCAAACTGATTTAAATCACGATTTAAATCACGATTTAAATCACTAGTCAGTAAGGCTTGATTTAAATCAGTGATTTAAATCAAAGTTTCTACCAGACCGGTATATCTAATTTCATCATGTGTGATACGCCCCAGACTGGTGTATCTAATTTCATCAAGTGCGATATGCCCCAGACCGGTGTATCTAATCCCATAATGCGATACACTACACTCAGCCCTGTATCTAGATACATGCAGTGTGTCATGTGCTGTGAATAATCCCAGTGTGTGATACTCTCCACGTATCTGTGTTCAGTTTATAATACAGCAAGCAGCATGGACTAACAGAATAGATGCTGCCGGTCGTCCTCAGTGACAGCCTACTTGTCAGTATCACTGGCAGTCCCCAACAAAATGGCTCCGCTCTGTGAGCCTAAACTACATCCTCTGTTATTACAAACACCTAGTAACGGAGGAGAGAAGTCACACGTGATCATTTTCTTGTCTGCTTGCCCTTCCTCCTCCTCACACTTAGATTCACATTCTTCTTGTGTTGTGCAGATCTATTACACTCCAAACAATCAGAAACATATTGTCTAACTTCTTGGACTTGGCACTGAAGGGGTTGATTCTGTATTCATAGGTTTGTAGAACAATAGGATTAAGGTCTTTTTCTCAACTCTGTTCATGTTGTAACATTTTTGCCGTGAAGAAGAGGCTGGAGTCAAATTCCGCTTTTGAGAACTGCGTAAGTAAAGCGAGCGTCTGTGATAACATAGGAGAGAAACTGCCCACTAATCCTACAGAAACCTCTGGAAGAGCATGGCATTGTGAATGTTACACATATACAGCCTTTATTCTACTGAGTTAAACAACTCAGCTTTATCTCATGATGGAAGAACCTTTGGATGGTAAAATATTTTCCTCAAAAAGCAGTTTATTGAAAAAATCGATTTTAAATCAAAAAAATCCGATTTAAATCAAAAAAATCGATTTTTTTGATTTTTTTAAAAAAATCATTGATTTTTATCCACCCTGGTTCTGAGCCTGCAGCCATGGTAGCCCTAGAATAATGGGAAAGTGGGGAGAAGAGATAAGCATAAAGGACAGTTTCTCTTGATGATCTTTACCCATAAGGACCCTCAAAGGCTCCGTTTCCTGATCCACTGGTCCAGAGGTCAGCAGGGAGCCATCCACAGTTTCCATCTGTACTGGAGTAGCCTTCTTCACTGAACGTATCCCCTGTTTCAGAGCAAAGGAGACATCCATAAAATTCCCACTTGCCCCTGAGTCGATCATAGCAGAGCTAGACACCCAGACTGAGTCAACCCAGAGTTTGATGGAAAGGAAGCAATGAGAATTGTTTTTCCTACAACTCAGCTGGGACACCGCTGAGGAAACTTGAAAAATTGCAGCGTTTACACAGTCATCGTCCTCAGAAGTAATGGAGTTTAAGTCCGAGAAATCAATATCTGTTGCTGCAGATCTCTCTGGAGCCTGAGGCTCGGACCTGACAGATCTCCTCTCGCAACACTCACAGTGAATGAGTGCTGCAGTAGTCTTACGAGAACGGCTGGGGCAGTTTATAATGAAGTGCCTGACTTACCACAATAGAAACATAGATTTTCCTTAAAACGATGTTCTTTGCGTGCATCACTAACCCGTCTTTGTAAAGAGTCTACCTGCATGGGTTCAGGTTCAGGTTCCCGTGTGATCCTACTCAAAGGTTCCTTAGCTGGGGAGGAAGGTAGGAAAAGGTTAGTGCGATTGCTTTCGAACCATCTCTCTTGCCTGCGTTCAGTCAGGCGAGCATCAATACGGATGCAGTAGTTAATAAAGTCACCTAACGCAGTGGGAGGGTCGGCACGAGCAAGTTCATCCTTAATTAGTGGAGACAACCCCTTTCGAAAATAGATTTTTTGGCGGAACTGTCCCAGGTGGTATCAAGGGCCCATCTCCTGAAATCCAAGGCATATTCAGCTACCGAGTGCTTACCTTGGCGCAAAGTTAACATGGCTGCTTCAGCTGTTGCACCTCGATTGGGGTCATCAAACACCTGCCCCATGGCTGAAATGAAAGCATCAAGATGATCCAAACATTCATCATCAGTCTCAATCAGAGGGTTTGCCCACATCAAAGCCTTGTTTGTAAGTAACATAATTATAGTAAGCACTTTAGATCGTTCAGTGGGAAATTGTGAAGCATGTGCAGAAAAAAACAGATTTCATTGGTTAATAAATCCCCTGAATTTTTCACGTTCACCGCCAAAACGAAAAGGGGGCAACTTGGAATCCCAGAACTCGGGGCTACAGCAGGAGCCTGGACTCGCTCCTCCAGAACCTCAATCCTGGCTCGCAAATCCTGGGCAGTCTGTCCAAACACTTGCAAATTGTGATTAGTGAGGTCCTGTAGGTTTGTAAAACGGGTTTTTATAGTCTGTAAATCTGCAAGGATATTATCAGTCACTCCGCAAAGTTCCTTTATGCGGGCCTCCATTTTCCAGATCTTTTAAGACAGGAGTACTGGAAGGAGAGGAGAAAAAAAAAAAACAATAGTGTTTACCTGTGGTAACACTGCAGAGAGAAAAAAAAATTAAGGGAACTGCTCACCTGGAATGGTTGTGAGAAGTCACGACCACTATCATCACAGAAAGTTCAACCGGACATCTGATATCCACAGTTACAGCAGACACAAAAGAGGGAAGAAAAAAAAAAAACAATAGTGTTTACCTGTGGTAACACTGCAGAAAAAAAAACTTAAGGGAATTGCTCACCTGGAATGGTTGTGAGAAGTCACAACCACTGTCATCACAGAAAGTACAACCAGACGTCTGATATCCACAGTTACAGCAGACACAGCCTTCCCAGACCCAGCAGACACTAACGTTTTGGCTTCAGAATCTTGTAATGTATGTAGTACAGTTCATATAGCGTCTTGTGCTTGGGTGCGATGAAAATACATGAGACACAGGTTTGATATAGAAGGTCTTGTATTACTTCATACAAGTGGCAAAAATAGTCACACAGTTTGCAGATACAGAAGCAGGAGACACAGCAGGCCAGAGTAACTTAAGCTCAGCAATCACTCTCCACAACAGGTTCAGGATCTTCTTCTCTGTTACCGTAAGTCCATGCAAACGTGGACCTTTCAAAGAGCAGGGTTCCAGAGTCCACAAGTGTTCCAGAGTTCCTCAGTAGGAATAGCTGGAGTACAAAGTCCAAGGCTTCCAGGAGTCAGGTCACAGGTTCACTGCAGGCTAGATTCTGAAGCACTGATTGCTCAGCTGTGGCTGCTTAAGAAGCAAGAGGGAGAGAATCAGGGCGGGAACATGAAAGCTGGAAACTCCATATTGACTGAGGGCAAGATAGCTGCAGCAAGACAGAAAGCAAATGGCTGACGGAAAAACTGAGTTTCAAGAACATGTACAAAGAACCTTACAGGATGGGAGGGTGGGAGCGGAGCCATATATACAGGATGGGATGGTGGGAGCGGAACCATGTATACAGGATAGGAGGGTGGAGCAGAGCCATGTATACAAGGGTGGGAGCAGAGCCTTGTATACAAGGGTGGGAGCGGAGCCATGCATACAAGGGTGGGAGCGGAGCCATGCATACAAGGATGGGAGCGGAGCCATGCATACAAGGGTGGGAGCAGAGACATGTATACAAGGGTGGAGCGGAGCCTTGTATACAATGGTGGGAGCAGAGCAATGCATACAAGGCTGGGAGCGGAGCCTTGTATACAATGGTGGGAGCAGAGCAATGCATACAAGGCTGGAGTGGAGCCTTGTATACAAGGGAGTCATTCACATTATAAATGTTATAATTAAATGATGAGTATGCACTACTACTAAACTACAACCCCGTCCATAGCCACGCCCCCTTATGACCAAAGCCCCACCCCTGCCACACCTCCATCCGCACCCTGCCGGGCCATGGAAGAATGGTCTTTCTTGAAGCCAGTCCCTGGTGCAAAAAAGGTTGGGGACCACTGCTATAAATAGTCCATTTTTAATGGTAGAAATAGACATCGGGAATATTGATAGTAAAGCTGTTTCTCTAGAGTTCAGGAAGTTAATGCAGAATAATTTATTTAAGAGATCAAATAATCCTGTCCACAATTTGGATATTCAGGGTCAAGAACACCAAATATGGGTCATGTTACTTACAGTGGAGTCACATCTCCAACACTTACGGTATTTGTTATATTAGGATACATGTGATGAATGCGATCTGGTGTCCTGTACCATCTGGAGACGATCTTGTAATTAGTTTTCTGGATGTGGCATGATATAGATAATTTGTGAGTAAGAATCAACAATTTATGCCAATCAGAAGTACATATGTTTTTACCTAGCTCCTTCTCCCATTGATCTTGATTGGGAAAACGGGTCCCAGCACCTCTTCCCTCTTCAGCAGCCCCATAACAAAGAAATACAATGTAAAGGAAGTCTCCTCCCAATACAGATTTTGTAAAATCAGTTAAAGGTCTGATCCGCGCCTCATGGCTTGTAATTGAATAATATTGACTATGCATATGGCGGTGCTCCATCCAAGCCTGACCAGATAAACGCCCTGATGTAATAAGACTCTAACGGGTTGAAGCCACTCGTGGGGTCAACCTGTCTTATCTGGGATAATGGATTATCTAGTGTGCCTAAGAAACGGGAACCACTATCATACTGAGGACTACACAGTATAGGAGACGGGACCCAGAGCAGATGATATTTTAAATGTATTAATTATTTTGTCCTAGAGATTTAAAAGAACACAATATAGAAGTGTTAGGGGAGATGTTATGGATCCAAAAGTATGTCTACCCCAAAGTAGTTTAGCAAGTGGAACTGGATTTAAGTGTTCCTCATATTCAGTCCATAGTCCCTTGGAAGGCTTTATGATGATATGCAAAATGCTATTTAATATTGATGCTCTATGGTATGCCACAAAATCCGGGACACCCATGCCCCCCGAGGTTTTAAATCTTGTCAAAACCATGTATGATAATCTAGGTTTAAATGCCTCCCAAATAAATTTAGAAGAAATTGCTTTAATCTTCAGAAAAAAGACTTTGGGTTTATTAAAAGGATTAGTCTGGAACAGATAAAGAATTCTCGGTAAAATGTCCATCTACAGAATGTTAATTTGGCCAAACCAGGAGACTGAGAGCCTGGAACATTGTGATAGATCTTCCTCCAGGTTTCCCAATAGCGGCACAAAATTAAGTGGGTAGATCTGTTAGGTATCTACTAGAATTGTAATACCTACATATTTGATATGGTCCTTTCTCCATTTAAAGGGAAATGTGGAGCTGAGGTGTGTGAGGCCTTTGGTTTCCGGAATGTTCAAGTTAAGGATCTCTGACTTCGAGATATTAACCTTAAAGTTAGAGAGAGCAAAAAACTGAAACTCCGCCAGAATCACTGGTAGGGAGATTCTCGGCATCGTCACGTATAGTAGTAAATCGTCTGCGAAGATGGACATTTTATGCATTGTATTACCAACTGAAACCCCTGATATGGATGCATTGGCCCTAATTGCGTTTGCCAGCGCCTCCATCACTTAAGGGTATGCCACACTAAACGAGATGGCTAACGAGATTGCTAAAACGTCACTATTTAGCAATCTCGTTAGCGACCTCGTTGTGTGTGGCATGTAGCAACGATGTGGCCCCTGCTGTGATGTCGCTGATCGTTCACTAGCGTTCTGGACCGTTTTTTGATCGTTGGCGTCCCGCTGGTGAGCCTATATCGCTGTGTTTGGCACCTTTTGCGAACGACGAGCGACCTCGTTTGTGACGCATATGACAGCGGCGCAGGCGGGACTAGGGTTTTTTAGCGTCACAGAGTGGATCGCAATATCTGTAGGTTCTCTTTTGCGTCACAGAGAGGATCGCAGACGTTGCAAAGCAGGCTAGCAGGACGCAGAGAGCAGGAGCGATGCTGGAAATTCCTATGAATCAGAAGCGCTCAGTACATGCTAATGACAGATCCTAACGACCGCCAAAGTCGTTAAAGAGATCGCTGACCGTGATGTGTCGTTTATGAGATCTCCTGTTTGGCAGCTACTAGCGACCTAAAAGCGATCACACCAACGATCTCGTTAGCTTGCGTCGTTATCGTGATCGCTAACGAGATCGCTAAGTGTGGCAGTACCTTAAGACTTAAAGGAAGGGTGAAAGTGGGCATCCCTGACTGGTGCCATTGTAGATTGTAAAAGGTTTGGAAATGCTTCCATTAACTCTAACCTGTGCCATGGGGAGGTGTAAAGGGCCATGATATGTAACAACATATTGCTACCCAATCTGATTTTTTGGAGCGTCGCCCCTAAGAAGTCCCACCCCACCCTATCAAATGCTTTCTCTGCATCTATTGACACTAGGCAGAACGGGACTCCCCAGGAACGCACTCTGTTTATGACACACTCTGATGTTGCTTCCCTTCCCAGGACAAATCCCACCTGATCTTTATGTATAATATTTGGTACTAGGGGTTGTAGCCTCATAGCAATCATCTTGGAGTACATCTTGAGATCAACGTTGATTAGAGATATGGGGCGAAAATTATTACAATGCATGTGATCTTTACCTGGCTTGCGAATAAGTTGTATGTGCCAAAAGAGACTGTGGTGGGAATTTTCCTCCCAATACAATGGAGTTGAAGGATTGTAGAAGAATTGGAGCTAATTGTTTGAATAGTTTAGAAAATCTTGGAGTGAAACCATCAGGACCTGGACTTTTGCCCATCTTAAGCCCCTTGATCACCTCCAGGATCTCCTCCTCTCTTAATTCATCTTCCAAATCTTGGGACTGGGAGTCAGGGGTGGGGGAGAAAAGGAGTTCAAGTACTCTACAATATTTTTATTTTCTATAGATATATTGTCTCCCTTTATATGATAAAGAGACGCATAATATGATCTAAATTCTTCCTCGATATCTGAATGGGCATGAACCAACCCTTTAGTCGGGGAATTAATTGATCTGATATGTGAGGAGAAGACTCAATGGTGAAGTGCCCGAGACAGCCACTTTCCACATTTATTACTATATTCAAAATATCCTTTGTGAATTTTGTCCCGAATGCTTAAGGATTTACAGTCTAATATTTGGAGAATTTGTTTCTGGGTATTAGATATCTCCGCCTTTGTATTATCAGAGGGCTTGAAATTATTTAGATTTTCCAATGAAGCTAAGGATGAAAGAGGTTTTTTTTCAAGGTCTCTGCTTTTTCTTTTTTGGTTCCAGAACCATGGGCTATGAAAATACCTCTTGGCATGTATTGCAAGGTTTCCCATTTTATGGGAGCACTAGTACTATAATTTTTGTGGGTTTCTACAAATGTGGTTATGGTTTCTTGAATTGCTTTAGAACAAAGATGGTCACGTAATAAGTGATCATTAAGTCTCCACGAGAAATTTTTAGGAGGTTGTAATATTAGATCCAAGGATCCCAGGACTGTGCGTAATCAGACCACATAAAAGATCCAATGGAACAGGTGGGAGAGGCATCTAAGAGGGATTGCGATATGAATATATTGTCTATACGGCTATATGTCTTGTGTATGGAAGAGTGATGGCTGTAGTATTTTTGGCCTGGGTGGAGTACACGCCATAAATCTATCAAATGAAGCTGCTCTAATTTTCTTTTGATCTTGCGGACAGCAAAAAGGGAACAGACGACTTACCCGATGAGGAATCAATTGAAGGGTCCATAGGGATGTTGAGATCCCTGCCCAAAATGATACAGGACCCTCCAGCAAACCCATCCAGAGTCTGCAGCGTCTTCACACCAAATGAGCCCTGATCAGAGTTAGGAAAATAA
Organism: Oophaga sylvatica; assembly: GCA_033576555.1. Lineage (NCBI taxonomy): Eukaryota > Metazoa > Chordata > Amphibia > Anura > Dendrobatidae > Oophaga > Oophaga sylvatica. Next base: position 56,691,760 of record JARQOD010000003.1, read on the forward strand.
GTGTTAGCAATGACAAAGATCTTATTGGCGATGGAGAAATTTATAAATATGTATCTGCCCTCTATGTCAATCTTTGAGTCTATAACCGGGTATGTAGAGATTTATGAAAGGCAATAGAGACTGGTTTTATTGGATGGGTTAGTGGAATGTGACCATACTGTGTAATATTTGTTGTTGCATTTAGGTGTTGAAGATTTAAACTGTTTCTTGAATCATGGCTATGGTGATTCTCTTTATATGTAAATGATATAAAATCTGGTTTCATTTTGTGGGACTGTTTAATCCTCTGACAAAGCTTAATTTAGCCATTCAATCCTATTGTTATGTGGGAGGGGGAGACAAAGACATATAAATTACAGGGAAGACCTACAATTGTGTATGAATCAGGAGGACAAACCTCCAAATACAGTTCTAAATTAGCCTGTTCCCCCTGGACAGTGTGAGACCTGTTAGGTCCAAATACCAAGTGGGGAAGAGGAAGCCATCACAGGAAGAGGCATCCTTCTGTGACCCATGTTACTCGTTACATCATGGAATCATTATACCTGACAGCCAGGAATGTAGAGGGAGAGAGGATGAAGGGACATGGGGAGAGAGCAAATGCTATAAACAGGGAAGCTCAGTTCAAGTTATAGTAGTGAAACATAAACTATGAAACCCACAATATGTCAGCAATATTATGCTGTAATAAAGCCTATAGGCAAGAGGAGAAACTTGCAATAAAAGTTCAAATGTGGCTCAGTGACATTCCTGTTCATCCTGTGGGGACATCAGATCCTCCGTTCCTTCCTTACGACGAGACATGCGGTGTGAGCCTGAGGATGAAGCTGTTTCCCATTCGTCCCGTGGGACCAAAGGAGAAAGTAAAGTTAATTCTGGCCAGTCTGGAATGGAAATCTGCGGCAAATTAAATGTTGCCAAAAATTTTGGAAGATCCCCCAGATTAATGAATACTGCAGAGCGTCCATCTTTCCTGGTCAATAGTTGAAATGTTAAACCCAGCGGTATATGATCCCTTGTTCCCTAAGAGCTTGGGTGAGAGAGCGCAATGATCTGCGGAGCTGGAGAGTGCAACGTGCAAGATCTGGGAAAATCTGAACATCACAATCCATGAGCTTAATATTTTGTTTGGCTCTTACAGCATGTAGAATGTTCTCCTTTACTATGAAAAAATGCGCTCTGCAGACAATGTCTCTTGGTCTTAATACTGAGGGTGATTTAGGACCTAGATCCCTGTGGACTCTGTTCAGCTCAATATGATGATCAGGGTCTCTTCCCAATAGTTCACAAATGAGGGTACTCTCAGTTTTCTCCACATCTTGAGGTCAGAAATCTTCGGATAAGCCACGTATGCGAAGGTTGTTCCTCCTATGACGGTTTTCTATGTCCTCCAGATGGATGAGCATGTCTGAGACTTGTGATGTATGCTCCGATATAACAAGGTGGTGTTCATTAACCCCTTAACAGGGTGGATAAAAATCATGATTTTTAAAAAAAAATCAAAAAAAATTGGATTTTTTTTGATTTTAAATCGGATTTTTTTGATTTAAATCGGATTTTTTTGATTTAAATCGGATTTTTTTTATTTTAAATAGGATTTTTTAATCAAGTTGTACACAAGCAAAACTTTGTCTTTTTGCAAATCAAATTATTTTACACAAATAAAAATATTAAAACAGTTGATGATTATGAAACCTAATAATTTTTATTTTCACTATTAACCCCTTCACCCCCAAGGGTGGTTTGCACGTTAATGACCGGGCCAATTTTTACAATTCTGACCACTGTCTCTTTATGAGGTTATAACTCTGGAACGCTTCAACGGATCTTCGCGATTCTGAGATTGTTTTCTCGTGACATATTGTACTTCACGTTAGAAGTAAAATTTCTTCGATATAACTTGCGTTTATTTTTGAAAAAAATGCAAATATGGCGAAAATTTTTAAAATTTTGCAATTTTCAAACTTTGAATTTTTATTCCCTTAAAACAGAGAAATATGTCACATTAAAATAGTTAAGAAATAACATTTCCCACATGTCTACTTTACATCAGCACAATTTTGGAACCAAAATTTTTTTTTGTTAGGAAGTTATAAGGGTTAAAAGTTGACCAGCGATTTCTCATTTTTACAACAAAATTTACAAAGCCATTTTTTTTAGGGACCACCTCTCATTTGAAGTCACTTTGAGGGGTCTATATGGCAGAAAATACCCAAAAGTGACACCATTCTAAAAACTGCACCCTCAAGGTACTCAAAACCACATTCAAGAAGATTATTAACCCTTCAGGTGCTTCACAGGAACTAAAGCAACGTGGAAGGAAAAAATGAATATTTAACTTTTTAGCCACAAAAATGATCTTTTACAAACTTTTTTTTTATTTTCACAAGGGTTAAAAGGAGAAAATGGACAAATAAGGTTGTTATGCAATTTCTCCTGAGTACGCCAATACCCAATATGTGGGGGAAAACCACTGTTTGGGCACACGGCAGAGCTCGTAAGGGAAGGAGCGCCGTTTGACTTTTTCAAACTAAAATTGGCTGGAATTGAGATTGGACGCCATGTCGTGTTTGGAGAGCCCTGATGCGCCTAAACAGTGGAAACCCCCACAAGTGACACCATTTTGGAAACTAGACCCCCTAAGGTACTTATCTAGATCTGTTGTGAGCACTTTGAACTCCCAAGTGTTTCACAAAAGCTTATAATGCCTGGGTGTGAAAAAAAAAAAAACAATTTTCCACAAAAATGATTTTTTAGTCCCAAATTTTTGAATTTTCCCAAGGAAATTGGACCCCAAAAGTTGTTGTCCAATTTGTCCTGAGTACGCTGATACCCCATATGTGGGGGGGGGGGGAACTGTTTGGGTGCACGGCAGGGCTTGGAAAGGAAGTAGTAACGTTTTGGAATGCAGACGTTGATGGGGGTCATGTTCCGTTTGCAGTGCCCCAGATGAGCCTAAACAGTGGAAACCCCCCAAGTGACCCCATTTTGGAAACTATACCCCCTAGGAACTTATCTAGATCTTTGGTGAGCACTTTGAACCCCCAAGTGCTTCACACAAGTTTATAATGCCCGGGCATGAAAATAAAAAATCCTATTTTTTTCCCACAAAAATTATCTTTTAGTCACTAATTTTTTATTTTCTCAAGGGTAACAGGAGAAATTGGACCACATAAGTTGTTGTACAATTTGTCCTGAGTACGCTGATACCCCATATGTGGGTGGGAACCACTGTTTGGGCGCACGGCAGAGCTCGGAATGGAAGGGCACATTTGACTTTTTCCAACCAAAATTGGCTGGAATTGAGATTGGATGCCATGTTGCATTTGGAGAGCCCCTGATGTGCCTAAACAGTGGAAACCCCCACAAATGACCCCATTTTGGAAACTAGACCCCCTAAGGAACTTTTCTAGATCTTTGGTGAGCAATTTGAACCCCAAGTGCTTCACACAAGTTTATAACGTAGAGCCGTAAAATTAAAAATCATATTTTTTCCACAAAAATGATCTTTTCACCCCAATTTTTATTTTTCCAAGGGTAACAAGACTCCAAAAGTTATTGTGCAATTTGTCCTGAGTGCGCTGATACCCCATATGTGGGGGGTAAACCACTGTTTGGGTGCATGGCAGAGTTTGGAAGGGAAGTAGCGCCGTCTGACTTTTTCAACGCAGAATTGGCTGGACGCCATGTCGTGTTTGGAGAGCTCCTGATCTGCCTAAACAGTGGAAACCCCCATAAATGACGCCATTTTGGAAACTAGACCCTCAAGGAACTTATCTAGATGTGTGGTGAGAACTTTTAACCCCCAGGTGTTTCACTAAAGTTTATAACGTACAGCCGTAAAATAAAAAATCTTTTTTTTTTTTACAAAATGATTTTTTCGTCCCCAATATTTTATTTTCACAAGGGTAACAGAAGAAATTGGAACCCAAAAGTTGTTGTCCAATTTGTCCTGAGTACGCTGATACCCAATATGTGGGGAGAAAACTACTGTATGGGCGCACGTCAGGGCTCGGAAGGGAAGTAGTGACGTTTTGGATTGCAGACTTTGATAGAATGGTCTGGGGGCGTCATGTCACATTTTGGAGAGCCCCTGATGCACCTATACAGTGGAAACCCCCCACAAGTGACCCCATTTTGGCAAATAGACCCACAAGGAACTTATCTAGATGTGTGGTGAGCACTTTGAACCCCGAAGTGCTTCACAGAAGTTTCTAAGGTACAGCCGTAAAAATAAAAAATCTTTTTTTTTTTACAAAAATGATTTTTTTTGCCCCCAATATTTTATTTTCACAAGGGTAACAGGAGAAATTGGACCCCAAAAGTTGTTGTCCAATTTGTCCTGAGTACGCTGATACCCAATATGTGGGAGAAAACTACTGTATGGGCGCACGTCAGGGCTCGGAAGGGAAGTAGTGACGTTTTGGATTGCAGACTTTGATGGAATGGTTGGGGGCGTCATGTTGCATTTGGAGAGCCCCTGATGCGCCCTAAACAGTGGAAACCCCCACAAGTGACCCATTTTGGAAAATAGACCCCACAAGGAACTTGTCTAGATGTGTGGTGAGCACTTTGAACCCCGAAGTGCTTCACAGAAGTTTATAACGCACAGCCGTAAAAATAAAAAATCCTTTTTTTTTTTGCAAAAATGATTTTTTTGCCCAATATTTTATTTTTACAAGGGTAACAGGAGAAATTGGACCCCAAAAGATGTTGTCCAATTTGTCCTGAGTACGCTGATATCCAATATGTGGGAGAAAACTACTGTATGGGTACACGTTGGGGCTCGGAAGGGAAGTAGTGACGTTTTGGATTGCAGACTTTGATGGAATGGTCTGGGGGCGTCATGTCGCATTTGGAGAGCCCCTGATGCGCCTAAACAGTGGAAATCCCCAACAAGTGACCCCATTTTGGAAAATAGACCCCACAAGGAACTTATCTAGATGTGTGGTGAGCGCTATGAAGCCCCAAGTGCTTCACAGAAGTTTATATGTACAGCCATAAAAACAAAAAAAATATTTTTTTTTGTACAAAAATGATATTTTCGCCCCCAGTTTTTTATTTTCCCAAGGGTAGCAGAAGAAATAGGACAAATTGCACAATAACTCTTGGGGTCCAGAGTACGCTGATACCCATATGTGGGGATAAACTACTGTTTGGACGCATGGCAGAGCTGAGAAGTGAAGGAGCACCGTTTGACTTTTTCAACGCAGAATTGGCTGGAATTGAGATCAGACGCCATGTCACATTTGGAGAGCCCTGATGTGCCTAAACAGCGGAAACCCCCCAATTCTAACTCCAACTCTAACCCCAACACACCCTAACCCTAGTCCAACCCTAACCACAAACCTAACCCTAACACACCCCTAATCCCAACCCTAACCTAATCCTAACTTTAGCGCCAACCCTAACCCTAACTTTAGCCGCAACCCTAACCCTAACCCTAATGGGAAAATGGAAATAAATACTTTTTTTTAATTTTATTATTTTTTCCCTTACTAAGGGGGTGATTTAAAGGGGGGTTTGATTTACTATTTATAGCGGGTTTTTATGATTGGCAGCTGTCACGCTAAAAGACGCTTTTTATTTGAAAAAAATAGTTTTTGCATCATCACATTTTGAGAGCTATAATTTTTGCATATTTTGGCCCACAGAGTCATGTGAGGTCTTATTTTTTGCGGGACGAGTTGACGTTTTTATTGGTACTATTTTCGAGCACGTGACGTTTTTTGATCGCTTTTTATTTCGATTTTTGGGAGGTTAGAATGAACAAAAATCAGCAATTCATGAATTTCTTTTGGGGGAGGCGTTTTATACCGTTCCGCGTGTGGTAAAATTGATAAAGCAGTTTTATTCTTCGGGTCAGTACGATTATGGCGATACCTCATTTATATCATTTTTTCATGTTTCGGCGCTTTTATAGAATAAAAACAATTTTATATAAAAAATAATTATTTTTGCATCGCTTTATTCTGCGAGCTATAACTTTTTTATTTTTCGCTGATGATGCTTTATGACGGCTCGTTTTTTGCGGGACAAGATGACGTTTTCAGCGGTACCATGTATTTTTATATCGGTCTTTTTGATCGCGTGTTATTCACTTTTTGTTCGGCGGTATGATGATAAAGCATTGATTTTTTGCTTCGTTTTTTTTTTTTTTTTTAAGGGGTTCACTAAAGGGGTTAACTAGTGGGACAATTTTATAGGGGGGGTCGTTACGGACGCGGCGATACCAAATATGTGTACTTTTATTGTTTTTTTTTATTATTTACAGGAAGAAGTGAATTTATTGGGGAATATTTTTTTTTTTTTTTAATTTATTTTGGATTTTTTTTTTACACATGTTTATTTTTACTTTTTTTAACTTTTTTACTTTGTCCCAGGGGGACATCACAGTATATTATCAGATCGCTGGTGTGGCAGTGTGCACAGCACTCTGTCACACCAGCGATCGCACAGGCATAGATGCAGGCTTCTCAGTGCCTGCTCTCGGCAGGCACTGAGGTAGCCGCCTCCCTCCAGGACCCCGGCGCCATCTTGGATCCGGGTCCTGGGAGGGAGGAAGCCCTCAGAACAGCGCGATCACATCGCGCTGCTCTGAGGGTCTCAGGGGGGCGCGCAGGGAGCCCCCACCCTGCGCGATCCTCCCTGTGCCCCCAGTACACGCGATCATGTTTGATCGCGGTGTGCTAGGGGTTAATGTGCCGGGAGCGGTCCGTGACCGCTCCTGACACACAGTCATGGGTGTCAGCTGTGATAATCAGCTGACACCCGGCGGCGATTAGCTGCGCTCCCCTCAGGAGCGCAGCTGATCGCCTATGACGTACTATCCCGTCCCCGGTCATACGGGCCCAGGTACCATGGACGGGATAGTACGTCCGATGGCAGTAAGGGGTTAAACAATCAGAATTGAACTACAGAGAGTAAAGGCTGGGTCTCACATAACGATACACCAGCGATCCCGACAACGATATGCACTTGTCAGGATCGCTGGTGTATCGCTACATGATCGCTGCTGAGCTGCCAAACAGGCAGCTCAGACAGCGATCTGGGACAGCGACACTGCGGGTAACATCGCTTAGTTACCCGCAGTGTACCTTGGATACCAGCGCGCTGATGCAGGGAGCTGGTATCCAAGGTACACAGCGGGTTTCCAAGCGCTGCGCGGTGCCTGGAAACCCGTTGTGTACCTTGGATACCAGCTCCCTGCATCAGGGCGCTGGTATCCAAGGTACACAGCGGGTTTCTAGGCACAGCCCCGCGCCTGGAAACCCGCTGTGTACCTTGGTTACCAGCGGATCGCTGGTCTCCCGCCTGTCACACGCAGCGATGTGTGCCTGTCAGCGGGAGACCAGCGATCAAAAAAATGTCCTGACATTTCAGTGACGATCAGCGATACCCAGCAGGGGGGCTGATCGTCGCTGAATGTCACACACAGCGATATCGCTGGTGCGCTCGGTGATGCGTCACAAAACTAGTGACTCAGCACCGATCTCGGTAGCGATATCGCTATGTGAGACGGGCCCTTAAGTACTTTTTAACAATAGCCTATCTCTAACGTTTGAAGTAAGCAAACATCTTCAGTGAATACATCAGTCCTTTAAGCCTACTGTTTATTTAGGACTTTTAATAGGAAAATTAGTTGTCCTGCTTTAGCAGTTCCTAAGCGGTTTCGGACTGTTGTGTGCACAAAACCAAATGAAGAAAACAATCTCTCTACTCCTGCCGATGAAGCCGATGCAGTCAGTAGCTGAGTAGCTACATTTATTATCTTCGCTGGAAGAACAAGTGATTGCGACTTCCACCAGTCCAGTGGTTTTAGTTCATTAACGACATTATCTGCAAACATGTATTTTTGAAATGGTGCAGATTCACACTTCAATTTCAGCACAGTTGCCACAATGTCATGGTTAGTATTGGCGAGCCAGTCCATTGCAGAGTTGATTTCCGCCTCAGATAGTTTTTTCCCTCTGTAGATGGGATGCAAGATATTGGCTAAATAGTGTTCTTCTTTTAATGCTTGGTCTTTGCGGTGGTGTATTGCAACCTTTACATTGTTTGAGAGGTTCAAGCGATCTAGCGAACCTTCTAAATCTTTCCAAACTTCTGTGGCATCAGCTATGGTTGCAGTATCTTTTCTGCATTTTATCCAACGCAATAGATATTGGCTTTAACCTTTCCAAAATGTCCTCGGCATTTCTCTTCACACCAAGATTTAATACTTTGCTTCGTATATTAGCATCAATTTTATCCGATGTGTTTCGCAAATGGACACTAATTTTGACCAGTTGTTAATAAACAGTTCCAAGCATTCAGCCAAGGTATTCCATCTAACATCTTGTGGTAGAACCAATTTCAGTCCTCCCATTTCCTTGTAGGTTGCATGTGCAAAATGATTATTGCGGAAATATTTAACAATTTCTACAACATGTTCCTTGACACCCGAAATATGCAGGTCTTTTGCCAAAAGATGCAACAAATGGGCAGAACAACCGTATGTAATGACATTTGTGTCATCCTCATGTGCCAGTTCCGCTCGCATTTTTGCCACATTGCTTGCGTTATCAGTAACTAAGCTCCTTACTTTACATCCAAACTGTTCTTGGCATTGGTGAATTGAGTTCTTAGCAATTTCAAGTAAATATTCAGCAGTATGTGAATTTCCAGATGTGTCGATTGTGTCTGTAAGGTAAGTTTCACCATCTTCTGTTGTGACACAAGTGCAAATTATGGGGTCGTTGTGGATGTTGCTCCAACCATCCAAGCTCATGTTAACAACTTTGTCTTTCAAATATTTTGTACAAGCCGCTCTTTCTTTGTCGTATACAGCCTGAAGATGTTTTCCTGAGATATCAAATCTACTTGGTGGTTTGTAGCCTGGTCTTATTCCTTCTATCATTTGTACAAACAATGGGTGTTCAACTAGTCGGAAAGAAGAATTGGTTGCAAATATGAATTTAGCAATTAATTCATCAAAATGTTCTTTCTGGCTCGTCGTAGTCTTTAAGAGGAATTTTTCTACACTTTGCACGCAAAGTTTTTTGTTGGGCTGCTTTGTTGAAGTTGTACCCAGATATTGATTGTCACGTGCAGCACAAGCCATATTTGACCCTGAAAGCACAGTAATTAAAAATATAATTCGACTGCGTATTTGAAGAAATATAACGAAAATATTTTGAAACAAACTTTTTGAACAATGTAATGGTCCTCGTCCTATAAGGGCTGTCTCAAAAGTTATGCTACTCAAGTTTCCGGTGAAGTTGCTGTAATACTAGTAATATCAGAGCAACTGAAAAAAATTATGTCAAAAGTTTTAAAAATGTTTTTTTTAAAAAATGGTCAATTTGGCAGGCTTCAAAAGTGAATTGTAGCCTACAATTAAAAAAAAATAGGCGTATACACACTCTTTTATTTTTACTTAACGTTAATCTTCTGTGAAATATTGCCTTAACATAAATTTAAATTCTATACTCCAGAACTAGTGCTAGAAATTTTTCTTTTCATAGACTTTAACCATCCCAGTAAAACGTCTGTTAAAATAGGTTGTAATTGCCAGACTTACCACTAGTGCTAGGGTCCTGGTGCATAAGAAGCTGTGGGGGTTCATTGACATTAGTTGTATCACTATCAACATCTTCATTTCCCTTCTGGTTGCAGTTTTCATAATGTGATTTCAAACGGCAAACAAGTCCTTGGATATCCTTTTGACAGTATTTGCACTTTGCTCTCCACCTTTCTTTCCAAGCTCTGCTGGCATCTCAACAAAATGAACCCAATTAGGGTCTCTCTTACGACCTGCCATGGCTCACGCAGATCACTTCTGAAGTTTGATTGTTACTACAGCCAAGTACTGCTGACTGACTATCCAACAAGTTTGGGCATGTCAACTGAATGGAAAAAGAAACTGAAACCAAGCTACAGAAAGTGAAACCAAGCTAGAAGTGTGGAGTTAATTGAACAATGATTGAAAGTTTTAGATTTTAATCGTGATTTATATTAAAAAAAATCTTTTGATTTAAATCAGTGATTTAAATCATGATTAAAATCACAATTTAAATCTATCTGATTTAAATAGAAAAAAATCATTTGATTTAAATCATGATTTAAATCGTTGATTTAAATCGGCGTGATTTAAATCAATCCACCCTGCCCCTTAACGACCGCCAATACGCCTTTTAATGGCAGGTGTTAAGGGTACTTAAACTTACTTAACGGCGCTGTGGAAAAAGTGTTTAGCACCCTCCAAAGTCGGATTTTCTCCAGGGTCTCAGCTGTCGGGGGTAGCCGAGACCCCAGAGAACATGATTTGGGTCGGTCTTTACTGACCCCGAGGTTGCGATCACCATTATTAACTGTATCACGGCGTACGCAAAAAAAAAGTCCGATGTGCCATTTAATTTCTCCTCTGATGTAATCGCATATCAGAGGAGAGAGAAATAGGGTCCCCCGATCACCCCCCTTTACCTCCCGGTGTCCCCGGACCCTCAGGCATCCCCCACGGCTCCTGGCGTCTTCTTACAGGAAGAAAATGGCGGGCGCATGCCCAGTGCGCCCACCGAGATCTGCCGGCTGGCACCCGGCAACAATAGGAAGATTTTTCCTATTGGTTCATTTTGGTCACAGTGATAAATGCTATCACAGTGATAAAAATAAAAAAAAAAACCTAAATAACCTCCTCTTTATCATCCCCTTAGTTAGGGAAAAATACTAAAATAAAATATATTTATTTCCATTTTCCCATTAGGGTTAGAGTTAGGCTAAATTGAATTGGGTTAAAGTTTTAGGGTTAGGGTTCTTTTACATTTCCCGTGTTTTTTGCGGCCCATTTTTGTGGGCCTTTTTTGTCGGCCATGTTCCCGCAAAAACGGACTGCAAAAACACGGCAAGTGTGAAAGAACCCTTAGGGTTAGTGTTAGGCTAAAGTGAGTTGGGCTAAAATTTTAGGGTTAGGCTAAAGTGAGGGGCTAAAGTTTTAGGGTTAGAGTTAGGCTAAAGTGAGTTGGGCTAAAGTTTTAGGGTTAGTGTTAGGCTAAAGTGAGTTGGGCTAAAATTTTAGGGTTAGGCTAAAGTGAGGGGCTAAAGTTTTAGGGTTAGAGTTAGGCTAAAGAGAGTTGGGCTAAAGTGTTAGGGTTAGAGTTATGCGAAAGTGAGTTGGGCTAAAGTTTTAGGTTAGTGTTAGGCTAAAGTGAGTTGGGCTAAAGTTTTAGGGTTGGGATTAGGGTTACTGGTGTGTTGGGGTTAGGTTTGTGGTTAGGGTTATGGTTAGGGTTGGGGTTAGGGGTGTGTTGGGGTGAGGTTACTTTACAAACTGTAAGGTTGTCAGGAAGTAGTTAAATCACTGGGTCATTCAGGAGCTCTGTGAATGTGCGTCTTATCCTGCCATCAGCAAGTCACGCCACCCGTGTTTATTATTTTTTAGTCGTTAGTATCATTATTTCTGCCCTGACACACATCCCCTTTTCTGTTTTCTCGATTTATGCAGCGCCTTTCTGGGACAATCACATTTACTGGGATTACAATTTTCTGTAGCTTTATTATTGTTCTGTCATTATCTGTTACTGACGTCCCTGGTTCTGCCGTCCTGATCTCTATGGATGTTCCCGACACTTTATGACTTTTGTGTCTCTTTTTTCATGGAATATTTATTTAACAAAGATTCAATTTAGATTTTCTTTTTAGATTATGTCTGTGTTTTTGGGGCTGTATTGGAGACATTATGTGATAAATCTCTGTATGCAACTATAATGGGACTGTGTGTTTTATCGGGGGCAGGACGGGGCCATGACTGGATGTAGTGATCATGTGACGCCGGTAACAGCTCTGGAGATTTATTACATGGGATCTTTATGATGTTACATTGTCGTCTTCTCCCCATTCAGGTCCCTACAATATCTGATCCTCTCAGTGGTGATCTTCTATATAAGAGAATTCTCCTGAGTGACCCTACAAGGATGGATAGGGACAGGGACAAGATGGCGGAGAGGATATTACACCTCATCCTAGAGATCCTCTTCCGGCTTACTGGAGAGGTGAGAGATACTGATGACTTCACATTACATCATTCTTAGCTATGGGAATTACAGATTTACAGAATTGGAGAAGTGAGGACTCTAGAAATGTCTGTAGTGAGATTTATTAATGTGTCTCTCCATAAACAGGAATACACAGTAGTGAAGAAGACCTCTAGTGAGCGCTGTCAGGACCCTGTGTCTGAGGGATGGGAAGACCCCTGAGCCAAATCACGGGGCCTCCACCTCACCCCCTGATACATGAGGACATCAATGACCATAAGATCCTAGAACTCACCTACAAGATGATTGAGCTACTGACTGGAGAGGTGACACTGCTGGGAATGCTGGGACATTATACAGTAACACTATGAAGGGATCAGGGGATGACGGTATCATTGTATGTGTCAGGTTCCTATAAGGTGTCAGGATGTCACCGTCTATTTCTCCATGGAGGAGTGGGAGTATTTAGAAGGACACAAAGATCTGTACCAGGACGTCATGATGGAGGTTCCTCAGCCCCTCACATCACCAGGTAATAGACAGGACTAAATATACACAGCCTATAATTATCTGTATGTAAAGAATGAATTCAGTCTCTGTATGTGTTTCCTCCAGTTCTATCCAGTGAGAGGACAACACCAGAGAGATGTCCCCGTCCTCTTCTTCCACAGGACTGTAAACAAGGAGATCCCAATGTTCCTCAGGATCATCAGGTAGATGAAGAGAAAGTAAAAACAAACGCATAACCAGATTCATGTAAAGTAGCAGTGAACAAAGTTCACCTTGTTGCTACTATTAACTCCATAAATCAATTGTTCAAATATAGGACAAAAAGGAGTTTTTTATGCAAAAATCGTGAAAAAGTTTATTAAGTCATACAGACAAAGTTACTGTCACCATTAAAGTACAAAATGTGTGTTAAAAGGACACCAAAAGATGAAGAGAAAGTGTCATGAGATATTCCCTATGAGCTGTGGACGGCTGTGAAGGTCTTATGTTCAGTCTTCTTTTTTGTCCACCAGTATAAGGGAAGTCAGATGTATAACTCGGACAGCGATTGCATCACAATAATTTATTTATTTTTTATTTATTTTACTCATTTATATAGCGCCATGAATTCCACAGCGCTTTACAGACATCATCGTCGCTGTCCCCGATGGGGCTCACAATCTAAATTCCCTATCAGTATGTCTTTGGAATGTGGGAGGAAACCCAAACACGGGAGAACATACAAACTCCTTGCAGATGCTGTCCTTGGTGGGATTTGAACCCAAGACCCCAACGCTGCAAGTACTAACCACTGAGCCACCGTGTCGCCCCAATAATCGAACTGGCCGGCAGCACTCCCGTCCAGAGCATGACAGCATGTATTTCTATGCAACTTTCACGCTTGACCGTACACCTAATATCATGCCTCAAGTGCCAACAATGAGCATTAGCACAACCTCACTCTACAGAGCTCCATATAAGAAGCATGCACTACAACTATATTCTATTGTATATACAGTGAACCACCTAGAAACAACTCCCAAGTCTCCCCCCACCTTTAGTGCTGACCCTCTGTAACTTTCCCCTGCCCAGCGGCAGGGCTAACACCCTGTAACCCTTACATGCCCAGGTGCAGGACTGACCCTCTGTAACTCTCCCCTGCCCAGATGCCTACAGTCCATAACTATCACATAAAAGTGACTACAGTAAACCCATGGGCGGACATATCGCCGGTTCAACCGGTGCGGTTGCACTGGGGCCCAGAGGCTCCACGGGGCCCCTGCAGGGCGGCTAATAATGAGGGCAATCTGGCCGGTTTCTCGGGGCCCGAGGCTCTGGGGCCCCTGGCCAAATTGCCCTCAGGTGCGGCGGGCAGGGAGCGATCCCAGCAGCTCCGCTGCTGCCTGCAAGAGAACATAAGCAGTAGTGGAGCTGCAAGGATCCATCCTACTTCATGCCCAGCGCCCGCGCTTCCTGTCTCTGACACAGAGAGCAGCGCTGCTGGATGACGTCATCATTAAGCGGCCGGCTGTGCCAGAGCGAGGAAGCGTGGGCGTTGGTGATGCTGCGGACAGGTGAGATAATGCTGTGTGTGTGTATATATATGTATGTAGAGGTGCTATGTGTGTGTGTGTGTGTGTGTGTGTAGAGGTGCTGTGTGTGTGTGTGTGTGTTTGGAGATGAGTGGTGGTGTGTGCGTGTAGGTGGAGGAGAGGGGAATGATGGGGGGAAAAGCAATGATGGGAAAAGGCAATGATGGGAGTGATGGGGAAAATCAATGATGGGGAAAAAGGAAAAAGCGGTGATGGGGAAAAGGCAATAATGGGAGTGATGGGGAAAAAGCAATGATGGGGTGATGGGGAAAAAGCAATGATGGAGTGATGGGAAAAAGCAATGATGGGGAAACGGCAATGATGGGGTGATGGAGAAAGCAATGATGGGTGGTAGGGGAGAAGGCAATGATGGGGTGATGGAGAAGGCAATGATGGGGGTGATGGGGAGAAGGCAATGATGGGGTGATGGAGAAGGCAATGATGGGAGTGATGGGGAGAAGGCAGTGATGGGGAGAAGGCAATGATGGGTGATGGGGAGAAGGCAATGATGGGTGATGGGGAGAAGGCAATGATTGGGTGAAGGGTAGAAGGCAATGACTGGGTAATGGGGAGAAGGCAATGATGGGGTGGTAGGGGAGAATGCAATGATGGTGGTGGTGGAAAGGGCAATAATGGGGGTGGTGGAGGAGGAGGAAATGATGGAGGTGGTGGAATGGTCAATGATAGGGTGGCAGGGGAGAAAGCGAAGATGGTGGGGTAGAAGGCAATGATGGAGGTGAAGAGGGCAATGATGGGGTGGGGGAGAGACAATAATGGGATGTGGGGAGAGGAGGACAATGAGGGGTGGGGGATTGGGATGGGAAGAAGGGGGACTTATAATGGCCTTTGGAACAGGGGGAGGTGAAGGAAGACATTATCACTTATGTCTAACACAGTCCCTTAGTATATAGTGTACTCACTAATTCTGTATAACACAATCCTTAGTTACATAGTTTCCTCTTTTATTATGTATAACACCGTCCCTTATTACGTACCATCCTCTCTAGTTATATATGGTGCCGTCCCTTATTATATAGCTTCCTTTGCTGTTATGTATAGTGCTGTCTCTTACATAGTGTATTCTTGTTAATTTTGCTATTAACAGCACCCTCTTATTACATAGTCCCCTCTCTTTTTAGATAAAATGACTGCTGATCGAGGAGCCGGTGATCAGATTACCAGTCCATCAGCTCCTCCATTAGAAAGGAAGCTTTCCCATGCTCCATCAGCCGTCATTGCACTGTACTGTACATAAGAGAGGGCATTGTATAATAGGGGACGGCAATATACATAATAAAGGAGACTATGTAATATATATACATGTATGTGTGTGTGAATATATATATATGTATATATATATATATATATATACATATATATACATATATATATATATATTATATATATATATAATATATATATATATATATATATAGACAAAAAATTTCACAGCAGCACATGTGTATGAATATGGACCATGTGAAAACAAGGAAAACATTAAAAACCCTCAATAAGACATAATTCCTCAAAATTTTCAAAAAAATTTTTTACTTACAGTGATGGATGAAAAATGAAGGTTCTTAGTGCATAAATTGGCCAATTCATGTATGCCCATCAACCGCGGCAAGGTGACCTCCCTCTGATGGGTCCCTGCTCTACACTACAAGCCACTTCTGGGCCACCAACCTGCAGCTTTGGACAAACGTCACTACTGGGCTAAGCCTACAATTTATGGGCTGGTAGAACTGATTGCGGCACCTGGACAGCCAATGGAAGGGGTGTAAGATCAAACTGGAAGCAGCCAGCAACCAGATATTTAGACAAAAGCCTGATCAGCACCTCCTGGTGTGAACATGTGCAAGCTGCGACAACTGCACAATATAGACAAAAAATTTCACAGCAGCACATGTGTATGAATATGGACCATGTGAAAACAAGGAAAACATTAAAAACCCAAAGTAGCCACCTTTTGCTTTGATTACTGCTTTGCACACTCTTGGCATTCTCTTGATGAGCTTCAAGAGGTAGTCACCGGAAATGATTTTCACTTCACCGGTGTGCCCTGTCAAGTTTAATAAGTGTGATTTCTTCCCTTATAAATGGGGTTGGGACCATCAGTTGTGTTGTGCAGAAGTCTGATGGATACACAGCTGATAGTCCTACTGAATAGACTGTTAGAATGTGTATTATGGCAATAAAAAAGCAGCTAGGTAAAGAAAAATGAGTGGCCATCATTACTTTAAGAAATGAAAGTCAGTCAGTCAGAAAAATTGGGAAAACTTTGAAAGTGTCCCCAAGTGCAGTTGCAAAAACCATCAAGCACTACAAAGAAACTGGCTCACATGAGGACCGCCCCAGGAAAGGAAGACCAAGAGTCACCTCTGCTTCTGAGGATAAGTTTATCTGAGTCACCAGCCTCAGAAATCACAGGTTAACAGCAGCTCAGATTAGAGACCAGGTCAATGCCACACAGAGTTCTAACAGCAGACACATCTCTACAACAACTCTTAAGAGGAGACTTTGTGCAGCAGGCCTTCATGGTAAAATAGCTGCTAGGAAACCACTGCTAAGGACAGGCAACAAGTAGAAGAGACTTGTTTGGGCTAAAGAACACAAGGAATGGACATTAGACCAGTGGAAATCTGTGCTTTGTTCTGATGAGTCCAAATTTGAGATCTTTGGTTCCAACCACCGTGTCTTTGTGCAACGCAGAAAAGGTGAACTGATGGATTCTACATGCCTGGTTCCCACCGTGAAGCATGGAGGAGGTGTGATGGTGTGGGGGTGCTTTGCTGGTGACACTGTTGGGGATTTATTCAAAATTAAAGGCATACTGAACCAGCATGGCTACCACAGCATCTTGCAGCGGCATGCTATTCCATCCGGTTTGCGTTTAGTTGGACCACAATTTTTTTTTCAACAGGACAATGACCCCAAACACACCTCCAAGCTGTGTAAGGGCTATTTGACCAAGAAGGAGAGTGTTGGGGTGCTACGCCAGATGACCTGGCCTCCACAGTCACCAGACCTGAACCCAATCGAGATGGTTTGGGGTGAGCTGGACCGCAGAGTGAAGGCAAAAGGGCCAAAAGTGCCAAGCTTCTCTGGGAGCTCCTTCAAGACTGTTGGAAGACCATTTCCGGTGACTACCTCTTGAAGCTCATCAAGAGAATGCCAAGAGTGTGCAAAGCAGTAATCAAAGCAAACGGTGGCTACTTTGAAGAACCTAGAATATAAGACATATTTTCAGTTGTTTCACACTTTTTTTTAAGTATATAATTCCACGTGTTAATTAATAGTTTTGATGCCTTCAGTGTGAATGTACAATTTTCATAGTCATGAAAATACAGAAAAATCTATGAATGAGAAGGTGTGTCCAAACTTTTGGTCTCTATGTGTGTGGTGTATATATGATATATATATATATATAATATATATATATATATTTATATATAATATTTGTCGCCATAAAAGGAAGGGGGCCCAGACACGTTTCTTGCACAGGGGCCCCAAGATGGCAGTGTCCGCCCCTGAGTAAACCATAGCATTAACCATATAGTTACAGTACTATTCATCAGTATCCTGTAATAACAGTAGATTATACAGCATCACACATATACCTTTATGTCATACAGCAATTCTCTTCAAGAGGTTCCAGAATCTTCCACACCAGGATTATGACAGTGAGTTTTCCTTGTTTTCCCGCATTCACAGTCCTCAGATCTTAACCCCATAAAGCATCTCTGGGACAAGGTAGAAGTGGTTGTTCAGAGCATTTCAGCACCTTCATCTAATTTGGGAAACTGCAAAAACCTATCTTGTTGGCATGGGCCAGTATTCCTGGGAACAATCTCAGCACCTTGTGCAATCTATGATGAGATTAATTGCTGAGGTTCTGAAGGGCAAAGAAGATCCTACGTCCTACTAGATTGGTGTCTCTAGTAATGTATTCAGTGTATGTTTTATATCTGGTGGAGATGACAGGATAAAGCTGATCATAGACATTAGATGTTGTCTGGATCTTCTCAAACGTCTTCATCTGTCTGTGACTTTTACAATCTTTGTTTCAGGGTGAAGATCTGCCCCATATTAATACTACAGAGACAAATGTGAGGGGTGATGAGCGGTGTGAAGAGGAGATTCCTACAGATAACCGCACAGGTGAGTAGTGACCACTAAATGCAGAGAAGTCACAGGTTCTAATCAGTCACTGGCTTGTAGAGTAACTTTAGATGTTCGCAGTTTTTTCAGATGTGTTTGCATGAAACTTTTGATGTGGATATAGGGGCTGATTCATTATGGGGTTACCAGGGACTATTTTATTTTATTAGTTTTTAGCACATTGTAAAAAAATATCACTCAGGTAGTTGCTTCCTACCTGCCTTTTGTGCCTGCTGCTGATCTCTACTGACTGGTCACAGACCGCTCTTACTGGTGATTCAGATTCTCTTCCACTCTGCTCTGTTGATGGGGGTGACTGCTGATGTTATGCTGATTGATAGTTTAATTGCGGGAAGCCAACTGTCAATCACCATGATATCGGAAGTCATCCCTTGTCCACAGAGCAGCCCGGAAGAAGAAAAGCTGCTCGCTGATGTGGAGTAGCTGAATTGTTGACAGAAGCTGTCGGTGACCACTCTGACCCAGCGTCAAGTACAACAGTCAGGTAATTGTTTCTGTTAGCAAATACCTGCTTATTAAGTTTTTAGGCCCATAGTAAAAAAGATGTAAGTCCTGTACAATCTCCTCAAGATTAGCACTGTGCACACCAGGATTTGATGGAGTGTACTGGGGTAAGTAATAATGAATAGATTCAGACATACACACAGTACTTCTGAGTGGTGCGAGCCTCTGTGCGCCTTGCCATAAAAGTCAAGAACTGATTTAAGCAACATTTCTGATGGGTGTAAGTTATGCCCCTAGTTTTGAATTTGGCGGGCACCAGCAAGCCCCGTTCATACTTCACCCACTTTGGCCGACCTCCCTAAGACTGGCGTGAAAATGCCAAAAAGTCAGGCAAAAAGTTTATGACTTTTCAGTATTTTGTACGAATGTTTCTCCCCTGAATCCAGAACATGTTTCTGAACTGCTGTAGAGGAGATATCGCTTTACTCACAGTCCGGTCCATCATAGGTCACTCTGCACAATGGATGTCTCTAAACATATTATGAAGCATGTTAGTATCGGTGACCTCTGATATGTAAGTGTAGTGACCAGAAAAACCATTACTAATGTATGTTATATGTCATATGGTAAGCGTGTTCTCTATTCCTTACATGATTAAACTTGTGACACCGGCTCCCCGTCTTGCCTTGGGAGGAGGTAAATTATTTAATACTATGCTGCCCTCTCCTGCCTTGTTTTGGTATTACAACTAGTACTATGCTGCCCACTTCTGCCTTAGTTTGGCATTGCAACTTGTTTTTTCCCGTCTCCCATGACGGCACACATGAGAGAGGGGATCCGCCCAGTCAGGACAGGAAACCTTCTGAAATAAAAGGGCGGTACCTCTCCTTCGCTTCAGTTGGGTTTCCTGTCCTGACAGGGACCTTGCGCTGAACACGGCGGTTCACTCACCCACTCCTGTGCCGGCGTGGAAGAACGGGCAGTGCCTGTGCGCCGGAGGTCAGGGGCTGGAAGCGCCGTCCGCGGGTCCTCCGGGGCTCAGCGTCCGAGCGGGCGTCTAGGCAGCGTGGAGGGGTCCAAGGACTTCTCCATAGCGGCCGCGCCGCTCTCCTCCCCTCCTTACAGGCCTGGGCGCCAGTTCCGGGTCACGTGGGCCGGACGTCGCATGCAAGGCACGCTGGTTATGGGCGTGCCCGTGTGACGTCAATGGGCGGCGCCGGATCCAAGATGGCAGCGCCCAGGGGAAAAAACGCTGCCAAAGGAAAACCCTATCTCGGCGGCGGGGAGGGGGAGGAAGTCACAGGGCACCGGAGGAGGCGGGAGTGCAGTGAATCCTTCATAAAAGAGGGATATCCACAGAAGAGGCACTCATGTCCATTTCTTCAATCATGGAAGAAGGGCAAGAGGAACCGCAGGAGCAGCAGCATTGCTTTCTGCAGGAACTCTCACCAGATGCCCTGCCAGCCCGCCAGCATACCAGGAGTCACTCCAGTGGTAAGGGCGGTAGTCGCTCTGACCGGCAGGAACCTTTGACGTCCAGGAGGGACGCCACACGTGCATCTGTCCAGCCTCCGAAACCGGTACCCGTAATGGTCAGAGGTGGTGAGTGATCTTCGTGAATGTCGCCTGTGGTAACAGGGTCTATATTTTCTGCTTCATCCCTAGGGGAAGAAGTCTAGCGGCAAAACAAAGAACAGGGAATGTGCCATATGCAAAAATCCCCTGGCAACTCAGTGGAAAAAAGATCTCTGTGCCGATTGTATTACCAAGACCATACGGGGTGAAACCCCAGACTTGATCGCTGGCCTTAAGGCTATGATGCAGGAGGAGGTCAAAGGCGCCTTAAAGGCAACCCTTAAAAAAACAGGGAAAAAAAAGCCATAGAAGAGACTCTGATTCAGAGACCTCCCTAGAACAGAAAAGTCAGGAAAGATCCCAAACTCCCTCCGCAGCTTCATCTACCCCTCAACCCTCAGATTCCTCCTCAGATAGCGATATAGGGGGTCGGCCATGCTTCCCAACAGAAGATATGGAAAGACTAGTGAAAGCGGTCAGATCTACAATGGGCCTTAAGGAAGAGAAAACACATAGATCACTAGAGGACATTATGTTTGGAGGGTTGGAGGAAAAAAGGAAACGCACCTTCCCAGTCAATAACAAAATAAAATCGTTAATTGACAGAGTGTAAGAAGCCAGAAAAGTCAGGTACCTTACCCTCTACATCAAAGAGGAGGTACCCATTTGAGGAAAAAGACACTGAAAATTGGGAAAAAATCCCAAAAATTGATGCTGCTGTGGCAAAATCATCTAAAAAGTCTTCCCTGCCACTAGAGGACTCGGGCATGTTAAAAGATCCGCTCGACAAAAAGGCAGATAGCTTCCTGAAACATATCTGGGAAGTGTCGGCAGGAGGTTTAAAACCAGCAGTAGCCGGTACCTGTACTGCCCGTGCCCTCATGATACAGCAGCTAGAAGAGCAAATAAGAGACAAAGTCCCAAGGGGTGAGATGATAAAAGATATATCTCTAATACATGGAGCAGCAGCCTTTCTAGCGGACGCCTCGGCGGATTCGGCAAGACTAACAGCCAGAGCAGCCGGCTTGTCCAATGCGGCAAGACGAGCCTTATGGCTTAAAGGATGTCCGGGAGATTTACCATCAAAACATAGGCTGTGTTCCATTCCCTGTGATGGTAAACTTCTCTTTGGCAAAAAAACTAGAGGAAATTTTAGAATATGCAGGGGACAAAAAGAAGACCTTTCCTCGATTTCCCGGAGAATCCAGGAACCAGCCCTTTCGGAGGAGAAGGTTTATCCGAGCTCGTCCTCCGAGAGATAGGAAAAATTGGGACTTTAAAGAAAAAAGAGGATCGGGCTACATGTTCAAGGGACCCTCCACATCCTCCAAAAAGTCTCCCCAATGACATCAGGTCAGAAGTAGGGGGGAGACTTTCTCTCTTCCTTTCTGCCTGGACAAATATTTCCCCCAGTACTTGGGTATTGAATATAATCAAAGACGGAGTAAAAATAAAATTCATCCGTCCACCCAAGGAATCCTTTATTATAACACCCCGAAGGAGGTCTCAAGATCAACAACGGGCCTTGGAGACGGAGGTTTTAAATCTGATAGAGAAAAAAGTCCTGCATAAAGTCCCAATTCAGGAGGAAGGAAGAGGGTTTTATTCCCCGCTCTTATTGATACAAAAGCCGGATGGTTCTCTAAGAACCATAATCAATCTAAAGAGACTCAATCAGTGGGTAGACAATTGCTCCTTCAAGATGGAGTCAATCAATACGGCTATAAAAATCCTGTTCCGGCACTGCTTCATGGCAGTCATAGAACTGAAAGAAGCGTACTATCATATCCCAATCCATCAGAAGTACCAGAAATACCTGAGGGTGGCACTCGAGATCCAGGGTCAGATGAGTCATTATCTGTATACAGTCCTACCCTTCGGCCTGTCTACAGCTCCCAGAGTATTCACCAAGGTAATGGCAGAAGTGATGTCATATCTTCGCACCAGGGATATAATGATTGTCCCATACCTGGACGATCTGCTGGTAGTAGGGAGGTCGGAGGACCATTGCCGTCAGCAAGTAAAAGACGTCACATCTACACTGACGGAGCTGGGATGGATAGTGAACATTCCCAAATCAAAATTAACACCGGTAAAAGTGCAGTCCTTCCTAGGGTTAATACTAGACTCCGAATGACAGCTCTGTCTGCTACCAGAGAACAAGCTGGCCAAGATAAAAACCCTAGCCCTTTTAGCAATCCAACAACTAGCTATGACACTGAGAGATGCAATGTCCCTCTTAGGCTCATTAACATCGTGCATACCCGCAGTAGAATGGGCACAGTTCCACCTAAGACAGCTGCAGTGGGAGATTCTGTCAGCACAAAAACAATTAAAAAATCATTTAGAAGGGGAGCTACGTCTTTCTTCAGACGTGAGAGACTCTCTAACCTGGGGACTGTGGAGAAGCATCTAGCAGCCGGTGTCCCGTGGCAGAAACCCGTCAACGACATCATTACAACAGATGCAAGTGCTACAGGCTGGGGAGCACACCTGAAATATCGTTCAGTGCAAGGAACTTGGTCCTCGCCCGAAAGGAGTTACAGCTCAAATACAAAGGAACTGTGGGCCGTGGAAAAGGCTGTAAGACATTTTCTACCCTTGCTTCAAGGCCGCCATACCCGAGTAATGGCAGACAATCGTGCAGTAGTAGCCTACATCAATCACCAGGGGGGAGTGAAGTCGCGAGGACTCATGGAGATATCAAATCTACTGTTCCAGTTAGCAGAACAACATCTGTTATCCATCACAGCACTGCACATAAGGGGTGTCGAGAACATTCAAGCAGATTTCCTGAGTCGCAGACACCTGAGACAGGGGGAATGGTCCCTAAACCCCCAAGTTTTTCAGCAAATAGTGCAAGCCTGGGGCAAACCAGAAATAGACTTGTTCGCCACCGCACGCTACAGGAAAGTCAAGAAATTCTGCTCACTAAACCCAAGGGAACATCCAGTCGCTGTAGATGCCTTACAAATACCCTGGAAGTTCTCCCTGGCATACGCGTTCCCCCCCGATGACAGTGATTCCGATAGTAGTCTGGAAAATCAGGGACGATCAAGCGAGAGTAGTTCTCATAGCTCCATTTTGGCCACGGAGGCCTTGGTTCTCCCTTCTAAGGCATATGTCAAATACAGATCCATGGATCTTACCAGAAATTCCAGATCTGCTCACCCAGGGACCAGTGATCCACTCGCAGGTGAAGTGTTATGTTTCGGTAACTGAGGAGTGCAGGTAAAAAAGGCAATACACCAGAGCAGTTGGAATCTATGAGATTGCAGTACCCTGACTAACCACCACAACTAGAGGCAGCCGTGGAGCGTTCCTACGTTGGTCCTAGACACCTCGTCACAGCCTGAGAAACTAACTACACCTAAAGATAGAAATAGGAAAGCTATCTGCCCCGGAGCAGATCCCCAAAGAACATAGAAAGCCCCCAAACATGTAATGGCTGTTAGACAAGAAGAATACTGACACAGACAGAAAATAGTATGAGCAAACGTTGGGGCCCAAACTAACTAAATAGAAAAGGATAGGAAGGGTACTTACTGCAATCCCAAAAAACCCTGCAAAGCACCAACTCTACTAATTTCAAAAACACCTGAGATCACACGACCTCTACCACCTAAATTAGTTCTCTGATGTAACAAAATCAAAACAGCAGCCACTGAAGAAACTGGAAAAAGCAAAAGTACAAACATCAGTGGCTGAACTAAACTGAGAGGGCAAAAGCCCCCGGAGGGGACCCTGAAGGCCCCCACAGAAGTGCAGGACAAAATGCAAAAATAAAGCACAAAAACAAAAAGAAGAAAATGTCTTATCTGTTAGCAGGAGATGCAGACACGACACAGCAGGCTACAAGGGAAACAGGAATCATGGAGTGAGACCAGAACAATTGATCACCGGCAACCTGATGGAAGGCGACTCCCTTATATAAGACCAGTCAGTAACACCTGATTCCCACTCCTCACAATCTTCACTGGACAGTCCAGTACCGCTTGTAACCACCAGAGGGACCTCTGCTCAGAACTCATTTCAAGTCCATTCACAACAGTGAAGGGTCTTCCATCTGGCAGCCTGGAATTTGAGAGGGCGTTACTGAATCGCCAAGGGTTCTCACCAGGGTTAATTTCCACCTTGTTGAAGAGTAGGAAACCTGTACATCCAGAATTTACGGTAGAACATGGAAAAAGTAACTAGACTTCCTGGGAGAACCTTTGGGAGATACAGCTCCGGTGGGGCCCATCTTGGAATTCTTGCAGGCAGGGCTACAACTCGGGTTAGCAACTAGCACCCTCAAAGTCCAGGTTTCGGCTCTAGGAGCCCTATATAACTGAAATCTAGCATCTAATAGGTGGATTTCCAGGTTCATAAAAGCTTGTGGCAGGTCTAGGCCAGTTATTATCCCCAAGATACCACACTGGGACCTAAATCTAGTCTTAGATGCATTAACCACAGGTCCCTTTGAGCCATTGCAAGAACTATCACCAAAAATCCTCACACTTAAGACAGTATTACTGGTAGCCCTAACATCGGCACGTAGAGTGAAGGGTATGCCACACTAAGCGA
The DNA here is from genome assembly GCA_033576555.1 of Oophaga sylvatica. Taxonomy (NCBI): domain Eukaryota; kingdom Metazoa; phylum Chordata; class Amphibia; order Anura; family Dendrobatidae; genus Oophaga; species Oophaga sylvatica. The sequence goes on from JARQOD010000003.1 coordinate 56,716,619, forward strand.
GATCGCTAACGAGAACGCTAAAATGTCACTATTTAGTGATCTCGTTAGCGACGTCGTTGTGTGTGGCATGTAGCAACGATGTGGCCCCTGCTGTGATGTCGCTGATCGTTCACTAGCGTTCTGGACAGTTTTTTGATCGTTGGCGTCCCGCTGGTGAGCCTATATCGCTGTGTTTGGCACCTTTTGCGAACGACGAGCGACCTCGTTTGTGACGCATATGACAGCGGCGCAGGCGGGACTAGGGTTTTTAGCGTCACGGAGTGGATCGCAATATCTGTAGGTTCTTTTTTGCGTCACAGAGAGGATCGCAGAAGTTGCAAAGCAGGCTAGCAGGACGCAGAGAGCAGGAGTGATGCTGGAAATTCCTATGAATCAGAAGCGCTCAGTACATGCTAATGACAGATCCTAACAACCGCCAAAGTCGTTAAAGAGATCGCTGACCGCTGATGTGTCGTTTATGAGATCTCCTGTTTGGCAGCTACTAGCGACCTAAAAGCGATCACACCAACGATCTCGTTAGCTTGCGTCGTTATCGTGATCGCTAACGAGATCGCTAAGTGTGGCAGTACCTTTAGCGACCTACAGGCTCTATCGGTACGCTCCCCATATACCAAAATTTTTTATGATAGGCCGGATCTGGTCTTAGAACTACTCTATCTCCCCAAGGTGGTACTCAAGTTCCATAGGACTCAGGAGATTATCTTGCCATCATTCTGTAATAATCCTAGAAACCTTGGGGAGCAAAGATTCCATACGTTAGATGTAAGAAGAGCTATACTTCAATACATGTCAGTGGAGGACAGATGACGCCCTATTTGTAGCCTTTCAGGGTGGTAGGAAAGGATATGGAGTAGCCAAAAGTACCATTGCCAGATGGATCAGGGAGGCCATCATGTTATGCTATTCGGCGAGCGGCGCTCCGGTTCCTGAATGCATCACGGCTCATTCCACCAGAGCCGTGGCTACCTCCTGGGCAGAGAAGGCTGAGGTATCGATCTAGCAAATCTGTAAAGCCGCTACTTGGTCCTCACCTTCTACTTTTTTCAAGCACTACCGGCTAGATCTATCTTCCTCTACTGACCTAAGCTTTGGTAGAAGGGTGCTACAAGCGGTGGTCCCTCCCTAAGGTATTTCATTCTACAAAAGTCTCTCATGTGTGCCGTCATGGGAGACAGGAAAACACCAAGGTTACTTACCGGTAGCCGTTTTTTCCGGAGCCCATGACGACACCTGTATATTTCCCCCCTATCACTACTTTGGTGTGCACTAGAGTTGGGTGTATTTTTAGTTTATAAAATGTGGTGATAGTTTTACCATGTGTACTAACCAAGGGAGCCTCTCATGCTCTGTAAACCAACTGAAGCGAGGGAGAGGTACCGCCCTTTTATTTCAGAAGGTTTTCTGTCCTGACTGGGCGGATCCCCTCTCTTATGTGTGCTCTGCATCTCACAAGGAGGTGCGTCATAAGGCAGAAACATTCCCAGCCACAGGCTTCACTGCTATGTTTTTGAGAATTGCCTAAGCCAAAAACCTCAATATCATTCTTCTTTACATGTACTGGTACATATATATTGGTCTGTACAGATATCTCTATATGCCAGTACATTATAAAGATATAATAAAGAAATAAAATAATTATAATAAACATGACATACTTTGTATAATCATAACCGGTACAATTAAGCAAACACATTTTTATGGTGATCGATAAATGTGGCTAAAAATTGTTGAAATTTTTTATCCATGTCAGTTTGGATAACTATAAAATGAGAACATCATTGTAAACTTTGTTTTCTAAAACCGTACACGTATACAAATCCAGAAGGGCCCCAATATTCCTTTTGTATTTTTAGCTAATATCTGTCTGTTATCTGAGTAATGTTTATTCTTCACTGAGCAGTTGATATGAGAAGTGTTAAGTTTCTACTCACTTGGTTGTGCTTGAGGTAGGCATAGGACGCAGTTCAAGTAAAACATCTAGGCTGGTTTATTAAGACTAGTGATCAGCGAACTTGTTAGGAAAACATAAGCCAATCTCAAATTCGGCATGCAACATTTGGATTCGTGTTATGTTCCCTGAGCATTTTTCCTCAAAGTTGGCAAAATTTAGTCAAAGATTAGTAAATAATCGCATCTCCAGTATTCGTTTGGGAAAAAACTGTGTTGCAGTGAGGAATCAGGAGGCCCCATTTGCTCTTAAAATCGTTAGGTCACTGCCAACATCTGTTACTGGACGGGCTACTCGAGGGTAAGAAAGAGCAAGTGCTCCAGTGGATGGCAAGTGCTGCATCAAGTGGCCTCTCCTCTTCTTCCTCAGCATTAACATCACACACAGTATAATACTCAGAGGGGGCACCCAAATCACCCTGTTTTCCCCCCACATCACAAATTTCAAAACACCCAACTGACTGTGGGGAAACACAGATAGGCCATTTTGCAAAGCTGTTCACATCACACATTCTTTTCCATGGGCATCAGAGGTCTACTCCAAAGATTCACAGAATCCAGTGGAGAAAAGCTCTGCACTGATGTTGAATCCGGGGCTGGATGAGGAGGTGATCATGAGAAGATACCAGATCGGATACCAGAGGAGCACGTGGACTGTACTGTGGTGTCAGGGCAAGAAGAGGAGGAGGGTGACTCTTAAGGCGAGGAGTGGGAGAACAGAGAGGATGACAATGAAGTTGTTGGTCCCTCTTGGTGTGAACCCAGAGGTACGCAGCAGAGGGGGAGGTTGGGGCTTCCCGCACAGACATGAAGTGATGCAACCACGACAAGTACTACTTTCCCATCCACAACTCTGGCTGTGGCAAGCAGCGGTCCCGAGTCTGCTGTTGACAGAGGGCAGTAAGAGTTGCCTAGACTGAGCCTTTTCTTGAGACTGCAAAGGATGACCCAACTCACGTTAGCTGCCAATTTTGCCAAAAAAGACTCTGTAGAGGGAAAAATTGCAATAATTTGACTACTACATGCATGAATCAGCACATGGATGATCAACATGCCTTAGTCTGTGAATCTCATTGCGGTAAAATGCGAACTAACGGGCCTGGCAAACCGCCTGCCATCTCATCAACCAAATCTGCTTCTTCCTCCTCTGTCACTGTGCCAAATGTTCTCACACAGGTCTCTGGCTGCAGAAACTCCATTTTTTACCTCCTACAGTCGGGGTGAGTGAGAGCCCATCAGTTATTGTGGAAGTGGACATGCCTGCTGTTTTTGTGTTACCTAGCACAACAAATCTTTCTCAGTTCACCATAAAATCTCCTCCCTTACCTCACTCACAATCCAGCAGTTTGTCATGTTCACCCTATTCCATCTTCTCTCAGCACAGCAGCCAGCCCTCGGTCCTGCAGTTGTGGTCACGTAAAAGAATGTTTCCTCCTACACATGGTAAAGCTAAGAGCTTGAACTCCACCATCTCCAATCTGTTGGCAATTGCTGTCTTCACTTTACTTGGAGCCAGGCAAGGCCGTGTGTGATAACGGCCCTACGCCGGGGCATCCTCACCCATGTGCCTTGCATGACTCCTGTCCTCAACGTGGTGGTACAGCAATTTCTCCACCACTATCCTGACCTGGATGCACTCCTGAAGAAAGCATGGTCACTGCGTGCTCACTTCCGACGATCGCATCCCACAGGTCTTTTGGCCTGTGGGGCGCATCGCTACCGAGGTCTTTTGGCCTTCCAGTTAATCATTTGTTTTGTGATGTTCAGACATGGTAAAATTCCACTCTGCACATGTTGCAGTGATTGTGGCAGCAGTGACTAGCCTTGGTGCTGGATGTCCTTTTGTATAGCCTGGGCCAACACAGGACGGATGTGGTGCAAATCAAGCTTGCGACGTGGGCACAGATGAAGGAACTCTGCATCCTTCTGCAGTGTCGAAATGGCTGCTAAGTGGTTAGCACTGACAATGCCATCATCAGCATCACTATTCCGGTCATTTACATGCTGGAGCACACTTTAACTACTCTGCTGGAGGAGGTGGTGGAACAGAGGAGGATGTGGAAGGCATAACAGTTTCTCTAAGTTCCATACTCTTGCCGTACAGGTGGGTGACATGGGAGCGTGGATTACCTGAGGGATGCTCATGGTACCAGACAAACTGTTAGTGAAGGTGCAGGAGTCCTTGATCCCTTTTGATCAAGAACACCTCAACATTATCACTCTGGGTCAACTTTTGCAAGGCTCTATTTACTGTCTTCCTCACGTCTGAATCATCACCTTAATTTGACGGAGGGGTGGTTGCTGTGTAAGGGGGGGGCAGGGCAGTAGTCGTGGCTAGCGGTGGCAGTTCTGGCACACCCTGGCTCCCCGCCACATTAACACATTGTAGTCCACTCTCTTGTTGGTCAGGGTCCGCTCCACATGGCTGGGGGTACTTTTTCAGCAAATCAAGTTTACTCAGCTCATCCAGTTTAATCACAGAAACAGAACAAGATTTCTCGCAAAATATAATCATTCCGTTCCCTGCACTGTCCCTCACTCCTCCAGAAAAATCCCATTTTTGTACCATGTCCGCCGGTACCTCAGCTTCCTGACTGGTCAGACTAACCCGCTTCAGGAGTTCCCCACCCGCTTCCCTCTCCGAAGGCAAAGTTGAAGGATGGCTCTCCCAATCCTTTCTAAACCGTAGGCCTCGGACGTTTGTTGTTTCCACGAAGTTAGCTGCTACCATTCTTATGCTGCCCTGATATTCCTCCACGACCATGTGACTGTCAGCTTTTAGGCCCCAGACTGCTGGGCTCCTCGGCTTAAACATTCCCTCAGACACAACTGCACTGTCTTGGCTCCCAGCTCTTACTACTTACAGTGGGGGAAATAAGTATTTGATCCCTTGCTGATTTTGTAAGGTTGCCCACTGACAAAGACATGAACAGTCTATAATTTTAAAGGTAGGTTAATTTTAACATTGAGAGCTAGAATATCAAAAATAAAATCCAGAAAATCAAATTGTATAAATTATATAAATTTATTTGCATTTTGCAGTGGGAAATATGTATTTGATCCCCTACCAACCATTAAGAGTTCTGGCTCCTACAGACCAGTTAGACGCTCCTAATCAACTCATTACCTGCATTAAAGACAGCTGTCTTACATAGTCTCCTTTATAAAAGAGTCCTGTCCAGACTCAATTAATCAGTCAGACTATAACCTCTACAACATGGGCAAGACTAAAAAGCTTTATAAGGATGTCAGGGACAAGAGCATAGACTTGCACAAAACTGGAATGGGCTACACGACCATAAGTAAGATGCTGGGAGAGGAGACAACTGTTGGTGCAATAGTAAGAAAATGGAAGATATACAAAATGACTGTCTATCGACATCGATCTGGGACACCATGCAAAATCTCACCTCGTGGGATATCTTTGATCATGAGGAAGGTGAGCAATCAGCCTAAAACTACACGACATCAAAAGAGATGCCCTTAATATATTTAACACCGAGGACCGTATGGCAAAGCTACAACCATATAAGAAAAAGGTCCACAAAAAACCAAGTTTAACTAAATATATTCTTTATTGAATAAAAAAACAAGCTTTTTTAAAAAAATGTTGTAGATGAAGACAAAAAAAAACTGGAATGAGCACAACACTGGATGGATAACAAATAAATTGATATCTGATGAAATTCAGCAAATGGCATCAAATACAATATATTATGACATTGACTAAAATACATTATTCCTTGGGCAAATAAAGTGCAAGTGCAAATTTCCCTATATAACCAGAAGGCAAAGAAAATTATAGATGCAGATATCAAACATTGCTGAAATATCGAGTCCTGATCCCTCAGAAAAACAATAAAGCTCCAGTGAAATGGATAATATTGCACGAATAAGCAGTATACAGAGAGGGTCAGATATGGATAGTGCACATCATAATGCAAGATTAGCAAGTTAATAAACACTCAATCATATTTACCCTTAACCCCTTAATGTCCACTGACGTGCAGAGTCCGTCATGGCAAGGTGCCAGTTCCGGCACCAGGACGGACTCTGCACGTCATGCCTTTGATCTACCACTGCTGTGTAGCCCTGGTGTTAGGCACACGCAGTACCCTGGAGAGTGTGTGGCGAGACAGCAGTTTAATGCTAAATATCCATTCACTCAACATATACTAGAACACACCCTTAGGGTAGTGAGTTTACTCTTGAGGGAGTGGTCAAGGTGTATGTGTTAGAGTGATTTAGTCAGTTTAGTTCCTGACTTCAGAGAGAGAAGACGTCTGGAGGGAGGAAGCAGTCCAGATTGCTCTATCATCAGTTCGGAAAGTGGAGTCTAGTACAGGTGGTTTAATTCACCTCAGCCTAGTCAGAGCTGTACCTCATCAGCATACACTGGAAGGAAAGAAGAAGTTTAGTGCAGAAAGTCTTCAGTATCCTGTCTAAAGGACGGTGTAAGGTTCAGAGACGTGCTCCTGCCTATTGATAACTGAGCATCTGTAACTAACTTTGAAGTGAAGGAAAAGAAAGAAGTGACTGCTCGACCCTTGGCTAGTGTGAGTGCTTATGTTACCAGCGAGGACAAGCGAAAGGCACAGTGGTTTATGGAATAGTGCATACGGTTTGAAGAAGTCCTGCACATTGCTACGGTCACTGGGGACCGAAGGATCACTATTGTTACAAGCATAGTGGTAAGAGAAACAGGAATTTACCGGACCTTAGGTCGCGGCAAACAAGCCCCTTATAGTCAGTACGTAACTGGGGTCAGGGGAGTGAAGACTTTGAGTCAGTGCACGATAAGATAAGAATTCAGCTCCTCGCAGGAAGGCTCCTAACACAAAGCTGACTGGGCGGTACAGCTATAGATTAGCTGAAGTTATTGAGGGAACTACGCTTCAGGCTGGATTGTACTATTGTATTGGAAGTAAAGGAGGCCCTAACTTGTCCAGCTGCTGTCTCAAGATACACTCCCCTTGGATCAGCCTCCCTGGGACCTGCCTGAACATCTTACAAGTAAAGGTATGGAAAGACGCTGACCGTGTGAGACTGTGTTATTTATCTGCACCCGACTTCACTACTTCATGGACTTTGAGGGATCAGTCCCACCTGTAGGGGACCCGACATCTAGCTGCCTCACCATCCCTCAGAGATCTACAGCAGCGCTGGTACAAATTACCAGAATACTACAGGTGGCGTCACGAACTGTATATAAATCTATCCCCTGTAAATATTCCCCCAACATACGCCAGACCGCCCGGGCCACAGACCGAGCCACAGCTACCTGTGACAATCCCATAGACTTCTACGGGCTCGCTCTGAGTACCCCATTGCCCTGGTAACCCACATATGTGGTGGGGGTCGACACACTGCGTGTAAACACGCAGTGGTAGATCAGTGCCGACAGCTGTCACAGACAGCTGACAGGCACGGCAAGCGGTGCGGGGACCTTTGCCGTCGGTCCCCGCACCCACAGCGCTGTGATTGGTCAGTCAATCTGACTGACCAAACACAGCAGCGATCGCGCAGGAGAAGCTGAAATTTCAGCTTCCCCAGCGCGATCAGTGCAGGAGCCGGCGCTGCAGTGGCCAGGCTTCCTGCACTGACAGCCAGGAGTGGAGCCCCCACCGCCCCTGGCTGTTAACCCCCTGACTGCTGCGATCCAGCGCGATCGCAGAGCTCAGGGGGGGAGGCAGAGGGTCGGGAGCTCCCTCTGCCTCAGATCAGCGTTCCAGCGATGTAATCGCAGGGCCCGATCTCTGCCTTGATGACCCGGGGTTGTCATGACAACCTCCGGGTCATTTAGCTACGGGAAGCTGCTGTGATCATGTCACAGCAGCTTCCACTATAGTTGCAATGCATTGCAATGCCAGAGCATTGCAATGCATTGTAACTGCAATCAAAAGTAAAAAAAAGTGAAAGTCCCATAAAGGGACAAGTTGAAAAAAAATCATTTTTTAAAAAAAATTGTAAAAAAATATTAAAAAATAATTTAAAAAAAATCCCCTAAAAAATACACATTTTTATGTAATAAAAAAAATAAAAAACAAAAAAAATACACATGTTAGGTATCGCCATGTCCGTAAAAATCCCATCTATAAAAGCGTAACCCTAGTTAACCCCTTCAGTGAAAGCCGTAAAAAAAAAACACAAAAAAGTAGTAAATTATACTTTTTCCAAGCGGTATCATTATACCGCTTGGAAAAAGTGCAATAACACGCGATCAAAAAGTTAGATATAAATAATCATGGTACCGCTGAAAACGTCATCTTGTCCCGCAAAAAACAAGCCACTATATAGCATCATCAGCGAAAAAATAAAAAAGTTATAGCTCACGGAATAAACTGATGCAAAAATAATTATTTTTTCTATAAAATTCTTTATTGTGTAAAAAACGCCAAAACATAAAAAAAAATATATAAATGAGGTATCGCTGTAATCGTAGTGACCCGAAGAATAAAGCTGCTTTATCAATTTTACCACACGCGGAACGGGGGAAAAAAAAAACAATTCCTGAATTGCTGGTTTTTTGTTCATTCTGCTTCCACAAAAATCAGAATAGGAAGCGATCAAAAAACGTTATGTGCCCGAATATGGTACCAATAAATACGTCAGCTCGTCCCGCAAAAATTAAGCCCACAGATAACTCTGTCGGCCGAAATATGGAAAAATTATAGCTCTCAAAATACGGCGATGCAAAAAATTCTTACAAAAAATTATTCCAAAAAAAAGCATCTTTTAGTGTGTGACAGAAGCTAAACATGAAAAAAGGATGTAAATCTGGTATCGCTGTAATCGCACCGATCCGAGGAATAAAGTCGCCTAATCACTAATATCGTACGAGGAACGGCGTAAAAAAGAAAACCAATTCTTCACCTTTGGTAGATTTGTTCATTGTGCCTCCCAAAGATCGCAGTAAGGCGATCACAGTGGTTCCCCCCCGCATATGGGGTATCAGCGTACTCAGGACAAAATGCACAATAGCTTTTGGGGTCCTATTTCTCCTGTTACCCTTATAAAAATAAAAATTTTGGGGCAAAAAGGTCATTTTTGTGGAAAAAAATATGATTTTTTTTATTTTCACGGCTCTACGTTATAAACTTCTGTGAAGCCCTTGGGGGTTCAAAGTGCTCACCACACATCTAGATAAGTTCCTTGGGGGGTCTAGTTTGCAAAATGGGGTCATTTGTGGGGGGTTTCAACTGTTTAGGCACATCAGGGGCTCTCCAAGCGCGACATGACACCCGCAGACCATTCCATCAAAGTCTGCATTTAAAAACGGTGCTCCTTCCCTTCCGATCTCTGCCATGCGTCAAAATAGTGGTTCCCCCCCACATATGGGATATCAGCGTACTCAGGACAAATTGCACAATAGCTTTTGGGGTCCTATTTCTCCTGTTACCATTATAAAAATAAAAATTTGGGGCAAAAAGATTATTTTTGTGGAAAAAAATATGATTTTTTTATTTTCACGGCTCTACGTTATAAACTTCTGTGAAGCACTTGGGGGTTCAAAGTGCTCACCACACATCTAGAAAAGTTCCTTGGGGGTCTAGTTTCCAAAATGGAGTCACTTGTGGGGGGTTTCTACTGTTTAGGCACATCAGGGGCTATCCAAACGTGACATGACACCCACAGACCATTCCATCAAAGTCTGCATTTGAAAAAGGCGCTACTTCCCTTTCGAGCTCTGCCATGCGTCAAAATAGTGGTTTCCCCCCACATATGGGGTATCAGCGTACTCAGGACAAATTGCACAATAACTTTTGGGGTCCTGTTACCCTTTGGAAAATAACAATTGGGGGTGAAAAGATCATTTTTGTGGAAAAGATATGATTTTTTAATTTTACTGCTCTACGTTATAACCTTCTGTGAAGCACTTGGGGGTTCAAAGCTCTCACCACAATCTAGATAAGTTCCTTGGGGGGTCTAGTTTCCAAAATGGGGTCACTTGTGGGGGGTTTCCACTGTTTAGGCACACAGGGACTCTCCAAATGCGACATGGCGTCCAATCTCAATTCCAGCCAAAAAAGTCAAATGGCGCTGCTTCCCTTCCGAGCTCTGCCATGCGCCCAAATAGTGGTTTACCCCCACATATGGGGTATCAGCGTACTCAGGACTAATTGCCCAATAACTTTTGGGGTCCTTTTATCCTTTGGAAAATAATAATTGGGATGAAAAGATCATTTTTGTGGAAAAAATATGATTTTTTAATTTTACGGCTCTACGTTATACCTTCTGTGAAGCCCTTGGGGGTTAAAAGCTCTCACAACACATTTAGATGAGTTCCTTGAGGGGTCCAGTTTCCAAAATGGGGTCACTTGTGGGGGGTTTCCACTGTTTAGGCACACAGGGACTCTCCAAATGCGACATGGCGTCCAATCTCAATTCCAGCCAAAAAAGTCAAATGGCGCTGCTTCCATTCCGAGCTCTGCCATGCGCCCAAAGAGTGGTTTACCCCCACACATGGTATATCGGTGTACTCTGGAGAAATTGTACAACAAATATTGTGGTTCATTTTCTCCTGATACCCTTGACAAAAGTTTAAAAAAATTGTGTCGAAAGAAAAATTTTGGGAAAAAAAGTTAAATGTTCATTTTTTCCTTCCACATTGCTTCAATTCTTGTGAAGTACCTAAAGGGTTAATAAACTTCTTGAATGTGGCTTTGAACACGTTGAGGGGTGCAGTTTTTAGAATGGTGTCACTTTTGGGTATTTTCTGTCATATTGACTCCTCAAATTCACTTCAAATGTGAGGTGGTCCCTAAAAAAATGGTTTTGTAAATTTTGTTGGAAAAATGAGAAATTGCTGGTCAACTTTTAACACTTATAACTTCGTAACAAAAAAAAATTTTGGTTCCAAAATTGTGCTGATGTAAAGTAGACATGTGGGAAATGTTATTTATTAACTAATTTTTGTGACATATCTCTCTGATTTAATGGCATAAAAATTAAAAGTTTGAAAATTGCAAAATTTTCAAAATTTTTGCCATATTTCCATTTTTTTCATAAAAAAACGCAAGTTATATTGAAGAAATTTTACCACTATCATGAAGTACAATATGTCACGAGAAAACAATCTCAGAATCGCCAAGATCAGTAGAAGCGTTCCAGAGTTATAACCTCATAAAGAGACAGTGGTCAGAATTGTAAAAATTGGCCTGGTCTTTAACCTACAAAATGGCTTGGTCATTAAGGGGTTAATGAGGAACCAACCAGTGTACCCCTTGACGGCCTTTTCGATAGAGTTCTTCCTCAGAAGGGGTGCATTACCTCCCAATTCTAAAGACCACCTATTTATACCTAAATGCAGGAGTAATCATGCACATGTAATAGCCATCATCTGTCCGCCACCGTGCAAGTGCGCCATCAAGGACATGTGACCACCAGAAATTCAACCTCATGTGTTGTCAGGGCAACGAGAACATAATCTCCATGCGAAACCTGAAGTCCCAACGCCATCTTAGGTCCATGACCCCCGGATGTGCAACCTCATGTGTTGTCCAGGCAACGGGTACACAAAGCTCAATCTCCGTGCGAGACCGGAAGTGCAGTCGTCATTTTGGGTCAACAGAGCCGGAAGCACTATTCAGCGCATGTTGCCCTGGAGACGCAGCACACTTGACACAGCTCACCTCGCAGTGTACGCAAGTGAGATTGGATACATACGATATGGTTGACATGGTTCCACCAGTACACACAAATGCGCACTAGTTCTACCCTTTAATATGTATATCGCACTGCCTGCATTACCCAGTGTTTAGATACACATGATTTATGTTCAAAATACATGATTTGTAGACACAATCCAATTTAATATCAAATAAAAAGCTATCAAAATCTGTAGTTAATTCTGTTCTGTTTTATCTTAGATATATGCCTCAAAAATGGATGGTGCATGCGGGCCCACATGAATCATCCAGGCACATAGAGTAAATAATTTAGATTTTGTAAAAAAAAAATATAAAAAAAATGAATTTTTTTTGAAAAAGCATATAGAATAAAAACAAAATACAAAATAAAAAATGAGAAATAAAAATCAAGGAAAAAGTGGAAAATAATTTTTAAGACCTATAATTTGCATTCTACAATAAGTGAATAAAGAAACCACAACAATATCAAATATAAAGAAGCAGTGTATATTTTATATTATTTGTGAGCTATCCAGAAAGGTGATAGTGCAAAAGACCAAATGTCTTATATATTGACAAATATAAAAGTGCATAATATAGAACATAGTGACATTACAAAGACTGTCGAAAGGTTCCACCAAATAATGCTGGACACATATCGATAAAAAAATACACAAGTGCATAAACACGAAAAATGCAATGAAGGTGCAAAACTATATGAACACCAAGTCTATTAACATAGGATCCAGCAGATAATGCCAAGCCCATGTATATAAATACGAAAGGGCATATTCGTGTAAAGTGCAGCATAGTGCAACAATTAGGTAAACCACCAAATCTGTCATATAAAATTAGACAATATAAAGTGAACACGTGCTTAGAATAGCATAACTATGTGTACATACCCTGAAGAATTTAAAGGTGAAATACAGTAAAAACTCAGTAGTATGCAGCACATGGCAGAGTTCATAAAGGATTACTTCATAAATCCAGCCATGCGAAACAACCATAAGTAAGATAGTGCCATACTCCAATAGGAACATTCCCAACATGATCCTGTCGTATTCTAGAAAAACAAAACAGGCAAAAAAATGCACCAAAGAACCTACTTGATTATGAATGTGCACACCAGCAAACTGTAAACGTGATATGCCTAAAGTATAAAAAGCATGTATAAAGAAGACAATAGAAATAAAATATTCAAAATAACACTCATTATACACCAGAATGAAGTTAATGAAGGAAGAGAGCAAGTCCATCAAATCTACCGGAAGTACACATAAAATGGATCCTATGGCAGAGACTCTTTTAAAAGATCCTAAAGATGGATGAATCCTAATGGTAGAAATTCCTTTGAGGGATCATAAAGATGAATGAATCCCGACGAGACACAAATAAATATAGATGAATAAGGATAGACGAATCCCAAAAACATAGATCTAGACATAATTCCTCTTCTTAATGGAATAACTTTGAATAAATCCCCATATAAGAATATCTATTAGGTCTTCAAGTAAGTTGGACATCAAAACACAAAAAAGGCTAAATCTTCAAGAAACTGCCGCAACGAGATAGATGGGAAACAGAAATGATAATCCAACATAAGGTATCCAGTGATCAGAAGATCATCCAACACTAAAAAATTGAGAACAATAATTAAATTAAAATCAAAAGGAAAAAAACAAAGGCTATACACATAAAAAAGAAATCACAAAAAGGGAGCATAGCTCAGGATCTCATTAAGACCTTTAGGAAATATCGTCTGTAGTTTCCAAATCCATTTCGACTCCAGTTGTGAGAGTCCTTTCTTGATATCTCCACCTCGATGATCCATCACAACACAGTCAATACCAATAACCTTTAAGAGTTTTGAATCACAATTATGTACAGATTTGAAGTGCCTTGGGATCGGTTTCAAAAGTTTCAGAATACGGATGCATAATTTTCTGCAAGTCAACCCCACAGATATCAGGTTACACGGGCATGTTGCATAGTATATAACTCCTTCCGTGTTACATGTGATATGTCTCAATATTTTAAATACCTTGATACTGTCACTGGAATGAAATATGGAATCCCGTCTCATATTTTGACATGCAAGGCATGACCCGCAAGGGAAGAAACCCCCTCTGGGACCACTAGATAACCAAAGATATTCTGAGATGTATCCCCCACAAAATTACTCTTGACAAGATAATCCTTTAATTTCTTCGCCCTTCTGTATGTAATTGAAGGCCGTTCTGAGATGTGCTGTTGAAGTGTCGTATCCGCAGTTAGTAATGGCCAGAATTTACTTAAGGCCTTCCTCATATCATAACAACGCTCATTATATTGAGATATAAATCTCACCTGTTCCCTTGTAACCTTCTTCTTGCAAGGCTGCAATAGGACACTTCTCTCTGTATTCATTGCTCTTTTCAGGTCTTTTCTGATGGACCTCCTGCTATATCCTCTCTCCAGGAACCTTCTAGATAATTCACGTGACTGCAGAAAAAAATAATTATCATCAGAACAATTACGCCTCAGTCTTAACAATTGTCCTATGGGAATATTGTCAATCAGATGATTTGGATGTGCAGATGATGCATGCAGTAACGATTTGACTGCAGTAGTTTTTCTATGAATACTAGTCTGTAGATAGTCATTGTGATCTCTATATAAAATAATATCCAGAAATTCAATGGAATTTTGGCTATAATGACTAGTGAGATGGGTATTGCAGTTGTTTTCATTAAGTTACAAAATGAATTCTTTCAAATGGCAATCGGAACCTCGCCACAGGAAGAGAACATCATCAATAAATCTGGTCCAGATCAATACTTTTTCTGCATGTTTCACAGAGTTGGTGAGAAAACATTCCCACACCCACAGCCCCAGGAAAAGGTTAGCATAGAGGGCAGGAACGCCGCCCCCATGGCCGTTCCCTGGAGCTGCAGGTAGGGAACACCCTTAAAAAGAAAAAAATTATGTCTAAGACTGAAGTCCAAGGCCTCGATGAGAAATTCTCTAAGTTGAATTTCCATATCAGTGGTTGAAAAAAGGAAGATATTGCTTCATTTCTATCCATATGTCTAATGGAGGTGTAGAGAGCCTCCACGTCCATGGAGACCAACCACATATCTGGCTCTACAGGTCCTTCTCAAAAAATTAGCATATAGTGCTAAATTTCATTATTTTACATAATGTAATGACTACAATTAAACTTTCATATATTTTAGATTCATTACACACCAACTGAAATTTGTCAGGTCTTTTATTGTTTTAATACTGATGATTTTGGCATACAACTCCTGATAACCCAAAAAACCTGTCTCAAAAAATTAACATATTTCACCCGTCCAATAAAATAAAAGTGTTTTTTAAAAACAAATAAAAAAACCATCAAATAATAATGTTCAGTTATGCACTCAATACTTGGTCGGGAATCCTTTTGCAGAAATGACTGCTTCAATGCGGCGTGGCATGGAGGCAATCAGCCTGTGACACTGCTGAAGTGTTATGAGGCCCAGGATGCTTCGATAGCGGCCTTAAGCTCATCCAGAGTGTTGGGTCTTGCGTCTCTCAACTTTCTCTTCACAATATCCCACAGATTCTCTATGGGGTTCAGGTCAGGAGAGTTGGCAGGCCAATTGAGCACAGTAATACCATGGTCAGTAAACCATTTACCAGTGGTTTTGGCACTGTGAGCAGGTGCCAGGTCGTGCTGAAAAATGAAATCTTCATCTCCATAAAGCATTTCAGCCGATGGAAGCATGAAGTGCTCCAAAATCTCCTGATAGCTAACTGCATTGACCCTGCCCTTGATGAAACACAGTGGACCAACACCAGCAGCTGACATGGCACCCCACACCATCATTGACTGTGGGTACTTGACACTGGACTTCAGGCATTTTGGCATTTCCTTCTCCCCAGTCTTCCTCCAGACTCTGGCACCTTGATTTCCGAATGACATGCAAAATTTGCTTTCATCAGAAAAAAGTACTTGGGACCACTTAGCAACAGTCCAGTGCTGCTTCTCTATAGCCCAGGTCAGGCGCTTCTGCCGCTGTTTATGGTTCAAAAGTGGCTTTACCTGGGGAATGCGGCACCTGTAGCCCAATTCCTGCACACGCCTGTGCACGGTGGCTCTGGATGTTTCTACACCAGACTCAGTCCACTGCTTCCTCAGGTCCCCCAAGGTCTGGAATCGGTCCTTCTCCACAATCTTCCTCAGGGTCCGGTCACCTCTTCTCGTTGTACAGCGTTTTCTGCCACATTGTTTCCTTCCAACAGACTTCCCATTGAGGTGCCTTGATACAGCACTCTGGGAACAGCCTATTTGTTGCGAAATTTCTTTCTGGGTCTTACCCTCTTGCTTGAGGGTGTCAATGATGGCCTTCTTGACATCAGTCAGGTCGCTAGTCTTACCCATGATGGGGATTTTGAGTAATGAACCAGGCAGGGAGTTTTTAAAAGCCTCAGGAATCTTTTGCATGTGTTTAGAGTTAATTAGTTGATTCAGAAGATTAGGGTAATAGGTGGTATAGAGAACCTTTTCTTGATATGCTAATTTTTTGAGACAGGTTTTTTGGGTTATCAGGAGTTGTATGCCAAAATCATCAGTATTAAAACAATAAAAGACCTGACAAATTTCAGTTGGTGTGTAATGAATCTAAAATATATGAAAGTTTAATTGTAATCATTACATTATGGAAAATAATGAAATTTAGCACTATATGCTAATTTTTTGAGAAGGACCTGTAGATGTATTCCCTCAAACCTGCTAATACAATCAGTAGAGTCCTTCAGGAAAGAGGGTAGAGCCTCCACCAATGATTTAAGATGCCAATCAAGAAACTTACAGAGAGGTTCAAGAAGGCTTCCATTCCAGATACTATGGGCCACCCCAGAGGGTTAATTTCGTTTTTATGGGCTTTTGGGCAGCAAATACAGAGGAGTACGAGGGTGATCAACTGTGAGAAAATCCTTTTCTTGTTTATTGATGACACCATTCTCAAACGCTTTCAGAATCAATATCTGTAATAAAACACGAAAGGAATTAGTTTGATTGAATGTGTCATTTATAACACTCCATATTACGTAGTTGTTTAAGCGCCTCTTTCTCATACATGGATGTGGGCCAGATGACCACATTGCCACCCTTATCTGCCGGTTTTATCATTACCCCTATTTACCATCTTTTTATGATAGACCTGCTACAGTAGAGGAGCAAAGGTTCCATACTCTAGATGTTAAGATAGCTGTACTAGAGTACTTGGAAAGGACACAGGCTTGGAGGCAGAGTAGTGCGCTGTTTGTCTCCTTTCTGGGTCAAAGAAAAGGGTTGAATGTCACAAAGAACACTATTGCCCGGTGGATAAGAGATGCGATCTGCTTAGCGTATTCGGCCAAAGGGGAATCTCCACCGTTCTGTACCGTTCTGTATTATAGAGGGGGTAAGGTCAGGGGATGACATACAGTACAGACCAAAAGTTTGGACACACCTCATTTAGAGATGTTTTTGTATTTTCATGACTATGAAAATTGTAAATTCACATTGAAGGCATCAAAACTATGAATTAACACATGTGGAATTATATACTTAACAAAAAAGTGTGTAACAATTGAAATTATTTCTTATATTCTAGTTTCTTCAAAGTAGCCACCTTTTGCTTTGATGAGTGCTTTGCACACTCTTGGCATTCTCTTGATGACTTCAAGAGGTAGTCACCAGAAATGGTTTTCACTTCACAGGTGTGCCCTGTCAGGTTTAATAAGTGGGATTTCTGGCCTTATAAATGGGGTTGGGACCATCAGTCGTGTTGTGCAGAAATCTGGTGGATACACAGCTGATAGTCCTACTGAATAGACATAGAATTTGTATTATGGCAAGAAAAAAGCAGCTAAGTAAAGAAAAACGAGTGTCCATCATTACTTTAAGAAATGAAGGTCAGTCAGTCCGAAAAATTGGGAAAACTTTGAAAGTGTCCCCAAGTGCAGTTGCAAAAACCATCAAGCGCTACAAAGAAACTGGCTCACATGAGGACCGCCCCAGGTAAGGAAGACCAATAGTGACCTCTGCTTCTGAGGATAAGTTTATTCGAGTCACCAGCCTCAGAAATCGCAGGTTTACAGCAGCTCAGATTAGAGACCAGGTCAATGCCACACAGAGTTCTAGCAGCAGACACATTTCTACAACAACTGTTAAGAGTAGACTTTGTGCAGCAGGCCTTCATGGTAAAATAGCTGCTAGGAAACCACTGCTAAGGGCAGGCAACAAGCAGAAGAGACTTGTTTGGGATAAAAAACACATGGAATGGACATTAGGAAAGTGGAAATCTGTGCTTTGGTCTGATGAGTCCAAATTTCAGATCTTTGGTTCCAACCACCGTGTCTTTGTGCGACGCAGAAAAGGTGAACGGATGGACTCTACTTGCCTGGTTCTCACCGTGAAGCATGGAGGAGGAGGTGTGCTGGTGACACTGTTGGGGATTTATTCAAAATTGAAGGAATACTGAACCAGCATGGATACCACAGCATCTTGCAGCGGCATGCTATTCCATCCGGTTTGCGTTTAGTTGGACCATCATTTTTTTTTCCGACAGGACAATGACCCCAAACACACCTTCAGGCTGTGTAAGGGCTATTTGACCAAGAAGGAGAGTGATGGGGTGCTACGCCAGATGACCTGGCCTCCACAGTCACCAGACCTGAACCCAATCGAGATGGTTTGGGGTGAGCTGGACCGCAGAGTGAAGGCAAAAGGGCCAAGTGCTAAGCATCTCTGGGAACTCCTTCAAGATTGTTGGAAGACCATTTCCGGTGACTATCTCTTGAAGCTCATCAAGAGAATGCCAAGAGTGTGCAAAGCACTCATCAAAGCAAAAGGTGGCTACTTTGAAGAACCTAGAATATAAGACATAATTTCAGTTGTTACACACTTTTTTGTTAAGTATATAATTCCACATGTGTTAATTCATAGCTTTGATGCCTTCAGTGTGAATGTACAATTTTCAGTCATGAAAATACAGACAAATCTTTCAATGAGCGGGTGTGTCCAAACTTTTGATCTGTACTGTGTGTATCTATATCTATCTATCTATCTATCTTATAATAGATAGATAGATAGATAGATAAGATAGATAGATAGATACACACACACATCTCTGGCAAAAATTAAATAGACCACTGCAAAATTATCAGTTTGTCTGATTTTTCTCTTTAGGTATATTTTTGAGTAAAATTGAAATTGCTATTTATTCTATTTTATAAACTGCTGACATGTCTCTGAATTTCCAAGCAATACAATTTGTATTTATTTTCAGAAAATGAGAAATGGTCAAAATAGACACAAAAAAATGCAGTGATTGCAGACCTCAAATAATGCTAAGAAAACAAGTTCATAATCATTTAGAAACAACAATACTAATGTTTTAACTCAGGAAGAGTTCAGAAATCAATATTTTGTGGAATAACCATGACTTTTAAACACAGCTTTCATGCGCCTTTGCATGCTTTCCACCAGTTTTTCACACTGCTTTTGGGTGACCTTATGCCACTCCTGGCACAAAAATTTAAGCAGTTCTTTGATGGCATGTGAATATCCATCTTCCTCTTTATTACATTCCATAGGTTTTCAATGGGGTTCATTTCTGTAGATTGGGCTGGCCATGACAGGGATTTGATGTGGTGGTCCTTCATAATATGGGCGTTATAAATAGGCTGCTATCCAGACACTATGCATTGCACTTTTTTGTCCTCCTAAGCAAGCCTTATTAGTGTGTTTTTCCACTAGGCAGCTAACACCTTTATCATCACTATTTTTGTGATAGGGTGGCTGTCCTCATCAGTGGTGGGCACCTGTGCTGCTCCAACCTTTATCTATGGGAGCCGGCTGCATCCTGCTAGTGCACTGTTCATCCTTCAAGATCTGTGAGGCTATTTTTCATGTTGAGTTTTTGCTAAAAAAAAAAATTAGGATTTTTAAGTCCTTTCTATCTTTGTCTGAGCTTTCAACTGACACTGGAATGGAATGGCTGTCAGACATGTAGAGAAGCTGATTTTTATAAAACTGTGCGTGGTCTCTTAATTTTTGACAGAGTTCTATATATCTATCCATAAATTTGTTTTTTTGCCATCATGACCCGGATGTCATCATGATGATCTCGGATCATGGTGACAATTATCAGGACCTTACGATGACATTGCGGGGCGCCGATTGGAGAGGAGAGAGAGCTCCATCTCTCTCCCTGCCTTTTAAATGCTGTGATTGGTATTTAGGGGGTTAAACTGCCGGAAGCGGTGCAGGCATCGTTCCTGGCAATGAAAGCCGGTGTCAGCTATGATGTTAATTGAACACGCAGCTCTGTATATAACTAATACGTCATAGGTCGGGAAGGGGTTAAGACATTGTTTTCTGTTTTACCTTATACTAATAATAATAATGTAAACGACTACCCTGGTAATTAGAAAATAATCAGCTATGGGTGTAGGGAGGACTGACCTCCATAATGTTACTAAACTGACTGCTAGATAGTACAGATTGACGTCTCTCTTTATCTACTTCTAGTGTGAAAATCAGATGTAGTTTCAGTCAATTTTATGCAGAAATATGAACAAAAATTTCAAGCACCAGTGTAAGGCTAAGTGATTTACACAAGAACAGGGACAACAACTATGTTTGCAGAGGACACGCTGGAAATAGAAAATTTTCTGATCCCCCAGTGCTTCCAAATTCAGCCAATGTTTCTTTTGGCTTACATCACATTTATAAGAATATGAAGGACTTGTTCTTTTTTTCTTGTATCCACTCTTTAGTTAACTAATAAAAAGATATACAAAACCTTACTTTTTTTCTCCGAGCCACGACTTGTGTACATGACCAATCTCCTCCAATGTCTTTGCTCTGTCCTATAGTGCTTGTACCTGTCAGAGAATGTATGAGAGGAATCTAATAAAACTGTTTACAGATCCCTTTTGAGTCTCCTCTGAACAGATTCATGACAGACACCTGGAGTCATGACCTGAAAAGTGACTATAATAGAGTAGTGAACATTTGTAAGGATATAACCTGGTGGCCTAACACTGTGATCTCAGTTCTTGTCCAGTTTGCACAGACATGTTATAAAATATATAATATAAATAGTATTATAATTCCAATGCAATGTTACTGAAAAATACTATAATTTGTATCCTTGCAGGTGACTTTACCAGGAGTTCAGAGGGATATCTGATATTCTCAGATTTTTCAACAGATAATTTTCATATGACACCCGATACTTATGAAGAACATGTCCTTATACCAGATACACCTCAAGATGTTATCAGAAAAAATCTGTCATCGGACACTTTTCAACAAGTTCTTGTTTCTGCTTCATCAAAGACAAATATGCGAAACAAAAGTTACAGAAGAGCTTTTGATCATGAAAAAGCTTACACAGGGGAGACATCATTTTCATGTTCAAAATGTGGGAAATGTTTTAATTGGAAAAAAAAATCTTGTTGCACATCTGAAAACTCACACAGGGGAGAAGCCATTTTCATGTTCAGAATGTGGGAAATGTTATAGTGAGAAATCCACACTTTCAAAACATCAGAGAATTCACACAGGTGAGAAGCCATTTTCATGTTCAGAATGTGGGAAATTTTATCGTGAGAAATCACACTTTTAAAACATCAGAGAATTCACACAGGCGTGAAGCCATTTTCTTGTTCAAAATGTGGAAAATGTTTTACACATAAATCAAGTCTTGTTACACATCAGAGAATTCACACAGGGGAGAAAACCATTTTCATGTCCAGAATGTGGAAAATGTTTTATAGAGAAATCCACACTTCTTAAACATCAGAAAAATCACACAGGAGAGAAGCCATTTTCTTGTTCAGAATGTGAGAAATGTTTTAAATGGAAAACAAATCTTGTTGCACATCTGAAAAATCACACAGGGGAGAAACCATTTTCATGTTCAGAATGTGGAAAATGTTTTACACAGAAATCAAATCTAGTTTCACATCAGAGAATTCACACAGGGGAGAAGCCATTTTCATGTTCAGAATGTGGCAAAAGATATAGTAAGAAATCCACACTTTCAAACATCAGAGAATTCACACAGGGGAGAAGCCATTTTCTTGTTCAGAATGTGGAAAATGTTTTACAAGAAAAGCACATCTTGTTAGACATCAGAGAATTCACACAGGGGAGAAGCCATTTGCTTGTTCAGAATGTGAGAAATGTTTTACAGATAAATCAATTTTTGTTGCACATCAGAGAATTCACACAGGGGAGAAACCATTTGCTTGTTCAGAATGTGAGAAATGTTTTACAGAGAAATCACATCTTGTTAGACATCAGAAAATTCACACAGGAGTGAAGCCATTTTCATGTTCAGAATGTGGCAAACGATATAGTGAGAAATCCACACTTTCAAAACATCAAAGAATTCACACAGGGGAGAAGTCATTTTCTTGTTCAGAATGTGGAAATGTTTTACAATCAAAGCACATCTTGTTAGACATCAGAGAATTCACACAGGGGAGAAGCCATTTTTATTTTTATGTTCAGAATGTGGGAAATGTTTTACAGATAAATCAATTTTTGTTGCACATCAGAGAATTCACACAGGGGAGAAGCCATTTTCATGTTCAGAATGTGGAAAATGTTTTAATCAGAAATCAACTCTTGTTAAACATCTAAAAACTCACACCGCAAAGTAGCCATTTTCTTTTTTTTTTTATCAAATTCAAAGTTTTTTTTATTTTGTAACAGCATAAAATAACAATAAACAGAAAATCAAAGTCTGGAAGAGGAAGATCAAAAAAGCGATATATGAACTTCTTTACATAAAGAATTAAAGCATACGAATAAAGAGGGATAATCATAGTACAAATATAATGAAATCAATGTAGTATATTGATAAGCAAGACCCTTCAAAGATGAGAAGAAAAAGAAAAGTCAAGGGGATCCATGGGTATTTATCACTGAATAGAGTAGATTATATTACAATCAGGGTGTAAGGACGTCGATTGGCTGGAAGATATTCAAAAATTTGTTGGTCCATGGGAGTGCAAAAAAGAGACAAGCTTTAAGGCACTTTAGCCTAGTTTGGTAGAGTGAAAAATAAGGAAATGTTTCCCAGTGAAACCATTTAGTAGCAGTTGTAATAGTCTTCTTGTGTTTGGGCTATCAGCTTTTCCACAGCATTGGTCCTAAGTGGTATTATTGTTTTAGCTGTCTAAAGTAGATGCCTTTTAACCCTGCTGTTCTGTTCGTGTCCATATGACCCAAAATGAAATTTGAGACTGCAGATTATTATGCGGATCTAAAACTTGTGATTAATTGACTTTTCCTCATTTGAGGGGTTCTTACTATGAGTGTTGGGTTTTTTTTATTACTTTTTGCTACACGCTGATTGTTACACTTGTACTGTTTGGGTCAGTATGACCCGATAACATTTCATACTGTTCAACAGGTCACTAATTATATCTGCCTGCAAAATTTGTTTTCCTGTGTTCTTCATCTCATCATTCAAAAGGTTGGAGGTTTCAATGTTCTTATCACTAAGCAAGTACTCATCCAGTCATTTCTCTTTCAATTCTGTGAGAGAGTACACAAGTAGTTTTACTTTTAATCCTGAGAGAGAAGACACTGGATTTTGTGAGAGAGGACATGGTTCCTAAATATGACTATCCTAAATATTATAATACAAATGACAGACATTGAGGGACATCGAGTTTATGGTGATAAATGGAACAAATTAGATGTGACAGCTCTAAATGCTTATATCGGTTTACTTTTAGCAGGAGTATACAAATCTTATGGTGAATCAACTAAAAGTTTGTGGAATTCTGAAACCAGTCTCTAAATATTTACAGCTACAATGTCTTTTGAAAGGTTTCATAAGATTTCTAAAGCAGGGTTCCCCAACTCCAGTCCTCAAGGCCCACCAACAGGTCATGTTTTTAGGATTTCCTTAGTATTGCCCAGGTGATCCTGGGCAATACTAAGGAAATCCTAAAAACATGACCTGTTGGTGGGCCTTGAGGACTGGAGTTGGGGAACCCTGTTCTAGAGTACTAAGGTTTAATAATAAAACAAATCAAAATGAAAAAAGAGCTAAAGATAAACCAGCCTCTATTAGAAGTGTTTGGAATAAGTGGGTAGAGATTCTAACAAAATTATATAATATTGGTGAAGCTGTAACTGTCGATGAACAACTGGTGGCATTCCTAGGTAGGTGCCCATTCAGACAATACATACCGAGTAAGTCAGCAAAGTACGGCATCAAGATATGGACACTTTGTGACAGCAAAAGTTCATACGTTGTAAACGCTCAAGTGTATATAGGAAGAAACCCTGGAAAAAGCTAAAACAAATCAGGGTATGCGAACTGTTCTCAATTTGACTCATGGACTAAAAGGACAAAATGTCACATGTGACAACTTTTTCACATCCTGCCAACTGGGCCAGATGTTCAGAAAAAGACAACTTACCATGGTGGGTACTATAAGGAAAAACAAGCCAGAACTGCCGCAAGGTATCCTTAGTAAAAGAGATATGTATAGTTCTACTTTTTACTTTACTGGAGATGCAACAGTTGTGTCTTACGTTCCCCAAAAAAATAAACCTGTAATTCTAATGAGCACAATGCACCATGACAGTGCAATAAGTAATCGAGACAGCTGGACAAGATATTACATTACAATGCCACAAAAGGGACAGTTGATAGACAAGATCAAGCAATATCAACATACACATGCAACCGCAAAACTAATCGTTGACCAATGATATTGTACAACATTCTGGATGTTTCGTCATACAACACATTTGTTTTATGGAGAGAAATTGACCCCAATTGGAACAGAAATAAGCTGCATAAAAGAAGAATTTTTATTGAAGAATTAGGAAAATCCCTAGTTAGACCATATAGCGAAGTCAGAAAAGTAAACCCTAGAAGTGAAGGAGCAGCAGCCATTGTGAAGAGTGTCCAGCAGCATGCTCAAGAAAGACTCCACGGCCTCCACCAGCATAGTTACCGGATAAAAAAAAAAGATGTAGCTTCTACATAGTATTTAAGGTTGAAGGGAGACTTTAAGTCCATCTAGTTCAACCCATATCCTATCCTAACCTGCCCTAACATGTTGATCCAGAGGAAGGCAAAACAAAACCAAGTGGCAAACAGTAAGCTCCACATTGGGGAAAAAAATTCCTTCCCGACTCCACATACGGCAATCAGACTAGCTCCCTGGATCAACGCAATATCTAGGAAACTAGTGAATATAGCCTGTAATATTATACTTTTCAAGAAAGGCATCCAGTCCCTTCTTAAATTTTAGTAGTGAATCACTCATTACAAATTAGACGGCAGAGAGTTCCATAGTCTCACTGCTCTTACAGTAAAGAATCTGCGTCTGTGATTATGGCTAAACCTTCTTTCCTCCAGACGTAGAGGATGCCCCTTGTCCCCATCACAGGTCTAAGAGTAAAAAGATCATTAGAAAGGTCTTTGTACTGTCCCCTCATATATTTATACATTGTAATAAGATCACCCCTAAGCCTTCGTTTTTCCAAACTAAATAACCCCAAGTGTAATAACCTGTCTTGGTATTGCAGACCCCCCAGTTCTCTAATAACTTTGGTCGCTCTTCTCTGCTGTCCATCTTCTTGTGACAATAAAACAAATCTGACACGTGCTGGGTGTGCAAAATATGTATGTAAAGGACGTGTTTTATTATTGTGTTCAATGTAAAAATGCATGAACCTGTTCAACCTTTTTAGAGATAAAAAAAGAAAAACTGAAGTTTTCATTATTTTTCATTTGTTTTATAAAATATGTACACAAAGTTATATTTAGTTAGATTTCATGTTATAGTAATAGAAATCTGAAGCATGTTTGTTATTTGTGTGCAGAATGCTATAAAGTGAACATAATTGCAAACAGCCCGTGTAATCTTTTTCTAAAAAAAATAAATAAAAATTAAGTTTTAATTCATTTTTCATTTGTTTATGATCAACCATGTTCACATACAGTTTAATAATGGAATAGGTATTCAAATAAAACCAGTAGCTAAAATCACATTTTAATAGGTTGGGTCATATTGACCGACACAGTACAAGTGTATAGTAAATGCGATCAGAACATCAGGGTTAATAGTGATTTTTTTTATACACCTGTTTGGGCATAGAAAACATGTATAACAGTGTAGCCTCTGGTGTCCTAGGTGCTGATACGCCTGTCAACTGCTTAATAACTGATGACCTCACTATAAATGTGACATTGTCTCCCCACGCACCCTGCAGCGGCAACATAGACTAGATACCTCAGGGAACTACTTATGCAAAGTGTTGGAACGCGGTACCACCTTGAAACAATTTTATAGCTTGTATCTTGTAATTTACTGGCTATAACGATTTGTAGAAGAGGAAAAAGCATTTATCCCACTGATCCTTCTTAAATGTGCTTAGGAGCAGTTTATCAAGCCTTGCAAAATGGATGAAGGTTTTAAAGATCTGGGTCTCTCAACAATTTTTATATACTAGAAATAGCATGCGGGGGCATAGAATGGCGACACACAACATTTCCAAAGGGATAAATGGCTGACAGATTCGGACGACTGTCCAGTGAAGAGTAAATATCTCGAAGTTGTATGTATTCAAAATTATGACATCCTCTGAGGAGAGTCACCTAGGATAGTGGAAAGGGGCAAGAGAGTACCAAATGGAGCTACTTGGTGTATATGTAAAGACATCTTTTTGGAGCTGGCTATGAAGGAATTTGCGGAAGCGTCAAGTAGAAACCTAGAGTGATCAGTTATAGACATCAATGGTCCCCTCTGATCAACCAAACATTCCTTGTACTTTGTGTATATATATATATTCTTCAGTGTCCGCCTGATGCTGTATGATGCTGAAGTAATATTAAGCATCACGAGGGGCCAAGTCCATGGAAAAGATGCCAACACCAAGCAAAAATTGTGTCCAGTGTTGACCCAAAGTATTAACTTAATGCAATGCAACAAATCAAGGATCGCTGCATGGGCTGATGCTAGATAATATAACAGCAATCAGGTAAACCGACAACCCAGCATCTTTTGGACAAGATATTTGATTGCCAAACAAAACAACTAAAACCGCTTTCAATTTTAACCCAAAAAGAGGAATGAATATACACTGGGATGGATTGCAGAAGGTGTACAGTAGCAAAGAGAAAAACATAAGAAAAAAAATCCACTGATACATATAAAATATGGTGCCATATGCCTCATTCATGGACCAACAACAATGACTATGGACACTCCAAAAACCATAAATCCTACACAATACACACGGAGTAAAAGTCCAAAACAGATTATATAAAAATCAATAATATTTTTATTATTACCAAATTACTGACATAAAATAAACATACTAAAACAACAAGGCACATGCAATACTCGTGTGAAAGAAACCATATTCTGAAATAACAGAAAGGGGCTCAATAACAGACCATATAGACACTGCACTATATAAGGTATTTTATGGCCTGTATACAAAAAAAAGTGCAAGTAAAGTGCAGTGACCAAAAGGGGAATCACCCATCCATGTAAATGACATGAATTATAGCCATTAAAAGGTATCAACCACTGAGGACTCTCAAGTCTAATATTTTTTTATGAATTATAGGAATATTAATGACTCTAAGTTACACAGTTGCTACAAAATACAAAGGTATACCCATTAATGGAATGCTAGGCTTACCCATAAAGTATCTGCCAGTATATCTCCAATGGCAGCCGGACATTCTCCTTCAGGATTTTTTGGTAGACAACAGAATTCATTGTTCTATTTACTACAGCAAGTCTTCCAGGTCCTGAAGCAGCAAAACAGCCCAGACCATCACACTGCCATCATATTTTACTGTTGGTATGATATTCCTTTCTGATATGCTGTGACACTTTTACGCCAGATGTAATGGGGCATACAGCTTCCAAAAAGTTCAACTTTTGTCTCTCCAGTCCACAGAGTAGTCTCCCACAAGTCTTGAGGACCATCAAGATGTTTTCTGGCGACAAGGGGAAGATTCACCACTGTTCCATGTTTTCGCCATTTGTGCAGAATGGCTCTCACTGTTGTTCACTGGATTCCCAAAGTTTGAGAAATGGCTTTATAATCTTTTCCAGACTGATAGATCTCAATTACTTTTTTAACATTTGTTCCAAAATTTCCTTGGGATGAAGTCTAGCTTTTGAGGATGTTTTATTCTACTTCACTTTGTCAGGCAGGTCTTTTTAAAGGTCCTCTTTAAGTGCTTTCTTGATTGAGAACAGGTGTGGCAGTAATTAAAACTTGGTTGTGACTAGGGAACTTGGACTTTGCTTCCCAAAGATGTGATAAATAACAGTTAATTTATGTTTTAAGGGGAGGTTGGCAATCACTTTTCCACACAGGTTTGGATTTCCCTTAATAATGAAGACCTTCAATTAAAAACTGCATTTTGTGTTTGCTTGTGTTATCTTTGTTTAATATGTACATTTTTTGGTTATTTGAAACATTTTAAGTGTGACAAACATGCAAAAGAATAGGAAATAAGGAAGGAGGCAAACACTTTTTCACACATGTAGATTAGAGATCATCAGCAAATGATGCACATTTGTATTCTCTCCCTGCAATCTTGATTTCATGTGTATCAGGGATGGTGGGTATGGCTGCCAAAAGATTTTCCATAATTGGTATATAGAGTAGGCTCACAGAATCCATATTGGCCACATGATTTGCTGACATTAGCAGTTTGTCACTGGTTGAGACCAGATAAGAAACAAACAGTTATCTGGATAGTTGCCCTGATCATTTACAGTAGCGTCTCACAAGCCTGATATCAGATCATGTGGATCAGAGAGGTGCTGGATAAATCATTTTCAAACTTGTTACCAATCATTTCTAGAAATTTTATTCTAAAGCTCTGTTTTTAACTATATTAATTTATTATTTAACTGTTAGGGTATGTTTCCACGGTCAGGAAACAGTCCGGATTCGCTGCGTGTTTGACGCTGTGCGTTGGCGCAGCGTCAAACACGCAGCGTCCAGATGTTACAGCATAGTGGAGGAGATTTCAAGAAATCCCGTCTCCACTATGCTTCAAAACACGCAGGCGGAAGACTTGCGTTTACGGACATGCGGCGCGTCTTTTTAGACCGCAGCATGTCCTATTCCCTTGCGGAGACGCCTTGTCGCTGCAAGGGCTTTGTAGCTGCGGTCATTCCGCATGTGTTCTGGATGTGTTCCATGAACACATCCGGATTGACCGCGCGTTCAAAAGGGGGCGGGGCTTTGGGCGGGGCTTTGGGCGAGCAGACTTTTCGCTCCGTCCAAAGCGCTGTGTTTCCTGAGCGTGGAAACACAGCCTTAACCCCTTTACCCCCGAGGGTGGTTTGCACATTAATGACCAACCCAATTTTTACAATTCTGACCATTGTCCCTTTATGAGGTTTAACTCTGGAATGCTTCAACAGATCTTGGCAATTCTGAAATTGTTTTCTCATGACATATTGTACTTCATGTTAGTGGTAAAATTTCTTCGATATAACTTGCATTTATTTGTGATAAAAAACGGAAATTTGGCAAAAATTTTGCAATTTTCAAACTTTAAATTTTTATGTCCTTAAATCAGAGTTATATTGCTCAAAAATAGTTAATAAATACCATTTCCCACATGTCTACTTTACATCAGTACAATTTGGGAACCAAAAATTTTTTGTTAGGAAGTTATAAGGGTTAAAAGATGACCAGCGATTTCTCATTTTTACAACACCATTTTTTTTTAGGGACCACATCACATTTGAAGTCACTTTGAGGTCTCTATACGATTGAAAATACCCCAAAGTGACATCATTCTAAAAACTGCATGCCTGAAGGTGCTCAAAACCACATTCAAGAGGTTTATTAACCCTTCAGATGCTTCACTGGAATTTTTGGAATGTTAAAAAAAAATGAACATTTAACTTTTTTTTCACAAAAAATTTATTTCAGATCCAATTTTATTATTTTACCAAAGGTAACAGGACAAAAGTTGTTGTGCAATTTGTCCTGAGTATGCTGCTACCTCATATATGGGGGGAACCACTGGGCGCATGGCAGAGCTCGGAAGGGAAGGAGCGTCATTTGACTTTTCAATGCAAAATTAGCTGGAATTGAGATTGGACGCCATGTCGCGTTTGGAGAGCCCCTGATGTGCCTAAACAGTGGAAACCCGCAAGTGACACCATTTTTGACAGTAGACCTCTAAGGAACTTATCTAGATGTGTGTTGAGCACTTTGAACCCCCAAGTGCTTCACAGATGTTTATAACGTAGAGCCGTAAAAATACAAAATCATTTTTTTTCCACAAAAATGATCTTCTCTCCACCAATTTTTTATTTTCCCAAGGGTAACAGGAGAAATTGGACCCCAAAAGATGTTGTGCAATTTGTCCTGAGTACCCCATACGTGGTGGTAAACAACTGTTTGGGTGCATGTCAGAGCTCGGAAGGGAAGGAGCACCGTTTGACTTTTTCAACGCAGAATTGGCTGGAATTGAGATCAGAGGCCATGTCACGTTTGGAGAGCCCTGATGTGCCAAACCTAACCCCAAAATACCCATAACCCAAATCCCAACCTTAAGCACAAACCTAACCCTAATCCCAACCTTAACCCTAATCCCAACTGTAACCGTAATCCTAACTTTAGCCCCAACCCTAACTTTAGCCCCAACCCTAACTTTAGCCCTAACCCTAACTTTAGCCCCAACCCTAACCCTAACTTTAGCCCCAACTCTAACCCTAACTTTAGCCCCAACCCTAACCCTAAGTTTAGCCCCAACCCTAACCCTAAAGGGAAAATGGAAATACATTTTTTTATTTTATTATTTTTACCTAACTAAGAGGGTAATAAAGGGGGGTTTGAGTTACTATTTATAGCGGGTTTTTATATTTGGCAGCTGTCACACGCTAAAAGACGCTTTTTATTGCAAAAAGTTTTTGCATCTCCACATTTTGAGAGCTATAATTTTTCCATATTTTGGCCAAGGAGTCGTGCAAGGTCTTGTTTTTTGCGGAACGAGTTAACATTTTTTTTGTATCGTTTTCGGGCACATGACATTTTTTGATCCCTTTTTAATCCGATTTTTGTGAGGCAGAATGAACAAAAACCAGCAATTCATGAATTTCTTTTGAGGGGGGGTTTATACCGTTCCACATATGGTAAATTGATAAAGCAGTTTTATTCTTTGGGTCAGTACGATTACGGCGATACCTCATTTATATCATTTTTTTATGTTTTGGCACTTTTATACAATAAAAACTATTTTATATAAAAAATAATTATTTTTGCATTGTTTTATTGTGAGAGCTATAACTTTTTTATTTTTCCGTGATGGAGCTGTATTACAGCTCGTTTTTTGTGGGACAAGATGACATTTTCAGCGGTACCATGTTTATTTATATCCGTCTTTTTGATCGCATGTTATTCCACTTTCTGTTCGGCAGTATGATGATAAAGCATTGTTTTTTTGCCTTGCGTTTTTTTTAATGGTGTTCACTAAAGGGGTTAACTCGTGGGACAGTTTTATAGGTTGGGTCGTTACAAATGCGGCGATACCAAATATGTGCACTTTTTTTGTTTAGTTTTTTTTATTCAAATATTTAGTGATAGAATAAATATTGATTTTTTTATTTCTTATTTTTTTAAAATATTTTTACAATTATTTTTAAAAAAAATTTTGATTTAATTCTTACCTTTACACTTTGTCCCACTATGGGACAATCATTTTGTGTAGGCTCATCGCTTCTATGGCATGATCTACATGCTATAGAAGCTGTCAGCGCTGAACTCTGTGCACACTGACCTCAGAGACTTCCTGATATGCACTGCAAATGTGTAGCCCTGGTGTGAAGGCACACGCAGTACCCTGGAGAATGTGCGGAGAGGTAACAGTTTAATGCTCAATAAACATTCACTCCAACACACACTTAGACACACCCACAGGATATATAAGCTCAGTCAGTCAGGATTCAGTCAGGTTTCTGTTCAGGAAGAGAGAGAGGAGTGAGCATCAGGACCTTCAGTCTCCTGTCTCAAGGACAGTGGAGTTCAGAGACGTGCTCCTGAACCAGAAGATTACTGAGCACCTGTTAGCAAGCTCTGGAAAGAAGGAAGAAAGGGACTAGTCTGTGTAGCCTTTGGAAGTGTGGAGTGCTTATGCTACAAGCGCGGACAGGGCGAAAGGCGCAGTGGAAGGAATTCAGAAGTGCCTTAGGATTGGATTATCCTGCACATTGTCACCGGTCACTGGGGACCGAAGCGTCACTATAGCTCCAGGCATAGTGATAGAAAAACCAGAGGCTTACTGGACCTTAGGTCGCAGAAAGCAGCCCTTGGAGTGTCGGTACGTAACTGGGGTCAGGGAGAGTGGGAACTTGGAGTCACTGCAGGACCACATTAGTAACCCAGCTCTCTCAACGGAAGACTCCGACCACAAAACTGACCGGGCAGTACAGCTTTGGAGAAGCTGGAGATTCTGGAGTGAACTACGCTTTATGCTGGTTGAACTCACCATTTTGAAAGTTAAGGAGGCCCATAACCTGTTCAGCTGTTGCCTCAAAGCACATCCTCCACCCGATCAGCCTCCCTGGGACCTGCCTTACCATCTGACAAGTAAAATGTATGGGAAGAAGCTTCTATGTGTGAGACTGAGTTATTTGATTGCATCCCTGCACAACCCCACCATAACTATCGACCTGAGGGAAGAGTCCCACCTGTAGGGGACCCGACATCTAGCTGCCTCACCATCCCCTCAGAGATCTACAGCAGCGCTGGTCTTAGTGATCAGAGAACTACAGGTGGCGTCACGAACTGTATATATTCCTATCCCCTGTAAATATACCCCCCAACATACGCCTGACCGCCAGGGCCACAGACCGAGCCAGCGCTACCTGTGACAACCCCATAGACTTCCATGGGCTCGGCTCTGAGTACCCCATTGCTCTGGAAACCCACAATTGTGGTGCGTGGTCGAGACAAACTTGGCGTCACGAACAGGATGCGAAACTCGCAAAATTGCGAGCCCTGTGTGCCTGTGGAGGTGTTTTTGTGAAAAAGGACTGTTTGCTATTTTTGGCGCTAAAATCCGCCATTTTGCCGCCAAATTCGCGCCCTCAGGCGCTGGAGAAGAAGGTGGGCGTGGATTCGTGGGCGTGTACCCCCCTGTGGCGCGAAGAGAATGCCTGCCCTCTCAAAGTGCTATTACAATATGCGATCCTGCCCTACAGCAAAGGAGGTCCGCCTCCTCTTCACCTTCCCTGCGAAGAGGAGGAGACGATAACCCCGCCTCCACGGAAGAGACCGGACGGCTCTGAAAGAAGATGGGAGTCGGTTCTGGAACATCATGGAGGCAGGACGTGTGCAGCCGAGCAGGGAAGCGGAGGAAGGCAGGCCCCGTTCCCCAGCCAAGCTGCCACTAGAACCGGAACCATCCGTGGTCCTGCACCTGCAGCAAGCATTGCTGGAGATTAAAGAGGAAAATGCCAGATTGAAGAAGATGGTTTTGGAACAACCTGGCAAGGAGGAGATCGAGAGACGCCGGCGTACCCTGATACAGCGGCGGCTGTGGACGCGGTGTTCTCTCCCCTCGACGACCCCCCACGGTTCGAGTTACCAAAACTTCTGCTGCCCAAGGCTAAGGAGCAACCGGAGGCTACCCCCAAAAGGACCGACCCTGAACCTACCGAGGAAGCGGTGGAAGCGAGGGAGGTTGAGGAGGTACCGCCAGTTCCGGAACGCCCGCCCGGCCAGGAGGCCGCAGCAGATGATCGATCCCCGGCAGGGACACGGAGGGGTCCTGTCCATCATTGCCAGACATCGACTGGGATGAGATGGCGCGCCTGGATGACGTCGCCTACACCGCCCAGTGGGAACGTGAGTGGCAGCGTTGCGAAGAGGAACAGCAACGCCGGCAGGAGGAAGAGCGGGAAGCGCAGCGGAACCGGCAGCGGCAGTACGAGCAGCTGATCGCGGACAAGGAAAGTGTCCGCCGAGAAAAAGGTACTCTAAGGGAACCGCGGCGGCAGGGGTGTGTGACAGAGTTCCAGCTCCGGAAGGGCTGGGGCTTCATCAGAGAACCGGGCCTCTACCCAGGGGTCTTTGTCAGTCGCAGGGACGTAGAATCCCACCTGCCCATCGGCCATCCCGGGAGGGACCTAGTTAATGGAGACATAGTCACCTATACACGGCACTGGGGTATGAAGGGATGGTATGCCCTTAATGTCACAATCGTCCGTGACCCCGTCCCTGACGCAGGTAACGTCACCATTGCCAGCGCATCCCAGTCACAATCTACCGCTGCATCAGGCCGTACCCCGGCATCGCCCCAGGAGAGTATATCACAGTTGGAAGTGCCCCCTGCGTACTCTTCACTACCTTGTCCTACTACATCGCAATCTGCGACCCATTCCACATCGCAATCAGCAGTCTACACAACGTCACGCACGGCGACTATTTCTGCATCGCGAGAGAAAGTGGCTATTACAGTGACGCAGACAGCGTCTCACAAAGCGGAAGCGCCCGGCGCGCCCCTAGTGGTTCGCACAAGGACTGTAGCGACCCAAACTCTGATAGCAGGTCACGACTTGTTGGTCATGGGATCTAAGGATCATCGTATTGTTCCAGCCCCCGGGATGGAAAGTATAATGGAAGCCTGCAAGAAAATGTGAAGAACGGTAGGACCCAGACAGGGTTTACCGCAACAAAGAAAATGTAGAAAGTTTGAGAATTTTTGCCAGATTTGCACTTTATTGCCAAATGTATTTATGTTTTTCTATAATGAGTAGAACGCCCGGCTGGGTACCAGAGTAAAAAGTTGAAAAATTGAATGCATAGTTTTACATAAAATGCCCTGTTGGGTAAAGTAAAAGTTAAAGAAGAATGATGCATACTTGAAATCTGTATATATATATGTCTCTTATTGTGTCTTATAATGGACTGCGTGGCTGAGGACTGAGCCAGCCCAAAAACTGTATCCTGTAAATAGTTGCACTAAAGTGCATTATATTGGTTTTACATGAAACCACCTCAACTACCTCTGAATATAAAACCCGTATGGTGAGGCACTGAGTGAGGTCTGCATTCAGATGTCCTGCAGCCCACCCAGGACCCACGTTGAAGGTTTGGTGCGGGTCCTTCACAAGAATATTGTCATCTATTTATATGAAAATTTCTATTTAGTATTTTGTATTTTTCTATATGTTTTAATGCAACGTTCAAGAAATCCTTACCTCCGGATGGGAAGAGAATGTTTAATGTTTAATGCAAAAACAAATTGTCTTCACAGCCCGGGAGTGCTGTATTTTACCATGGGGGAATGTGTAGCCCTGGTGTGAAGGCACACGCAGTACCCTGGAGAATGTGCGGAGAGGTAACAGTTTAATGCTCAATAAACATTCACTCCAACACACACTTAGACACACCCACAGGATATATAAGCTCAGTCAGTCAGGATTCAGTCAGGTTTCTGTTCAGGAAGAGAGAGAGGAGTGAGCATCAGGACCTTCAGTCTCCTGTCTCAAGGACAGTGGAGTTCAGAGACGTGCTCCTGAACCAGAAGATTACTGAGCACCTGTTAGCAAGCTCTGGAAAGAAGGAAGAAAGGGACTAGTCTGTGTAGCCTTTGGAAGTGTGGAGTGCTTATG
>JARQOD010000003.1:56751964-56820241 GCA_033576555.1 Oophaga sylvatica
TTTGTTGGCCAGATAACACATCTAATTTATAGTGCCTGCAGAACATATCAGGTCTGGCCCAAGTTGCGGCCCTACAGATTTGGTCTACTGAGGCTCCAGCTCTCTCAACCCAGGAAGTTGAGACTGCGCTAGTGCAGAGTTCCCCAACTCCAGTCCTCAAGGCCCACCAACAGGTCATGTTTTCAGGATTTCCTTAGTATTGCTCAGGTGATAATTGCATCACCTGTGCAATACAAAGGAAATCCTGAAAACATGATCTGCTGGTGGACCTTGAGGACTGGAGTTGGGGAACCCTGCTCTAGTCAAATAGGATCTTAAACCTTCCGGGAGGCTAATTTCTTCTGACTGATAGGCTAGTGAAATAACAGAGGTAATCCATCTTCCAATGGATGCTTTAGAGGCTTTCTTTCCTTTATTTTTACCCCCAAACAGGACAAACAAGTTATGGTCCTGTCTCCAGCTGTGAGTGGCCCCTGGATATTCAATAACTGCTCGTCTGACGTCCAACGAGTGTAGGGCTCCTTCTCATTTTAGGGGTTTTCGCAAAAGGAAGGTAATACAATTTCCTGGTTTAGGTTTGGCAGGATGATACCTTGGGTACAAATGCGGTGTATAATTTTAAGATTATCCGATCCTCCCAAATTAGAAGGTACGGGTCCCGTGAAGATAGGGCCTGGATCTACCCTACCCATCTAGCCGTGGTAATGGCCACTAGGAATGCCGTTTTCAGTGTCCGGACCGAGATGGGCATCTGTTCCCCCGGGGCATATGGTTCCGTGCATAGGGACCTAAGGACCAAGTTTAGATCCCAGGGGGGCCCGAGACTGCCTGATTGTAGGGCACAATCTCTGTACTGTTCTAACAAACCTTATTATTCAAGGGTGAGAGGCCAAGGGATAGTTAACGTAAGTGCTCAATGCAGATATTTGAACTTTTAAGGTGCTGGGTCTAAGCCCCTTATTAAACCCGGCCAAAGAAAATCTAAAACACAAGGGATATCTGGAGAGCACGGCACAAAGTCGGACCTGCCACCCTCCAAACAGAACCTCTTCCAGATCTTGTAGTATATTGCAGAGGTTTCCTGCTGGCCTGGATAGTAGCAATGACCTGGTCCGACAAACCCCAAGCTCTCAGGATGTCCCACTCAGGATTCAAGCCGAAAGATGAAGTCGTACTGGATTCTGATGGAAGACTGGACCCTGATGGATAATATCTTCCCTCTGAGGAAGCAGTATCAGGTCGTCTATCGCCAAGGCTCCTAGCAGTGGGAACCAACTTCTCCTCGGCCAGTATGGGACGACCAGAAGTACCTTTGCCTGATCTTCCTGAAGACAGCAGGAATGAGCGCCATTGGTGGGACGGCGTAAAAGAGGGACCTGTCTCACCTCTGACTTAGCCTCTGGAATGTCCAACGGGCTCAGTGAATAGAACCTGGGCACCTTTGAATTTTTCCTGGTCGCAAACAAGTCTATCTGAGGGGTCTCCCCAGAGGTGACACAGGTGCTCAAACACTTCCTTGTTCAGCTCCCATTCTGTCAGCCAGATCTTGTGTCTGCTCAGGTAGTCAGCCACCACATTTTGAGGGCATTCGAGATGACACGCAGATATTGGTAGGACCGTCTCCTCTGCCCAGGAAAAGATTCTTTCCGCTGGATCCTGAAGTCCCCGATGTCTGGAACCCCCATGGTGTCGCAGGAAGCAAACTGTCGTTATGTTGTCTGACAGAATTCTGATGTCTTGATTCTTCAACAATGCTTGATTCCATCTTAGAGCTTCCTATGCGGAGTAAAGCTCCCTGTAGTTGGAAGACCTGAAGCATATCTCTTCCGGCCATCTTCCCTGAAGGATTCTGCCCTCTAGGTGAGCTTTCCATCCCCATTTGCTGGCGTCCGTAGTGATTACCATGCATGGGGAGGCAATCCACTGGATGCCCATCTGTAGGTTTTTGGGTTGAGTCCACCAGAGTAGTGATCTTTTTACTGCCGGGGATAAAGAGATTTGTACTATCGAGTGAGGCTTGTCGCCGATTCCAGACGGACAGGATGTTTCTCTGCAGAATTCTTGAATGGAATTGTGCCCACCGGACACAAGGGATGCAAGCTGTCATTAGACTCAACACCTTCATAGCCAATCTGATGGAGATGCGGTTTCCCAGCGGTTCTTTGACTCTGCGCTGTACCGTCTCTTGCTTCTCCGCTGGAAAGGATGTTCTGCACCTGGAATCCAGCAGTACCCCAGAAAAACCTTCCTGGTCTCTGGTATTAAATACAACTTTTGCCTGTTTATAGACCAGCTGAGGAACTCCATCGTTGCAATGGTTAGATCCCGGTGTCGAGCCAGCTCTCCCACCGATCTGGTCACCAAGAGAAAGTCGTCCAGGTACGGTACTATGACGACACCCTGGTTCCTTAGATAAGCCACTACTTCTGCCATCAACTTGGTGAAAACTCGGGGGGCCGAGGTCAGGCCAAAGGGAAGGCACTGAAACTGGAAGTGGCAGGGTCGATTCAACAGTCTTACTGAAAATCTCAGGAACTCTTGGGACGCTGGGTGGACGGGAAGCTGATAGTAAGCACTTTTTAGGTCGAGAGTGCACATTCGGGCATTTCTGTCTAGATAAGGTAGACAGTAGATCTTATCGACTCCATCCTGAACCTCTTGTATTTGACCAAGAGGTTCTAGATTTATTATCGTATGGGCCTCTCCTGATTGTTTTATGATGGAGAACAGGGGGAGTAGTGACCATTGCCCACCTCTGCCAGGGGAACCGGGACTATGACGGCCGATCTGGCCAGTTCTTCCAAGTCTGCTAACATAGCGGATCCTGATGCCACTGTAGTGGGGTTAATAAACCTTTTGGGGGGAGAAGTAAATTCTATAGCGTAACCCTCTGCTATGGTCCTGAGGACCCATTGGCTTTGCGTAATCTGGAGCCAATATGCTAGAACGCGAGCTTGACCCAAACGGGGAACTCTTGTTCTTTCCTCCTCTACCATAGGAACTACTGTAGGATCCTTTATTGACCTTCCTCTGACTCTTATACTCAGATTGTCTCCGGGCGGGGCCTCCCCTCCGAAAGGACTGGTTCCTTTTGAACCTGTCTTCTGGGAACCCCTTCTTTTTATCTGAAGCTAGTGCTAAGATGTTATCTAGTGCTGACCCAAATACCCTTGACTCAGAGAAGGGAATGGAGCATAACTTGGTCTTAGAGGCATTATCTCCCGACCAAGATTTTAGCCAAGTAGCTCTACGGGCCACATTGGACAGTGAGCTATTCCTAGTGGCGAATCTAACAGATTCGGCAGATGTATCCACCAAGAAGGCAGTAGCTGATTTCAACAGAGGAAGGGAGGCTAAGATATCCTCTCTTGGAGTCTTATTGGACAACTGCTCTTCCAAATGTCCCATCCACAAGAACATAGATCTAGCCACGGATGTAGCGGCTATATTTGTTCTGATCAAGGCCGCAGATGTCTCCCAAGACTGTTTAAGGAGAATGTCAGCCTTTCTGTCCATTTGGTCTCTTAAGATAGAAGAGTCCTCGAATGGAATAGATGTCTTCTTAGCCACCTTGGCGACTGGTACATCGATCTTAGGGATTTCCTCCAAGACTCTAATGTCTTCCGGATCAAAGGGTAGACGAGTTTTGAAGTCCCAGGACAACACCGTCTTTCTGCATTCTCCCACTCTTCCAACACCATAGCACAAATGTGATCACTTATCGGTAACACACGTTGCCTTTGTGCTCTGAGGCCCGCGAACGTTAAGTACTGCCTGAACTGTGGTTTTGGCACCTATTCCACCTGCATCGTGTCCCTCACGGCCTGAACCAGATCATTTGTATCCTCAGAGGAAAATAAGTATCTTCTGCCCCGTTCCTGACTTTCCGTCAGTATTTCGCACTCTTCCTCCTGGTCTGACCCCAGGGGATAGGATTCCTCCTATGAGCTTTGGTCCATCTCCTAACGAGGCCTCTAATGACATGGACCCGGACTGGGAGGCTGTGGAAGAGAGGGGCTGGATATAGAGGCTTGTACCTCTTCCCGGATCAGGGACCTCATCTTCGACAAAAGGGATGGTTGTTCCTCCCTTAGAATCTTAGCAGTGCAGGTCTCACAGTGTTCTGCCATAGGTGTCAGGAAGCTTCTTATGACATCTGGGACATCGATTGGATTTTGCAGAGGCTTTGCCAGTTCGTTTCGGCATAGTCAGGGACGCAGCTGGGGCTCCTTATCCTGCATAGTGCAAGAGAGGGAATAGTTAAGGCTGAAAGCTGATGACAGGCTTAGTGCTCAGGGCGGACTGAGTGCTGAGGACGAGTAACGGGAGCTGGGGATGTGCTGCTCACAGCACACTTACCCCGTCATTCTGTCCATCTTGCTCGGATCCTCCATACTGCCGCCGTACGCCCTGCGAGATACAGGAAACTGCCTGTTGCCTGTCTCGTTGCAGTTCCGCATTCCTCCTGGAACACATGACGACCTCTTACCCCGGTCAGTGAAGTCACCAAAAGTGTGATGTCCTCCCAAAGTGCGACTTCTGGAAGAAGCCCGCCGGCCAGTGTCCGAGCCGAGTGCTTCCCACCGGGAGGAGCGGCTTGATAAGTTTGATAGATTTGGGTGGTCTCAATCAGACCCTCAGTATATCAGATCGTTCCAGATTAGATGAACTTCGATCGATCGAGGTGATGCAAGGAATGAACACAGAAAACAAGTGTCTGAATTCAAATCACTTGGCATGTTTAATTAATCCCTGTGTCCAGCTTATATACCCTGCTGGAGAGGGCGTACACATTAGGTCATCTTTATGCTATGTGCTACACTTAGTGGCAGACCTAGCAGAGAGTAGTCCCGTACCCTCGAGTTTGGGTCATACACTCACGCTCCAATCATACACTAAAGACATAACAACATGTAACAAACATATAATAGCAGCAACAGAGATTAACCGATCTAATATACTGTCACGTATCCCGTAGGATATCCTATTTGGTTCTTTGCCAAACAATATGAGCTGGTTTGTTGGGAGACACGACTATAACATATCCTGGGTCTGGCCAGCAGCTGTGGAACAGAGGGAGACACAGAGAATTGTGCGTAAGAATTCAAAGGTTCTCACCTTCCCGGGATTTTTCTGTGTGTCCACTGCCTCACTCTGCACAGGTGCCGGTATTCAGTTATTTCTTGAGTCTCCTCTTCCTCAGCCCCACGTCAGGGATGCCAGATGATAAGTTTGATAGATTTGGGTGGTCTCAATCAGACCCTCAGTATATCAGATCGTTCCAGATTAGATGAACTTCAATCGATCGAGGTGATACAAGGAATGAACACAGAAAACAAGTGTCTGAATTCAAATCACTTGGCATGTTTAATTAATCCTTGTGTCCAGCTTATATACCCTGCTGGAGAGGGCGTACACATTAGGTCATCTTTACGCTACGTGCATGTCAGAACTCATTATGAAATCATTTATCACAGTAAAATATCCCGTCATGCATATGTCAGCTGTCCATTACATTCGTTATCTATCAGGTAATTTTCCACGGTCTGATAGAAGTAAACAGGTGTTCCATTAGGTAACCTTAATTATTGCCATTATTAGTTCTATCTTACTAAGGTTTATAGCTTTATCTGATTAGTTATATTGCTGCCTGCTATTAGCTACCTAGATCAATAAGGTGCAATGTGGTATTATGGCACTGGAGAGATTATGAGTAGAGAAAGAGTTATGTCACGTTGACCCTGAAATAACATCTCTTTCATAAGCAAATAGTGTCATTATATGTGCTTCTGAGAGAAATCTCTTAAAGGGGTCTGTGTGTGAGTTAGCGGGGCACTGAATACCCTATCAGGCTCAACCCAGGTGACCGTCCGCTCGCTGGTCTCTGGGGCAGAGGGACTCTCCACCGGGGAGTGTCGGCCCTGGGCCACTTGACAGGGAGAAGGATTTGGAAGAGCTGCACGATCCCCTGAGTCTGGTAAGCTGTGCTTCTCGTGTGTCCCTCCATGCAGGAACAGGAAAAAAACAATGAGGGAATTGGGGCATGGTGGGTCGTTTTAACTTCCTGTGTGCTTTTCCTGTCCCTGTAAGGAGGAGAAAGATGCCCTCCATGGTGCTGTCAGGAGGGACGTCCTGGAAAAAGACTTTATAGAGAAGAAAAAAAAAACTCCTATCATACACAGACATCAGGTGATCGGCAAACTTTCATACACGCCAGTCCCCATCCAATTGGCAAAATCATCTGAAAAGTTTGTTTTTATACTTCTGTACTTTAATGGCATATCAGTTAGGGAAAAGAAAAAAAAGGGGGAAATATAAACCAAACCAGAATGTATCAAAATGGCAAAATCCATTTCCATCTTCACTCTGAATGAGCCGCTTTCGAAGAAAGCATCTTGTATAAGTTAAACGGATATCTCCTCGTGGAACAACTGGGGAACAACCTCCCCCCACCTGTCTTGATGTCAAATAGGCTTGTTGCCACTGTTCTCTGGGAGGTAGAGGTTTTGGACAATTTAACACTGGCCAATCGGAGTCTCCACATAGGTATCTCAAATGTTCCAAGAAATTTTGGGAGATCACCCAGATGCCGGAAAACTGCTGACTTTCCCCCTTTTTTGGCAATGAGCTGGAAAGGGTAACCCCAAAGATATTGGATATCCTTGTCTTTAAGCGAGCTCAATAAAGGCTTCAGAGCCCAGCAGAGTTGCAATGTTCTGCAGGCCAGGTCAGGCAGTACAATGAGAGGAGTGCCCTTATAAGAGGGAACCTTTATCTCGGATTCCCCTCAGGATTGCCTCTTTTTCCCTGTAGAAGTGGATCCTGCATATAATATCCCTAGGTCTAGTTGGAACAGTGGACCTGGGTCCCAGAGCTCTGTGTATCCGATCAATTTTAACATTGTCTTGTGCTTTATTCTGTAATATTTCACAGAGAATTTTTGGACCCATTTTTCAACCTGTGCAGGCGCTACCTCTTCACTGAGGCCACGAATGCGCAAATTATTAAGCCTGTGTCTATTTTCAATGTCATCTAAGTGAGTGAGAATATCATTTATCTTCATGGAGTGGTCTTGCAGCACCTGTTGATGTGAATGCAGCTGTTGGTAAACTGCTCCGGGGTATCCTCCATATCTGCCATGCGTTGTCCCACATGCTGTATTTCCATTTTAAGGGAAGACATATATTCCTTATGAGAGGCCTCTAGTTTGCTCAGTAAGGCATCCATCTCCTGTCTGGTCAGGATGGCTCTTATGTGTGCCATCCAGTCCCACTCCCCATCCACCAATGGTGCCGGCATATTAGGCTCACATTGTGAGGAAGTGCTGCGGGGGAAAAATGATGATGACGAGGGCCTCCCATATTGTCCCGGTGACTGATCTCATCCTGGTAAGTGGTGTGAAGTGTCTCCGTGAGCGGAGCCTCCCTGATTGGCGCCTGCTCCCTTCCCCTGCTCGGTACCTGTTGATTCTCTGCAGCTCTAAGCCTCGGTCTCGCTCTCCTGCTGCACATGAAGGACGCTTGCCGTGGCCATCTTGGAAGCCATATCCACTGCCCGCTGAGACACAGAATGCTCGAAAAAACGGGTAACGTCGCCTCTTTCTCTTTCCAAAAGTGCCGATGAGGATCTCTTTCTGCGTACCATTCCAAGGTTCTGCTGTCAATAGTATGTCTCAATAATAAGTGCTTTTTTGCTGAGGGCACATCGAAGCTCTGCCTCTCTGCTTCCTATCCAGCCATAGGCAAGCAATGCCCCCCACCCCTCTTTAGAAGAATGGTTCGTAGAAATGGCTAGAACTC
This sequence comes from Oophaga sylvatica, assembly GCA_033576555.1. NCBI lineage: Eukaryota > Metazoa > Chordata > Amphibia > Anura > Dendrobatidae > Oophaga > Oophaga sylvatica. The sequence continues at coordinate 56,759,764 of JARQOD010000003.1, forward strand.
ATGCTATGGAAAAGCCCCAACACAAGAAGAGTCTATTACAACTCCTACTAAATGGTTTCATTGGGGAACATTCCTTTATTTTCCACTCTACCAAGCTATCCTAAGATAGTTTGCCCCTTCTTTGCAATCCCATAGACCAACATATTGTGGAATACTTTCCCGCCAATCAACGTCCTTACACGCTGACTGTAATCCAATTTAATCTGAAAAGCAATGAACACCCATGGATCCCCTCGATTTGGCTTTTTTTCTTCTTATTTCCCATCCTAAGTGTAATGCTTATCCAAATACTACATTGGATTCATGATATTTGAACCATGATTATCCCTCTTTATTTATATCCTTTATGTAATGAAATCCATATAATAATAATAATCTTTATTTTTATATAGCGCTAACATATTCCGCAGTGCTTTACAGTTTGCACACATTATCGTCGCTGTCCCCGAAGGAGCTCACAATCTAGATTCCCTATCTGTATGTTTTTGGAATGTGGGAGGAAACCGGACAACCCGGAGGAAACCCACGCAAACACGGGGAGAACATACAAACTCCTTGCAGATGTTGTCCTTGGTGGGATTCGAACCCAGGACTCCAGCGCTGCAAGGCTGTAGTGCTATCCACTGAGCCACCGTGCTATATATGCCTTATTTCTGTTCTTCATGTTCCAGGCTTTGATTTTCTGTTTATTGTTATATTATGCTGTTACAAAATCAATAAAACTTTGAATTTGAAAAAAAAAAAAAAAAGGCTACTTTCCCGTGTGAGTTTTCTGATGTCGAACAAGTAAGTATTTCTCACTATAACGTTTCCCACATTCTGAACATGAAAATGGCTTATCCCCCATGTGATTTTTCAGATGTGCAACAAGATTTGTTTTACGATTAAAACATTTCCCACATTCTGAACATGAAAATGGCTTCTCCCCTGTGTGTATTTTCTGATGTCTAACAAGACATGATTTAGTTGTAAAAACTTTCCCACATTCTGAACATGAAAATGGCTTTGCCCCTTTGTGAATTCTCTGATGTGTAGCAAGTTTTGATTTAGTACAGTAATATTTCCCACATTCTGAACATGAAAATGGTTTCTGCCCTGTATGACTTATTTGATGTGTAACAAGACTTAATTTATATGTAAAGCATTTTCCACATTCTGAACATGAAAATGGTTTCTCCCCTGTGTGAGTTCTCTGATGTGTAACAAGACTTGATTTATCTGTAAAACATTTCCCACATTCTGAACAAGAAAATGGCTTCTCCCCTGTGTGAATTTTTTGATGTTTTAAAAGTACAGATTTCTTATTATAACGTTTTCCACATTCGGAACATGAAAATCTCTTATCCCCTGTGTGATTTTTAAGATGTGCAACAAGATTTGTTTTCCGATTGAAACATTTCCCACATTCTGAACATGAAAATGGCTTCTCCCCTGTGTGCATTCTCTGGTGTGTAACAAGACATGACTTCATTGTAAAACATTTTCCACATTCAGAACATGAAAATGGCTTCTCCCCTGTGTGTATTTTGAAATGTGCATCAAGATGTGTTTTCCGATTAAAACATTTCTCACATTCTGAACAGGAAAATGGTTTCTCCCCTGTGTGAGTTCTCTGATGTGTAACAAGTCTTGATTTTGTATTAAAACATTTCCCACATTCAGAACATAAAAATGGTTTCTCCCCTGAGTGCACTGTCTGATGTGTTACAAGCCATGATTTGTGTGTAAAACATTTTCCACATTCCGAACATGAAAATGGTTTCTCTCTTATATGCACTATTTCATGTTCATCAGCCCTTCTGTGACTTTTGTTTAGCATATTTGTCTTTGATGAAGCAGAAAAAAGAACCTGCTGAAACGGATCAGATGACAGATTTTTTCTGACAAGGTCTTGAGGTGTATCTGGTATAATGACATGTTCTTCGCAAGTATCGGGTGTGATACCAAGATTATCTCCTGAAAAATCTGAGGATATCATACATCCCTCTGATCTCCTGGTACAGTCATCTAACAAGAATAAAAATGATTTTGTTACTTGTGAGTAACTTTCCATTGGAATTATATTACTATTTATATTATTATATACTTTATGGCATTTCCATGCAAACTGTAATACAATTCAATTATTGACAGACTAAGACAATGGACCACAAAGAGAGACTGAGATGACATTGTTAGGTCACCAGGTTATGTCGTTACAAATTTTCAATTATCTATTATCGCCATCTTTTCAGTTCATGTTTCACCGTGTCTGTCATGAATCTGTTCCAGTTACATGTTCAAAGAAAACTCATAATAAAAGGGATCTGTAATGAGACCACCTTATACTAATAATAATGTCTTAATAGCGTTATCAAAGTACCCTATGTAATTTACACGTACTATTAATTTTTACTTAGTGCGTAGTATAAGCTAATTTTTTCTTGCCCTTGGATCTGGTTCCAAGACCGCATCGCTGCCATTCAAAACCTTTGCACAGCAAGCCATGACAGACAAGTACTGTATGTGACCATAGTTGGTGCTCTATAGTGCAGAGCACATTCAAGCTTAATGTAAAAAGGAATTAAGAGTGCCGATGTAATCCTACCAATGTGAGCACAGAGCAGGCAACCCTTTCTGTAAGAAAAAATGGCATCTTCCAGCAAGGCTGAGAACACACCACCATATCTCAAAATTCAGTGGGGTTTACCAACTCGTAAATTAGTGATGGGACAACAGCAACTTGACCAGGCTGGAGTTGGGTTTTGGCACAAGTGGATGACTGGGAGAGTACACCTGTATCATTGTCACACACTCAGGGATGGAGGCCTGACAATGAGATAAAAAGAGAGGAGCAGGAGTATGATAAACAGTGGTTGTGGATGATGCAAATGAGGAGAACCAACAAGTTACTATTTAGTGATGCTTCCTGGTTACCAAAAATACATGTGTAGGAAGATAGCAACGTTCTCAATCTAATAATAGCAGACCAATGTGCTTTCCCCAAATGAATAGTTTGTGTTGCTTCATGTGTTTATGAAAAGCTGTAGTTCCTAGTCTTTTCTGGTGTCACCAAAATGGGCCTGTGACTAGATGTTCGGTAGTGAAAAGATAGCCTACTGATGAACCTACAAGATGAGGAAACGCGTTGAGGCAATGAGGCAGTCCGCCTAAGAAGGACAAGCATTGACTGATAACGTATCAATATGTTCTGTTATATATTACAGGGGTCTCCCTTTATATTTATTATATTATATTTGCATACCAGATGCTGCCTGTATTAATATAGCTTACATAATATGAAACTTAAAACAGAGACAACTAGGGAGAAACCATGAGACCCACCATTGAGCGGGGATGCCACTCTCTGCAGCTAGGCAGTGCCAGCCTAGGTATTAATCTAGGATTCCACAGGTTATTATTTTATACCACTCAGTATCTCTGACCTAGATACAAGATCTGCAGGTCTTTTGGATTCATATATCAAAATTATCTTGGAAAGATCTACACTATTGATTAATTGTGTATGTCTGCTGTAGGTCACCCAGATATACAGTGGGTACAGGAAGTATTCAGACCCCTTTACATTTTTCACTCTTATTGCAGCCATTTGGTAAATTCAAAAAAGTTCATTTTTATCTAATTAATGTACACTAGAGATGAGCGACTTTGGCTCCAGAAGGGTCGAGTCGGGTTTCGGACCACCCGACTTTACCAAAAGTCGAGTTGAACGAAGTCGGCCGACTAACGGAAAAGGTTGAGTCGGAGTCGAAAATCCGACCCCAATGCAAGTCAATGGGGAATATAAGTCGGCAGGGAGTGGAGGACAGTAAACACACCTACAGTGCCCATTTCAATGCCAACGACATTAATTCTTATTACTTAAGCTTGACAACCTTAATTTACTTTATAATAATAGTAACGCATTGAAAACTGGGGGTTATTTGGCTAAAGTTGTGGGGGGGGCAGTGCTGTCTTCAGGTTTTCGTGGGCCCCGGGCCAAAGAGTCTCAGTGGGCCCCTTTAACACATACCACAATTCATGATGCTCCGATCCGGCAGAGAAATATAGGTATAGTACAATGCCAAATACTTCACTTCTTACATTACATGAGTGATATCTATTGTAAATTCTACAATAGCTCAAAAAACAGACAGTATAGTCCTCCATACAGTATTATGGGCACCACAGTGCGCCATACAGAATAATGAGCCCCATATATTGCTCTATACATAATTGGTTCCATATAATGTTCCATACAGTATATGATCCAGTATCTGATGAGCCCATGGATGATGCTCCAGTGTATGATGGGTCTATATAATGCTCCATATATAATGGGCCCCATATAATGCTCCATTGCATAATGGGCCCCGTATATGATGCTCCAGTGTATGATGGGCCCCATTTATAATGCTCCAGTGTATGATGGGCCCCATATATAATTCTCCAGTGTATAATGCTCCACATATATTGCTCCAAACATTAAAAAAAAATTAAATACCTCTCCTCGCTAGGCACTGCTGTACTCTGGACTCCTCAGCGTCGCCATCTTCGAGTTCTCTGCACTGTGACTGTACAGGCAGAGTACGCACAGATGTGACGTGATCGCGCTCTCTGACCTGAATGTCACTGTCAGGAAACGCGGAAGACGTCACAGTGGTAAAGCAGGGAGAGGTAAGTATTGCAAGTGCTGGCGCCCTGAGCAAGCAGGGGGGGCCCACTCGTGGGCGACGCCACTGGCACAGGGCCCCTCATAGTACGCCAGTGTCTCTGACGGCGAGTGGGCCCCCCTTACCCGGGTGCGCCAGGTGCTGACGCCGGTCCTGGGGGGGGGTACAGCCCAGTTAGGGAGGTGGAAAAACTGGCATATGTTGAGGTGTAGGCTGGACGTTCAGCAGCTGCAAATGGAGGAATTCGAGAAGTCGAAGGAAGAGAAGGACAAAGCGAGCCATTTTGCTGGCAACCTATGTGTCATCAGGGGAAGGTGGTACAAAATCCTTTGAAACCCAGGCATGGTTTATTTTAATGAAGGTGAGATCACCAACATTTTGGGTCGACAGCCGGGTCCTTCTTTCTGTCAGGATTCATCCAGCAGCACTGAAGACTCTTTCTGATAGCACACTACCAGCAGGGCAAGCGTGCCCCTGTAAGGCATATTGTGCCAATTCAGGCCAGGTGTCCAGTTTACAGGCCTAGTAGTCAAAGGGGAATGAACTGTGAGGGAGAACATTGAAAGGGGAGGAGAGGTAATTTTGAACCATAGTTGACAACTGCTGTCTCCTGTCTGTTGCAATCGATTCAGTATTACCAGTAGTGTGAGCGTTACTCGAGGAAATCAGTCCACAACATGGTCATGAAACCCCTGTCTCCAATGCCACTTCGGCTGTGTGCACCACAAATACCTCTTCCATGTTGCCCAGTACGGCTCGTGGTAGAACCTGCACCGCTGCTGTGTGTTGGGAATGCCTCTAACAAATGGTTTACCAGAGTTGCTTGTTTGTTGTCCAATATTAGCTCTAGGTTCTCCTGTGGCATGATGTTCTGTAATTTGCCTTTATAGCGTGCATCGAGGATGCTGGCCAACCAGTAGTAGCCATCCTTCATAATTTTGGCAATGCGAGCGTCAGTTTTTAGGATCCACAAGACATAATCACACATGTGGGCCAATGTTCCAGGTGTCAATGATGCACTGCCAGTGGTGGGTGGAGGAGAACTTTCTGCCAAATCCACATCCCTGCAGTCACGCACAAACCCTGTACCTGACCTTGGCAAGCCAACATTTTCTCTTGCCCCCTGGGAAGCATCCTCCTCCCCAAAATAATCATCCCCCTCATCCTCCTCTTCTTCTTCCTCCACCTCGTCCAGGACAGTTCCCTGAGCAGACAATGGCTGACTGTCATCCAGGCTTCCCTCCTTCTCCTCCGCTGCAGACGCCTGATCCTTAATGTGCGTCAAAGTTTACAAGACCAGACACATAAGTGGGATGCTTATGCTTATGATGGCGTCGTCTGCGCTTACCAGCCGTGTGCATTCCTCAAAACACTGAAGGACTTTACAGAGATCTTTCAGCTTTGACCACTGCACACCCAACAACTCTGTGTCTGCCCTCAAACTGCCTGCCCGTGTATCCTCCCACAAATGCATTACAGCCTGCCTCTGGTCGCACAGCCTCTCAGCCATGTGCATGGTGGAGTTCCATCTTGTTGCAACGTCTATGATTAGGCGGTGCTTGGGGAGGTGGAGCGATCGCTGCAGCCTCTGCATATCATAAGGAAAACACAACAAGCTATCCAAACGTAACAATCATTCAAAATACTGTATATATTTGGGATAGCCTAATAGAAATGGACAGTGTAGGACACACTGCATATATAAATACATATGAAAACCACGAAACAAAGCAGTGCAAAAAATGTCCACATATTTGCAGAGTAAATTTTATTGATTAAAAATACATAGAATATATCATATGAAGAAAAAGAAATACCATTATATGATGCATATGACAAAATTCAAATCAATATTACTCCCTCAATCCCATGTAACATTGACATAGTAGTCTATCATAGGAATAAATCAATCACTATTATAGTACAAGGGAGAGAGATAGCATATGGAACATGGTATATTGCCTGCAAATGACCACAACAGCAATGTCCCATAGAAATGATACATAGAAGGTATATAGGAGAAGTCATATGACAGTAGTGGACATACCAGGTAAGTACAATCAGGACACAGCTCCAACCCCCGCCTCCCCACTATAATAGTGATTGATTTATTCCTATGATAGACTACTATGTCAGTGTTACATGGGATTGAGGGAGTAATATTGATTTGAATTTTGTCATATGCATCATATAATGGTATTTCTCTTTCTTCATATGATATATTCTATGTATGTGGCCATACCTATAACATTCATGCAGGCACTTATCCACACCCTCGCTATGTGTTTTTTGCCATGTGGTGTTTTTCACATGTCACTGTTTTAGTCTCCTCTATTTCTACCTCTGACTTTTTTGGTAATATTTTTAATCAATAAAATTTACTCTCTGCAAATATGTGGACATTTTTTGCACTGCTTTGTTTCGTGGTTTTCATAAGCCTCTGCATATGACTGTAGTCTACGGGCGAGCGACAGAAGTGTGAGCACAGTCTTCACACCTTATGGAGCAGGCCTGGTAAGTCCGGATAATTATTTATGAAGCACTGCACCACCAGATTCAAGGTGTGAGCCAGGCAAGGTATGTGTCTGAGTTTTGCCAGGGCTATGGCCGCCACAAAATTACTGCCGTTATCACTGACTACCTTGCCTGGCTCAAGATGCAGACTGCCCAGCCATGACTCAGTTTCTCGCTGCAAGTAGTCGGCCAGTACCTCCGCGGTGTGTCTGTTGTCGCCCAAAGACATCATCTTTAAAACAGCCTGCTGATGCTTACCACTAGCTGTTCGATAGTGGGACACCTCGTGTGCAACACTGGCAGCTGCGGATGGAGTGCTTGTGCGACTGCACTCTGTCGACGAGCTTTCGCTTCTGGAGTAGAAGGAGGAGGGTCGAACGCCTACAGCCAACTGTTGCCTATACCGTGGGCTAGGCAGCACTGTCCCACCGCCGCTATCCCCTGTGGACCCTGCATCCACCACATTAACCCAGTGCGCAGTAATGGACATGTAACGGCCCTGGCCATGCATCTGTTGTGAGGTGCACCTTTCCACTCACTGATTGTTTGAGTGCATGGACAATGCAGTCTTTCACATGCAGGTGGAGGGCAGGGATGGCTTTTCTAGAAAAGAAGTGCCGACTGGGTAGGTCATAGTGTGGGATAGCTTAGGCCACGAGCTCTCGGAAAGCTACGCTTTCAACAAAACGAAAGGGCATCATCTCTAATGAGATCAGTTTGGCAATGTAGACGTTCAAAGCCAGTGAGGTTTTGTAGTGCATTCAAGCTTGCAAGTGCATGGTGTTTAAATGTCTAACCATGAAACTGGTATTCAATTTTCGGACATTTTTTCCTCGGCTGAAGGTCCTTCCGCACTTCTTACAGATAACCTTTGCCTCATCAATAGGATTTTGGTCAAAAAAGTGCCACACTGCACTCTTCCTACTATGGGATAAATTTTCAGGGCTTTTACGCTGTGCTAATTTGACCGTCTGGCCAAGCTATCCTGCAATTCTTTTTCTTTTTTTAACACATTTTTGGACTGCTATGGGCCTGTCAGATAACCGCAGCTGTGATGTCGATGCTTGCTGCGGATCCTCCTCCTCTTCTGAGCTATTGCCAGCGGCACCCTCTTCCCCCAATGGATGCCAATCCGGGTCAACAACTGGGTTATCCATCACTTCCTCTTCAATTTCATCTGCACCTTCCTCTGTGTCACCGTGTAAGGTGGTATAGTATGCGGGAAGGGGCTCCTGAGTTTCATGAGGGTCAGAATCTGGCTCAGTAGACTGCAAGGGCAATGCAGTGTTCTGGGTGAATGTACCAGCAGAATCATATAGCACTGGCTGTGCATCAGTGCACTCCATGTCATATTCATCTTGGACTGGGGAATTCAGGATTTCACTTGATAAATTAGGCATGGTATGTGAAAAGAGCTCCAGGGAGTAATCTGAAGTGTGGCCTGCCGAATCCTGGTGGGGGTGAAGAACACAAGGAAAGGTGTCGTTCCTGACCGGAGCCTTCACTGATGACTCAGTGCTTGCATTTTTTGAAACTTCAGAAGAGGAGGCGATAGAGCTGGAGGCTGTTTCGGCAATGTAATCCAAAACCTGTTCCTGATGCTCCGGCTTTAAAAGCGGTTTACCTACTCCCAGAAAATGGAGCCTTCCAGGCCTTCTGGAGCTAGATGATGACGCAGGCTCAACACCTCCTGCCTTAGGTGCTATTGTGCTTTTGGCACTACCAGCAGATGCACCACCACCATCAGTACCAGCTGGCAACCCCCCGTCGCCTCTTCCACCATACTTCCTCATGTGTAAGGTTCTATGTATATATTCCTGAAACTCAGTTTGTTCGTCATCCATTTTACTTTCTGTCTTGCTGCAGCTATCTTGCCCTCAGTCAAAATGGAGTTTCCAGCTTGCATGTTCCCGCCCTGATTCTCTCCTTTGCTTCTTAAGCAGCCACAGCTGAGCAATCAGTGCTTCAGAATCTAGCCTGCAGTGAACCTGTGACTTGACTCCTGTAAGCCTTGGACCTTGTACTCCAGCTATTCCTACTGAGGAACTCTGAAGCACTTGTGGACTCTGAACCCTGCTCTTTGAAAGACCCACGTTTGCATGGACTTACGGTAACAGAGAAGAAGATCCTGAATCTGTATTGGAGAGTGATTGCTGAGCTTGGATTACTCTGGCCTGCTGTGTCTCCTGTTTATGTGTCTGCAAACTGTGTGACTATTTCTGCCAACTTGTATGAAGTAATACAGGACTTTTCTATATCAAACCTGTGACTCCTGTGTTTTCATCGCACCCAAGCACAAGACGCTATATGAACTGTACTACATACATTACAAGATTCTGAAGCCAAAACGTTAGTGTCTGCTGGGTCTGGAAGGCTGTGTCTGCTGTACTGTGGATATCAGACGTCCGGTTGTACTTTCTGTGATGACAGTGGTTGTGACTTCTCACAACCATTCCAGGTGAGCAATTCCCTTAAGTTTTTTCTTTTTGCAGTGTTACCACAGGTAAACACTATTGTTTTTTTTTTTTTCCTTTCTTTTCTCTTTTTTGTCTGCTGTAACTCTGGATATCAGATGTCTGGTTGAAACTTTCTGTGATGATAGTGGTTGTGACTTCTCACAACCATTCCAGGTGAGCAGTTCCCTTAATTTTTTTTCTCTCTGCAGTGTTGCCACAGGTGAACACTATTGTTTTTTTTTCTCTCCTCTTCTTCCAGTAATCCTGTCTTAAAAGATCTGGAAAATGGAGGCCCGCATAAAGGAACTTTGCGGAGTGACTGATAATATCCTTGCAGATTTGCAGAATATAAAGACCCGTTTTACAAATCTACAGGACCTCAATAATCACAATTTGCAAGTGGTTGGACAGACTACCCAGGATTTGCGAGCCAGGATTGAGGTTCTAGAGGGGCGAGTCCAGGCTCCTGCCGTAGCCCGAGTGCTGGGATTCCCAAGTTGCCCCCTTTTCGTTTTGGTGGTGAACGTGAGAAATTCAGGGGATTTATTAATCAATGCAATCTTTTTTTTTCTGCACATGCTTCACAATTTCCCACTGAACGATCTAAGGTGCTTACTATAATTATGTTGCTTACCAACAAGGCTTTAATGTGGGCAAACCCTCTGATTGAGACTGAGGATGATTGTTTGAATCACCTTGATGATTTTATTTCAGCCATGGGGCAGGTGTTTGATGACCCCAATCGAGGTGCAACAGCTGAAGCAGCCATGTTAGCTTTGCGCCAAGGTAAGCACTCGGTAGCTGAATATGCCTTGGATTTCAGGAGATGGGCCCTTGATACCACCTGGGACAGTTCGCCAAAAAATCTATTTTTCGAAAGGGGTTATCTCCACTGATTAAGGATGAACTTGCTCGTGCCGACCCTCCCACTGCGTTAGGTGACTTTATTAACTACTGCATCCGTATTGATACTCGTCTGACTGAACGCAGGCAAGAGAGATGGTTCGAAAGCAATCGTACTAACCTTTTCCTACCTTCCTCTCCAGCTAAGGAACCTTTGAGTAGGATTACACGGGAACCTGAACCTGAACCCATGCAGGTAGATCTTTACAACGACGGGTTAGTGATGCACGCAAGGAACATCGTTTTAAGGAGAATCTATGTTTCTATTGTGGTAAGTCAGGGCACTTCATTATAAACTGCCCCAGCCGTTCTCGTAAGACTACTGCAGCACTCATTCATTGTGAGTGTTGCGAGAGGGGATCTGTCAGGTCCGAGCCTCAGGCTCCAGAGAGATCTGCAGCAACAGATCTTGATTTCTCGGGCTTAAACTCCGTTACCTCTGAGGACGTTGACTGTGTAAACGCTGCCATTTTTCAAGTTTCCTCAGCGGTGTCCCAGCTGAGTTGTAAGAAAAACAATTCTCATTGCTTTCTTTCCATCAAACTCTGGGTTGACTCAGCTTGGGTGTCTAGCTCTGCTATGATCGACTCAGGGGCAAGTGGAAATTTTATGGATGTCTCCTTTGCTCTGAAACAGGGAATACGTTCAGTGAAGAAGGCTACTCCAGTACAGATGGAAACTGTGGATGGCTCCCTGCTGACCTCTGGACCAGTGGATCAGGAAACAGAGCCTTTGAGGGTTCTTATGGGTAAAGATCATCAAGAGAAACTGTCCTTTATGCTTATCTCTTCTCCCCACTTTCCCATTATTCTAGGGCTACCATGGCTGCAGGCTCAGAATCCTACCATTAACTGGGAGACCAAGGAATTACACTTTCCAGAGAAACAGATGAGTCCAAAAGTTTCAGCTTGCTCTGTTCCTAAAGGAATCATGTCAGTCCCTGAACTACCAGCTGTATACCAGGACTATGTGGATTTATGTGACAAGAAGAACGCTGACCAGCTTCCTCCTCACCGTCCATATGATTGTCCAATTGAATTATTGCCTGGAGCAGAGATACCTTTTGGTAAGATCTACTCCCTGGCGGGGCCCGAGCTAAAGGCTTTAAAGGATTACATAGATGAAAATCTAGCCAAGGGCTTCATACGCCCCTCTTCATCTCCTGCAGGTGCACCCATCTTCTTTGTAAAGAAGAAAGATGGATCTCTGAGACCATGCGTAGACTATAGGGAACTCAATAAGGTTACTATTAGAAACCGTTATCCATTGCCTTTAATCCCTGAGTTATTGGAGAGAGTGCGACATGCCAAAGTTTTTCTAAACTAGATCTTCGTGGGGCCTATAACTTAGTCCGTATTAGACCTGGGGATGAATGGAAGACTGCATTCAGGTCACGCTATGGACACTTTGAATATCTAGTTATGCCTTTTGGTCTGAGTACCGCCCCAGCCACTTTCCAACACTTGGTGAATGACATCTTCAGGGATCTCCTAGATACATTCGTGGTAATTTATTTGGATGATATTCTAATTTTTTCTAACTCCACAGAGGAACATCATGGACATGTGAGAATGGTCTTGGAACGTCTAAGACAAAATCATCTTTACATCAAACTTGAAAAGTGTGAATTCCATAGGACCGAAATTCAATTTCTGGGGTATGTACTGTCTACACAAGGAATTAGTATGGATGGAAGCAAAACCCAAGCCATCAAGGATTGGCCAAGTCCTAGAAATGTGAAGGAGGTACAGCGCTTCATCGGGTTTGCCAACTTCTATAGACGTTTCATTAGAAATTTCTCTGAGGTAGTGTCACCTATCACTCAACTTACCCGGAAAGAGTCTAGGTTTTCCTGGACTCCCCAAGCCCAGGAAGCATTTTCCCGTCTAAAAGATAAATTTACCACTGCACCTATCCTAGTACATCCCAACCCCGAGCTTGCCTTCATAATAGAGGTGGATGCTTCAGACTGTGCCGTTGGAGCTATACTCTCTCAGAGAACAGGTGAGAAGAATGTCTTGCATCCCTGTGCCTTCTTTTCCCAGCAGTTGTCTTCGGCTGAGAGGAACTACGATGTGGGCAATAGAGAGTTGTTGGCCATTATTGCCGCCTTCAAAGAATGGAGACACCTTCTTCAGGGAGCTGCACAGCAAATAGTCGTCCTGACAGACCATCGTAACCTTGAGTTTATCAGGTCGGCTAAGTGCCTGACTCCTCGCCAGGCTCGCTGGAATCTTTTCTTAAACCAATTTAATTTTATCATCTCTTATAGACCAGGATCGCGCAATGGAAAGGCTGATGCACTCTCTAGGATTTACTCAGCAGAGACACGTCCAATTACTCCTCCTAAGACTATTCTTCCTGACTCTAGATTCCTAGGAGTAATTCATAATCAAGACCTACTTAAGGACATCAAGGAAGCATACCATGCGGATTCCTTTTTGGCACAACCCCAAGGGACGTAAGTCTTGTCTTTAAGAATGGTGTGTGGATTCAGGGACAACGTCTGTATATTCCTGAAACAGTCAGATTAAGAGTATTGCAACTCATTCACGATTCCAAGATAGCTGGGCATAGAGGAATTCTAAAGACACAGGAATTTCTTGTTTCTTTTGGTGGCCCACTTGCAGGAAGGATGTTTTGAATTATGTCACTTCATGTGAGGTCTGTGCAAGATGCAAAACACCTCGCTCCTCACCAACTGGTCTGTTACAGCCTCTTCCCACCCCGTCCCGCCCGTGGGGATCCATTTCTATGGACTTCATTGTGGAGTTACCAACCTCTCAGGGAAGAACACCATTCTAGTGGTGGTTGACCGTCTAACAAAGGCAGCTCATTTTATTCCTTGTGTCGGCTTACCCACTGCAAAACAGACATCAGATTTGATGATTAAAGATGTGTTTCGCTTACATGGAGTACCGGATGAGGTTATTTCGGATCGAGGGGTGCAATTCACTTCTAGGTTTTGGCAAAATTTCTGTGCAGCATTGGACATTAAAGTAAACCTTTCTTCTGCTTTTCATCCCCAGACTAATGGACAGACCGAACGAACCAATCAAACCCTGGAGCAGTATCTCCGCTGCTTTATCTGCCACCTACAGGATGATTGGGTGGATCTACTTCCATTAGCTGAGTTCTCGTATAACAACTCTCAGAGTGCCTCCACTAAACAGTCTCCTTTTTACTCTAATCTAGGTTATCATCCTAACATTCTACCACGATTTCCCATAGAAACGCCTTTACCAGCAGTGGCTGAAAGAATCACGTCTTTACAGAAGAATATGGATCTTCTAAAGGAAAATCTGGAATCGGCTCAAGAAAGGTACAAGAAAGCAGCAGATAAATTTCGTAAACCTGCACCAGCTTTCAAGGTAGGAGACTTGGTCTGGCTGTCAACCAGAAATCTTAAGTTAAGGATTCCATCGTCTAAGTTGGGACATAAGTACATTGGACCCTATAAAATCAGTAAAATTATAAGTGCCGTTGCTTGTCGTCTTCAACTGCCCAGAACTATGAGAATCCACCCTGTCTTTCATGTATCCCTACTAAAGGCTGCGACACCCAATACGTTTCCTGGACGTTCCTCTCCTTGCCCTGACCCAGTGCTAGTCGATGGTCAGGAAGAATTTGTGGTGGAAAGGATTTTAGATTCCAGGTTGTATAGAAATCAGTTACAATATCTGATTAAATGGCAGGGCTACCCAGTGGAGGACAACTCATGGGAACCGGTCAATAACGTTAATGCTCCTCGCTTGCTCCGTCAGTTTCATCAGAGGTACCCACACAAGCCTGGTCTGAGGTCATCCGGAGGTTGTCCTTAAGGGGGAGTAATGTAAGGTTCTATGTATATATTCCTGAAACTCAGTTTGTTCGTCAGCCATTTTACTTTCTGTCTTGCTGCAGCTATCTTGCCCTCAGTCAAAATGGAGTTTCCAGCTTGCATGTTCCCGCCCTGATTCTCTCCTTTGCTTCTTAAGCAGCCACAGCTGAGCAATCAGTGCTTCAGAATCTAGCCTGCAGTGAACCTGTGACTTGACTCCTGTAAGCCTTGGACCTTGTACTCCAGCTATTCCTACTGAGGAACTCTGAAGCACTTGTGGACTCTGAACCCTGCTCTTTGAAAGACCCACGTTTGCATGGACTTACGGTAACAGAGAAGAAGATCCTGAATCTGTATTGGAGAGTGATTGCTGAGCTTGGATTACTCTGGCCTGCTGTGTCTCCTGTTTCTGTGTCTGCAAACTGTGTGACTATTTCTGCCAACTTGTATGAAGTAATACAGGACTTTTCTATATCAAACCTGTGACTCCTGTGTTTTCATCGCACCCAAGCACAAGACGCTATATGAACTGTACTACATACATTACATCATGTTTGGGAAAATGTACCAAAAATAGTAACAGATATATGGTACTGTATCAGAAGCGTACAGCTGCATACAGTGTAGGGGAAAATTTCAATCTCCATATATATTTCCGGAGTCACACACGGACGCTCAATCAGTATAGATTTGACCGTAATACAAAGAGCAGATATACGGTACTGTATCAGAAGCGTACAGCTGTATATAGTGTAGGGGAAAATTTCAATCTCCGTATATATTTCCGGAGTCACACAAAGACACTCTCTCAGTATGGATTTGACCGTAATACAAAGAGCAGATATACGGTACTGTATCACAAGTGTACAGCTGTATACGGTGCAGAGGAAAATTTCAATCTCCGTATATATTTCCGGAGTCACACACAGATAGCCAGCATGTATTTGTCCGTGATACCAGCCGGTACACGGTAGTGTGTGAGGAGCGTACAGCTCTATACGGTGTGGGAAAAAATGAACGCTCGGTAACTGTGCAGAAAAAAAAAGAACAAAAGTATTAGTGCTGTGTAAAAAGCAGTCTGCACAGCAGTGTACACACAGCAATACAGCTATCAGGCAGCCTAATAACCAGTGCTGCCGCACACAAGAAAATCCTCCCCTGTCACTGCACACTAACTGTACAGCACAATTGCTATCAGCACAAGCACATTCTCTTTCCAGCCCTAACTCTCTCCCTATTGATAAACAGCGTCAGAAACCTCTCCCTACTGTTAAGATCGGCAGAAGTTAAATGGCGGTCGGCAGTCAGGGCTTGTATAGCCACTATGACGCCCCCCAAAGCAAGCCAATCACTGCAATGCCCTTCTCTAACATGGTGGTGGCCGCTGCCCATGTCATCTCGTTGCCCACAGTGTACGTCCTTGCTCATTGACTGAAAAAAGGCGCCTGAAAGCATTCTGGGAAATTCGACTTTGGCGCTCGTTTTGCCGACCGCATGGCCGACTGCACGCTAGGGTCAGGTTTCGGCCAACGAAACCCGACTTTGGCGAAAGTCAGCGACTTTTGAATCTGACCGACCTGTTTCGCTCAACACTAATGTACACGCTTGCACCCCATCTTGACTGAAAAAAACAAATGTAGAAATTTTTGCAAATTTATAAAAAAAAACTGAAATATCACATGGTCATAAGCATTCAAACCCTTTGCTCAGAATTGAGTAGAAGCACCCTTTTGAGCCAGTAGAGCCATGAGTCTTGGGAATGATGCAACGAGTTATTCACACCTGGATTTGGGGATTCTCTGCCATTCTTCCTTGCAGATCCTATCCAGTTCCGTCAGGTTGGATGGTGAACGTTGGTGGACAGTCATTTTCAGGTCTCTTCAGAGATGCTCAATTGGGTTTAGGTCAGGGCTCTGGCTGGGCCAGTTAAGAATGGTCACAGAGTTGTTCTGAAGTCACTCCTTTGTTATTTTAGTTCTATGCTTAGGGTTATTGTCTTGTTGGTAGGTGAACATTCCGCCAAGTCTGAGTCTTCATATGTCTTGCACTGAGGAGAGGCTTCCGTCGGGCCACTCTGCCATTAAGGCCCAACTGGTGGAGGGCTGCAGTGATAGGTGACTTTTGGAACTTTCTCTCATCTCCCTACTGAATCTCGGGAGCTCAGCCACACAGAGCTTGGGGCTCTTCTTTATCTCTCTCACCAAGGCTCTTCTCCCACGATTGCTCAGTTTGGCTGGATAGCCAGGTCTAGGAAGAATTCTGGTGGTCCCCAACTTCTTCCATTTAAGGATTATGGAGTAAACTGTGCTCTTAGGAACCTTGAGTACTGCAGAAATTCTTTTCTAACCTTGGCCAGATCTGTGCCTTGCCACAATTCTGTCTCTGAGCTCCTTGGCCAGTTCCTTTGACCTCATGATTCTCATTTGGTCTGACATGCACTGTGAGGTTTTATAAAGACTGGTGTGTGCCTTTACTAATCAAGTCCTATCAGTTTAATTAAACACAGCTGGAATCCAATGAAGGACCTCAAGGAGGATCACAAGGAAATGGACAGCATGTGACTTAAATATGAGTGTCTGAGCAAAGGGTCTGAATACTTATAACCATGTGAAATTTTGTTTTTTCTTTTTTAATAAATTTGCAAAAATTTCTACATTTGTTTTTTTTTCAGTGAAGATGGGGTGCAGAGTGTACATTATGAGAAAAAAATAGACTTTTTTAAATTTGCCAATTGGCTGCAATGAAATAAAGAGTGAAAAATTTAAAGGGGTCTGAATACTTTCCATACCCACTATACTATCCTGTTTAGGTTTTACATATCACAGTAGTTTGGACAGGTCTACAGCATTGTAGATCATCCAGACGTACTTCCCTATATCAGAATTTTTACTACACTGAATTTTTTCTTGGTGTTTTAATAAAATTTAATAAATAATTGTTTTAAGGGTATACACTGTCCCTTACTTATATCAATGACTGCTAAGAAAAACCCATTGCAAGTGGACACACACTGAGAGGGTTGTGTTTCTAACAGCCCTGCAGAGTTGAATTAATGCCTTTTTAGAAGATCCTAATAAACTAAAAAGCGACTAAGACCTTCATAAACCACCCTGGACTTATTTGAAACCTCTTTGAAAAATCTGGGAAAAAAAATGGCCAGTTCTGGCCAAAAAGAAGGAGCTGCAGCTTCACAGTCACGATGGTCACAGCATCAGCTGTTTCAGACTAGGATACTTCACAGTGTGATTAAAATCTCCCTTCCAGCTCCAGAGAAATCCCAGATGCAGAGCTGAAGAAGCTAAAGGCGTCAGCATGTGATGTGAGATGCCACTGGCACGCAGTCTTGTATAACACACACAACCTACAGTTGAAACCAGAAGTTTACATACACTAAATAAAAAGACACAGACATATGCATGATGTTTTTCTCAATATCTGACATGAAATCAGAATAAACCTTTCCTGTTTTAGGTCAATTAGGATTACCATAATTATTATTTGCCTAATTCCAGAATAATGAGTGAGAATATTTTAGAGCATTTTTATTACTTACTGCAAAGTCAAAAGTTTGCAAATATTTCATTAGTGTTTGGTACCATTGCCCTTAAACTGAATGACTTAGGTCAAACATTTATGATATCCTTCCACAAGCTTCTCATAATAGTTGGTCGGAATTTGGGCCCATTCCTCCTGACAAAACTCGTGTAACTGATCCAGGTTTGTAGGTCGCATTGCTCGCACTTTCCTTTTCAGCTTGGCCCATAAATTTTCACTTGGATTGAGATCAGGGCTTTGTGATGGCCACTCCAAAACATTGACTTTGTTATCCTTAAGCCACTTTGTTACCATTCTAACAGTATGCTTCAGGTCATTGTCCATATGGAAGTCCCATTTACGCCAAAGCTTTAACTTCATGGCTGATGTCTTGAGACACAGCTCTGGCAAAAATTAACAGATCACTGCAAAATTTTCAGTTTGTCTGATTTTTCTCTTTAGACCAGGGTTAGACTTGCGAGATACTCGCAGGAGTTTCGTGCGAGTCTCTCACATCAACAACGGGCGCTGCTGCCGGCACTCGGACCGCAGCGTGTGAGTTTCTCACAAGTCTGACCCCGGCCTTATAGGTATATTTTTGAGTAAAATGTAAATTGCTCTTTTATTCTATAAACTGACATGTCTTCAAATTTTTAAGCACTAAATTTTGTATTTATTTTCAGAAAATGAGAAATGGTCAAAATGACAAAAAAATGATTGCAGCCCTCAAATAATGCTAAGAACACAAGTTCATAGTCATTTAGAAACAACAATACTAATGTTTTAACTCAGGAAGAGTTCAGAAATCAATATTTTGTGGAACAACCCTGATTTTTAATCACAGCTTTCATGCGTCTTGGCATTTTTTCCACCAGTCTTTCACACTGCTTTTGGGTGCCCTTATGCCACTCCTGGTACAAAAATTTCAGCAGTTCTTCTTTGTTTGATGGCTCGTGACTATCTTCCTCTTGATTACATTCCAGAGGTTTTCAATGGGGTTCAGGTCTGGAAATTGGGCTGGCCATGACAGGGATTTGATGTGGTAGTCCTTCATCCACACATTGATTGACCTAGCTGTTTGGCATGGTGCACTGTCCTGCTGTAAAAGACAGTCCTGTTGGAGAACATTGCCTGAGTAGAAGGAATCAACAGTTTTTCCAGGATAACCTTGTATGCGGCTTGATTCATACGTCCTTCGCAAAGATTAACCTTCCCAATTCCGGCCTTGCTGAAGCATCCCCACATCATCACCGCTCCTCCACCAAATTTCACAGTGGGTGTAAGACACTGAGCTTGTACGCCTCTCCAGGTCTCCGTCTAAGCATTAGACGACCAGGTATTGGGCAAAGCTAAAAATTAGACTCATCAGAGAAGATTACCTTACTTCAGTCATCAGTCATCTACGGTCCAATCCTTATGGTTTTTGGCAAACTTCAGCCTGGCTCTCCTTTGCTTCTCATTGCTGAAAGGCTTTTTTTCTAGCTTTACATGACTTGATCCATGCCTCTAGGAGCCTGTTACGAACTGTTCTTGCCGTGCACTTCACCCCAGCTGCCATTTGCCATTCCTTTTGTAGGTCACTTGATGTCATCCTTTGGTTGCGGAGTGACATTCAAATAAGATGACGGACATCCCAGTCAGTGGAGAGTCATTTTTGCCCTCTGCCGGTCTGTAGCTTTGTTGTCCCCAATGTCTGCTGCTTGACCTTGTTGTAATGAACTGCAGTCTTAAAAATTTTAACGATGGAGGCAATATGACGCACACTGTGTCCCTCTGCTATTAAAGCCAGAATTGAGCCCTTCTTTTCCTCACTCAAGACATTTCTTTTCAACTCTTTTGGCATGGTTAAAATTTATTTCTTCATTCCTATTACTTTTGGGATATTACTAGCACTTGTTTTGCCATCCAGCTTGTCCTATTGCAAGAGGATTGTGAACACCACAGCAGCGTTTTTATACTTTCCTTCATTAAATAAGATTTGGTTCAGGTGATCACCTAATCAGAAGCTCATTAAGTAGAATGAGGTATACACTGGTTGGAATTCAACTGACACTGGAATGGAAAGGCTGTCAGACATGTAGAGAAGCTGATTTTTATAAAACTATGCAGTGGTCTCTTAATTTTTGCCAGAGCTGTATTAATTAAGTATTGCATTTAATCTTCTTTTCTCATGATGCCATCTATTTTGTGAAGGGCACCAGTCCCTGCTTAAGCAAAACACCCACAACATGATGATGCAACCCCCATGTTTCACAGTTGTGATGGTGTTCTTAGGCATTGAAGCTTCTCCCTTTTTCCTCCAAATGTAACGATGGTTATTATGCCCAAAAAGTTTCATCAGACCACAGGACATGTCTCCAAAAATTATGTGTGTATTTGCAAATATTAATCTGGCTTTTTTGTTTCTTTTGGAATAATGGCTTCTTTCTGGCAGAGTGGCCTTTCAGCCCATGTTGATACAGTATACGTTTCACTGTGGATATTGACACAATCTTACCAGCTTCCGCCATCATCTTCACAAGGTCTTTTGCTTTTGTCCTTGGGTTGATATGCACATGGATAAAAGCACGTTCATCTCTGGGACACAGAACCCATCTCCTTCCTGAGCGGTATGATAGTTGGACATTCCCATCTTGTTTGTACTTGCATATAATTGTACAGATGAAAGACACCTCCAGGTATCTTGAAATTGTAACCGAGGATGAGCCAGACTTGTGCAAGTCCACAATTCTCTTCTTGATATATTGGCTGATTTCTTTAGACTTTCCCATGTTACTACACAAAGAAGCAGTGTGTTTCAGGTGTGCATTAAAATACATCCACAGGTGTGTCTCTAACTCAGATTTTGTCAAACAACCTATCAGAAGCTTCCAAACACATGACATCATCATATGGGCAGTCCAGAATTGTTTAAAGACATAGTAATCTTAGGTATATACACTTTTGACTTTGCAGTAAGTAATATAAATGCCTTATAACATTCTCTCTCATATTATTCTGGCATTTGGCAAATAATAATTATGGTAATCCTAACTGACCTAAAACGGGAAAGTTTTATTCTGATTTTATGTCAGATATTGAGAAGAACATGCATATGTGTCTTTTTATATAGTGTATGTAAACTTCTGGTGTCAACTGTATGTATAATGTGAGTGAATTAGTGTGCCTCATCCCCAGCAGTGTCCACTGCTGTGTTTGCTCTATTTCTGAGTCACTCCCACATAAAGATGGGCGAACCTGAACTGCCTGCATCAGCCTATGCCTGTTGGCACTAATAACAGTGAAAGCTTGCGGCTGCCAATGGCAATCTTCATCAGCCGGCTCCTACGCTATAAATAAAATTAAAAAAACAGTGTGAGTTGCACTGTATTTTTGATAACCAGCCCGGAAAAACTGACAACTGCAGGTTGCAACCTTCAGATGTCAGCTTTCTAAATGCTGGTTACCAAGAATAGAAGGGTTCCCACGTTTTTTTCAAATTATTTAAATAATTTAAAAAAAAACGGTGTGGAGTGCCTCCATTTTTGACAACCAGCCAAGCTAAAGTAGGCAGCTGAGGCCTTTATTCTCAGGCTGGTAAAGGGCCATGAATATTGGTCCCCCCCAGCCGCCCAGAAAAAGCACATCTATTGAATTCGCCAATTCTGGTGATTTAGCCGGCTTTTCCCACTTTCCCTGTGTTGGTGGCAAGTGGAGTTTATTTTTTGGAGGTTGATGTCACCTTTGTATTGTCCGGTAACATCAAGCCCACGGCCTAGTAATGGAGACACATCTATAAGACGACTATCTATTACTAATCCTATAGTTGTATTGTAAATAAACACAGCCAGAGTAAAGTCCTTTATTTAAAATAAATAAACAAACACACTTTTACTTTTTTATTTAGAAATAACAAACAGTTATACTCACCTAACGCCCATTCCATTGACGCCATTGTATCCTGTAAAAAACAAAAACAAAAAAGAACCATATCCTTCACCTGTTCGTCATACTGTCCCATGCTGTAATCCATGTCTGGGTATAAACAGTTTTCAATCTGGAAGCTGCCAAGATGTGACGGTCCAGGCTGAGAAGCACTGGGGAATGATCTGCTGCAAGCTCAGACTTAGTGACTGTCCGTGACGTCATCAAGGTTACCGCAGGTCACTGAGGCTTTGTTCCCAGCCGAACTTCTGAACTACGGTGAGATCACCACTAGCACAGTGAGAAAAAGACTCACGGTGCAGTGATGAGCTTGAAGAGTTGACCGGGTGAATAGCTGCGGGCTTGATGTCACCGGACAATACAAAGGTGACATCAACTCCACAAATATGAACCCCTCTTGTTACTGCCACAAGGCAAGTGGGAAGAGCTGGGCAAAGTGCCAGAATTAGCTCATCTAGTAGATGCGCCTTTTCTGGACAGGCTGCTATTTTTAGGCAGAGGGGGCAATGTCCATGGCCCCTTACCATTCCGAGAACACCAGCCCCTAGCTGTCTGCTTTAGCTTGGCTGGTTGTAAAAAAATGGGAGGATCCATGCCATTTTTTTTAAATTACTTAAATAATTTAGAAATAATGATAATTTTTATTTATATAGCGCCACCATATTCCCAGCACTTTACAATTCAACAGTTCATATACAAGTCATAAGTAACAACGTTAAAGATAATACAATAATTAAAGCAAAAATAGTGACGGCACTGCCTATAAGAGCTTACAATTTACAATGTGGTGGGCAAGACACAAAGTCCAGGGGCTACTTTAATAATAGCAAGAGTAAGCGGCGGCTGATGGGAGTATTCATCAGCCTGCACTCTAAATAAATAATAATAATAAAAAAAAACCTCTATCCTTGATAACCAGCCTTGCTAATGCTGACAACTGAGGGTTGCAACCCTCAGTGGTCAGTTTTGCCTATCTGGTTATCAAAAATACAGAGTAACCTATGTCTGTTTTTAAATTTATTTATTTATTTAGAGTGCAGACTGATTAATACTCCCATCAACAAAGAAAGAAAAATCTCTTTGCAGCTTGAGTCTGATGGGTTTCCCTTCTGTGGGCGTGTTGGCGAGGAGAATGAGGCAGCATCCTTCCCATGAGGCAAACATTCCTGAGATGTGGTTGTCCAAGGGGGAATTTTGTAACCGCCCAATTAAAAAACTTTTTTCTTAAAGGAGCGTTTGATGATGTAACGGTACTAAATAGGGTTGCTCATATGCCGGGGCATATGGCAGATACCCTTATCTTGTCATGAATGGGGAGTTATTACATTGTGTCCTGTCCCACCTGTCAGTTGACCTTCTCAGTCGCTCATTTCTGTAGTCCCTTAGTACCATTACCTATCATTGATGTCCCATTTAATCGGATAGTGATGGACTTAGAGGGATCCCTGGTCAAGTCCACCAAAGGACATCAGTATATCCTAATGGTCCTGGATTATGCAATAGGATACCCGGAGGTGGTACCATTGACAAACTCCTCTGCTAAGAGCATAGCCCATGACCTGGTGCATATCTGTTCTCAGATGGGACTGCCGAAAGAGATCAAGGCACTCAGTTCATGTCGAAAGTCATGAAAAAAACTGTGCAAAGCCTTGCAAATCACACAACTCTGGACCTCAGTGTACCACCCGCAGACGAACAATCTTGTGAAAAGGTTTAATAAAACCTTGAAGACAATGCTAAAGGTTATACAGAACGACAGCCAAGGCTGGGACTGTCTGCTATTCTTCATCAGAGAAGATCCCCATGCCTTTACAGGGTTTTCCCCATTTGAGTTGTTGTATGGCTGAACCCGTGGACTCCTTAATATAGCGAAGGAGACTTGGGATGCAGAGGCTACACTCTACAGGAGTGTAATAGAGCATGAGGCTCAAATGCAAGAATGGATTGCTGATGTGATGTCCAGTATGAGAGCACCTCCTCCAGGTGCAAGAGACTTAGTCAAAGGTGTACAATCGGTCGGCAAAGGTGAGACAGTTAAGCCCTGGGGATCAGGTACTAGTGTTGGTACCCATAGCAGAAAGTTAATTTCTGGATACGTTGCAGGGCCCCTACGAAGTGATAAAAATAGTTGGCATCTTTAACTATAAAGTCCACCAACCAGGGAGAAGGAAGCTCTATCAAGTGTATCACGTCAACCTGATCAAGTCAAGGTGAGATAGAGAGCTAGTGGAAGCTTCGTGTTTGGTGGCTAAGTCTGAAGCCGACATGGAAGATGTCACGTGCCCAAAAGCAGCAGTACTGTCACACTGTTCTGTCTGTACTTGATTGTCGGCGTGACAATGCATGTCTGTGCCTTAACCCTTTGCTCCTTTTCCCCCTAATTGAGCTGGGATACTGTTATCCGTTACCTGTATATGGATGCTGCTCAGTTCCCAGCTCCGCTGCGTAGCCGTGCATGTGTGGGTGTCTCCGCTGCGCTGCATGACCATCCGCATGTGCGTTCCCTGGCTATTGCTGTGGAAGATACCCGTAGGTCAAGGTCCTCTGCAGTGGTGCATGACTTACTACGTGTGTTTAGGCTGCAGCCATTTCCAGGTGCCCTTGCTGTGCTGATTTGTGTCTGGCTGCATAGGGTGCGCGGGCCACACCTGCCTGCTTTTATCAGGGTTAGTGTGTGTAATTGAAATGCTGTCCCCAGCCAATTGCTGAGTTGCAGCTCATATATAAAGGCTCCCTGCCCTATGGGCAGGGCCTTAGCTACTCACATAGCTTCTGAATCTTGCCATGTGTGTTGTGTGTTCCTGTACCTGTCCCTGCGCCTATCCTAGAGGCGGTAATTCTAGGCTTGAATCCCTGATCCTGGACCCTTCCCTGCGCCTTTCCTGGAGGCGGTAATTCTAGGCTTGAATCCCTGTTCCTGTACCCGTCCCTGAGCCTATCCTGGAGGCGGTAATTCCAGGCTCGCCTATCCTGGAGGCGGTAATTCTAGGCTTGAACCCCTGATCCTGTACCCGTCCCTGCGCCTATCCT
The DNA here is from genome assembly GCA_033576555.1 of Oophaga sylvatica. Taxonomy (NCBI): domain Eukaryota; kingdom Metazoa; phylum Chordata; class Amphibia; order Anura; family Dendrobatidae; genus Oophaga; species Oophaga sylvatica. The sequence continues at coordinate 56,784,597 of JARQOD010000003.1, forward strand.
GGAGGCGGTAATTCTAGGCTTGAATCCTTGATCCTGTACCTGTCTGTCTGAACTGTGTCTGCTGTGCTATGTTCCTGAATCCTTCTGTGTCCTGAACCCTGTGCCCAGTGACTGTCATCTTTTGCTAACTGATTTTCTTTGATACAACCTGGGTTCATCTTGGAAGGAGGAGTCCGGTGTGGGTGTGCTGAGTTTCTGTTACTCTGTGCTCAGCTTGTTTTTGGTGCAATCCCCGGCCGGCTCCAGTTGAGCCTGGCGGGGCTTGCACCAGACCGCTTGGGTTCCTTTTTAGATCGCTTCCAGATGTCCGGATCCGATCCTTCCCTGCCTGATGTCCGGTCTGTGTTCCTGATTCCATGTTCCTGATGTCCGGTCCGTGTTCCTGATTCCATGTTCCTGAGTCCGTGTTCCTGATTCCATGTTCCTGAGTCCGTGTTCCTGATTCCATGTTCCTGATGTCCGGTCCATGTTCCTGAGATCCAGTCTGTGTTCCTGATGTCCAGTTTCCAGATGTCCGGTTCGTGTTACTGAGATCGAGTCTGTGTTCCTGATGTCCAGTCTGTGTTCCTGATTCCATGTTCCTGTGTCCATGTTCCTGAGTTCCAGTTCGTGTTCCTGAGTTCATGATCCTGATGTTTATGTGTTGTTACTCCAGTAAACTTTATTTCCTCTATACCTGAAGTTCTACATGGCTCTTCTTGGTCCACATGCTCAGCTGCCACAGAACCCCGGTCTCTGCCCTTCCCTAGTTTGGGTAGGCCGGGTCCCCCTCTGCGGTATGGAGGGTCCACATTGCGTCCCTGGGGGGCGCCCGCCCCACGCCGTGGTGGTCGGTCAGCGTGGAGGCGATGATGGGCTGAGCCGCTTCTCGGCGGCTGCAGCCAATCGTGACAAGTACCAAGAATTGCTTCATCGAAACAGAGACCTATTTTCAGAGTTCCGGAGTTCTAATCGTCATAGAACATGAAGTCTTCACAGAGCCTTGTGTCCGGGTCAATTTGAAGCAATATCAGATTCACGAACCTTGCCGAGAGGTAATCTCGAAGAAAGTGAAGAAAATGTTAAACCTAGGAGTCAGTGAAGAGTCCAAGAGCAGCTGGTCAAGTCCCATAGTCTCAGTGCCGAAAACAGATGAAGAATGCAATGATTACCGGAAACTCAATGAACTTTCTGAATTTGACAAATATCCAATGCCGAGTGTTGACGAGCTTATTGAAATGCTAGGGCTAGCCCGGTACATTAATATTCTGGACCTCATGAAACGGTATCGGCAGATTTCTCTGTCCAAAGAGGCCAAAAAGAATTATAGAATGTTAGAGTTGGAAGGAACCTCCAGGGTCATCATGTCCAATCCCCTGCTCAATGCAGGATTCACTAAACCACGTCAGACAGATGTCTGTCCAGCCTCTGTTTGAAGACTTCCATTGACAGAGAACTCACCACTTCTCATGGCAGCCTGTTCCACTCATTGATCACACTCACAGTCAAAAAATATATTCTCAAAATATATAATCTTTATCTTCTCACTTTCAGTATCATTACATTGCTTCTTATGTTTCCATGTACAAATGAGAATAAGGATGATCCCTCTACACTGTGATATCCCTTCAGATGTTTGTATTCAGCTATTAAGTCTCCTCTTAGCCTTCTTTTTTGCAAGCTCTTTTAACCGTTCCTTGGAGGACGTACTTTGCAGTCTGCTCGCCATCCTATTAGCTCTTCTCTGAACTTGCTCCAATTTTTCAATGTCTTTTTTAAAATGTGGTGCCCAGAACTGGGTACAGTATTCCAGATGTGGTAAGACCAAAAAGGAGTAGAGGGGGATAATTACTTAACGTGATCTAGACCCTATGCTTCTCTTAACACATCCTCTTTGCCTTTTTTGCTGCTGCATCACACTGTTGACTCATGTGCAGTCTGTGATCTATTAGTAATCCCAATATATCATAGACTGCACGAGTCACAAGTCAGACTATAAAGGGAGTTAGTGGACAATATTCCGAGCTTCTGACAGAATGTAGATGTATATCCCAGTATGGTACAGTAAGGTCGTGGTTTATTTCAACGAGTTTCGAAGTTTATAACGTCTTCAGTAAAAACCACATGGCTCCACTGTGGCTGATTTTCTACATTATACGAGTCTTTAACAGACTGTACAGGTGAGTTTAATCTGAGTGCTAAACTAACTATTTTTCGAATAAGACCCTATTTGCGCTGATTTCTCCTACAGTTTCTTGGTTGTCATGAGTCAAAAGTGTGATGCAGCAGCAAAAAAGGCAAACACAGTTATAGTTTGTATTAAAAGAAGCATAGAGTTTAGATCACATCTAGAAGATGTCTAAACGTCTAGAAGAGGGCCTTTTTCAATGCCAGATGGTTGTTTCTAGTATGTTAGGTTGCAATTTGGGTTTCAAGGAGCTCCAGTCACCTTCCAGGGAGCCATGAACCAAATCCTAGCTCCCCATAAGATGAACGCTGCAGCTTACCTGGATTACATCATGATTTTAAAATAGGATTTGTGAAGCCATCTAAGCATAGTCCAAGCTATATGTAATGATTTAAGGAAAATGGGGTTTTCCATCAACCAGAAATGTGCCATGGGGATGGAAGAAGCCAAGTACTTAGGCTATGTCGTACGGAGGAGCGAGATCAAACCAAGAGTGAATAAGGTTGACGCAATCCAAATTTGGCCACAGCCGCTGCAAAATAAGCAGGTCAGACAGTTTCTGGGCATCATGGGCTACTACCCTTAGTTCATTCCTAATTTCTCCATGATAGCGGGTACCTCTGACAGACTTCCTTAAGGGTACGAAGTTGGCTATGGCCAAGCGGAGACAGCATTCTAGGAACTGAAGATATCCCAGTATTAACAGTCAGTGTTAGTGGCTCTGGACTTCTCCAAGGAGTCTGTGCTCCAGACAGACGCATCAGATGTCGGATTTGGTGCAGTCTTGACTCAGGAAGGGAACGGTGAAGAACACCCGATAATGTACGCGAGTCGGAAACTGTCTTCCTGCAAAAAGAACTACTCCATTGTAGATAAGTAGTGTTTGGCCATAATGTGGGCGCTGGACACTTTAAGATACTACCTATTAGGCAGGAAGCTCAGGTTAGTGTCAGACCATGCCCCACTGAGGTGTATGTGAGAGAACAAGAGGAACAATGCCCAAGCGACCAGGTGGTTCTTTGCGCTTCAGGATTTTAGGCATAGGCCCAGAAAAACTAATGGCAATGCTGATGCTGTGACAAAAGTTCACTGAACAATGGTAGAAGGTACCAAACCACCAGACTTTGGGAAGAGGGGATGGTATGTAAGATGGTTGCCGGACATATCATTGACGGGAGATATTCATTACAGAAGTGGTTGTCCTCAGTGATGTGAGCTTAGAAGCAAGCTCCAGCATGTATGTTGCTGCGAGTGTTAATAGGGCATGGCAAGCGTTGGGATTACAAGCACTCAGAGAGATGGATGGGACTGGCTGCTCACATATCTCTTACCCGGGCATTTTATGAATATAATAAGCCAGATTACTTACCGGTAATACTCTTTTAATGAGTCCACAACAGCACCCACTTGGAGAGAGGGATCCGCCCATAGGAACAGGAAACCTACAGAGATTAAAAAGAGGGTGGTCCGCCTCTCCTCCTCAGTTGGATTTCAGAGTACCGGAGGACCGTCAATATTAGGCAATTATATTTTTTTATGTTCTTAATTACATTCAAGAAGGTATACACGCAGTATGTTAATATTCAGGAAGGGTCGTGAGTGGGTGCTGTTGTGGACTCATTAAAGAGCATTACCGGTAAGTAATCCGGCTTTTTACCCTTCGCCACAACAGCACCCAATTGGAGAGACTTTCAGAGACCTTCACCTGGGAGGGACCACCGTGCTGAGGACCACTCTACCAAAGGCTAGGTCAGAGGAGGATGACAAATCGAGCCTCTAGTGATTGTAGAAGGTGGAAGGAGACGACCAGGTTGCGGCCTTACATATAGACTCGATCGAGACATCTCCCCTTTCTGCCCAGGAGGATGCCATAGCACTGGCGGAATGCGCCCTCATGCCCTCTGGAGGATCTTCATTTTTTGTGGAATACGCCAGACAGATCGCATCTCTGATCTACTGAAACAGGGTAGCTTTTGTGACACCATATCCCCTCTTCCGGCCCTGGAAGGATATAAAAAGAGCCCTACTCTTCCTCCAGCTAGTGGATCTTTCAATATACTTTAATATTACTCTCTTCACATCTAACGTGTGAAATTTTTCTTCTAATGGAGTGGAAGGGTCACTAAACAATGAGGGAAGGTGGATTTCCTGCGATCTGTGGAATCTTTCAGCTACTTTTGGCAGATATGAGGGGTCAGGTTTTAGTATTAACTGATCCTGGAGTGTTAGTAGGAATGGAGGATCTATGGATAATGTTTGCATGTCGCTGACTCTCCTATTCGAGGTTAACGCCACTAAAAGTACCGCTTTGAGAGATATATTCTTAAGGGGTATTGAATCTAGTGGCTCGAAGGGCGGACCTGTTAGGGCATCTAGGACCAGGTTTAGATCCCAAGGAGGAATTCTAGAAATATGGACTGGTGTTATTCGTTCACATGCAGTGTTGAATCTAGATATCAAATTCAAATTCAAAGAAGCTTTATTGGCAGGACTAAATACACATTAGTTTTGCCAAAGCAAGTGTACAAAAGGGGGATAGGGATGTTGAGTAGGGGCAGATCCAGGGTGGGGGCTATGGAAGTCCATGGCATAGGGAGGGGTGATGGGGGCGCAGGTCCAGGGTGGGGGCTATAAAAGTCCATGGCATAGGGAGGGGTGATGGGGGCAGATCCGGGGTGGGGGCTATAGAAGTCCATGGCATATCATAGTTCTCTTTCTCGCAGTCTATGACATTCGCTCACATACCGCGCTGCTATCTCCGCTGCTCTCTCTTCTTCCCCCAGCAAGATATGTGTTTTCTCTTCCTCCTTCATGGTGATGAAATCCGGGAAGAGATGTGAGAGTCTCCTGAAGTGAGTGTCCCTCACTGCTGAGTATTTGGAGCAGTGTAGCAGGAAGTGGGTTTCGTCCTCTATGGCCTCCTGGTCACAGTGTTGGCATAGTCTTTCCTCCCTGGGCTTGTAGCTCTGCCTGTGTCGGCCGGATTCGATGGCCAGACTGTGAGCGCTGAGTCTATACCGGCTCAGGATCTGGCGGTCTCTGGGGTCCGGGAGTTTCTCCAGGTATGGGGCCAGACTGTAGTCTCTCTGTAGACTCCGGTACATGGTCAGTTTCTGGGAGCTGATGATGTCGTTCTTCCAGTCACTGACATACCTCTCCTGGCCTTCGTCTACCATCTTCCTGATTTCGGCTTTTGTCAGGTTGTTGTGATTGGTGTTCTGGTCAGGTTGGGTTTGGGTGAGCTGTTCCGAGGGTCCTAGTTTTTCTGTTTCACCTACGTGTGTCAGGGCTTTATGGTGATGGGAGCTTGGATTGCTCCTACGTAGGTGAGCCCGGAATGACAGTGCCCTCTTTAGAACCGTTAGGTGTAGAGGGAATCTGCCCAGCTCGGCCCGGCAGGCACTGTTGGAGGTGCTCCGATGGACTTGGAGAAGGTGCTTGCAGAATTCCAGGTGGTATATTTCTGTTGGGCTGGAATCCCATCTTGACCAGTCTGGGTAGGTTGAGGACCCCAGACTTCACTGCCATACAGGAGCATCTATTGCCTGCTAGATTATAACTATAGAGGGCCCCAAGAGCGGACACTTGGACTCTTAATGTATTAACGGATAATCCCAGATCTTTGCCCTTTTGTAGAAACTCTAAGATTGGTTTTATTGGGATCTCTCTAGAGTTGGGACTCGTATGGAACTCTAGGAATTTCCTCCATATCTTGGTGTAAATTCTAGTAGTAGTCGGCTTCCTACTTTAAGAGAGTGCTGATTAATCCCTCCGAGAATCCTCTTGTTCTCAATATTTCCCCCTCATGTTCCACGCTGTCAAGTGGAGACTGTCCACTTGAGGGTGGAAGAATGGACCCTGAGAGAGAAGCCTGGGGGTTGAGGGAAGTACCCAGGGATCTGTCATCGACATCGTTTATAGGCATGAAAACCAAGGTCTCTTGGGCCAGAATGGAGCTATCAATATCACTCGCGCCTTGTCCGCCCTAATCTTTCTGATGACTTGTGGTAGTAATATAATCGGGGGAAAGGCATACGCTAGCCTGAATTGCCACGGGCTTTGGAGGGCATCTAGGATTTCCAGCCTATCTGCCACGTTCAGAGAAACGAACCTCTGATCTTGTCTGTTTTGCTTGGTGGAAAAAAGATCTATCTGGGGACAGCCCCACAGTGACACAATGTCCTTGAATATTGCTCTGCTCAGGCACCACTCTCCTTGCTGTAGGGTGTGGTGACTCAGGAAGTCCGCTTCTGAATTGTCTACTCCTCTGATGTGGAGAGCTGAGAGAGAGACAAATTATTCTTTGGCTAGTGACAAAATTTTTCTTGTGGAAGACATTAATTTGTCCGAATGGGTTCCGCCTTGCCTGTTCAAGTATGCCACTACTGTGGTGTTGTCCAAGAGATTCTTACATGTTCTTCTTGTAGCTGTGGGAGGAAATTATATAGGGCATGACTCACCGCTTTTAATTCTTTTAAATTTTAGGAATCCTGTAACTCTTCTCTTCCCCATTGGCCTTGGGAAAAGGCTTTCCCCATGTGAGCTCCCCATCCTGTAGGGCTAGCATCGGTAGTAATAATACCGGAAGGTGTTATTACCCATGGCACTCCTTCTGATAATTTAGTATCATCTAACCACCACCATAGGGAACTCAGGACTACCTGGGACAAAGTAATCTTATCTGTTAAACGACCTCTAGCATAGGCCTCTTCTAACAGTATTTGGTGTTGTAGATCTCGGGTGTGGAACTGAGCCCACCTGACTGCCGGAATACAAAAGGTGAGGGATCCTAACAGGGACATTGCCTCCCTCCGGGACATGCGTGGTTTATTTATTGCTGCCCCGACTTTTGTTTTAATCGCTGATATTTTTACCTGCGGCAGTAGACATTTCTGCACTGTTGAGTCTAACTGGAGGCCTAAGAAGGATTGAATGTATTTCGGCTTGAGTCTGGATTTCTTGATGTTTATGACCCAGTCCAGAGCCTGTAGGGATAAGATTGCATCAGTATCTCTCTGCTACATCGTGCGACCGAGTTTCCTACTATCAAAAAATCATCAAGATAAGGTACTATTAAGGTATCCTTTTGTCGTAGGAAGGCCATTACTTCCAGCATCACCTTTGCAAAGACTCGTAGTGCTATAGAAAGACCGAACGGCATCACTTCAAAATGGAAATGATGTATGATGCCGTTTACAGAGACTGCCACTCTGAGGTATTTCTGATATCTGAAATGGATGGGAAGATGATAATAAGCATCTTTTAAATCTAAACCGGCCATCATACAGTTGGGAAAAAGCAGCTTAATTGTAGATTTGATGGATTCCATCTTAAACTTCTCGTTTTGGATGAATGTATTCAATTTTTTCAAACTGATAATTGTCCTAAATGAGCCGTCGGCTTAGAAACCAGGAAGAGGGGTGAATAAAATCCCCTTCCCTCCTGCTCCCTGGGTAAACGGACCAACACGTTTTTATTTACCAGGCTCAGAATCTCGATCTTGAGAGCTTGTTGTTGTGCTGGGCAGTTGAGGGATGTTATAATAAATGAATTATGGGGAACATGATGGAAATTTATTTTTAATCCATGTTCAATTATGTCCAGAACCCAGGAACTGGCAGTAATTTTTCCCCATTCCTGGAAGTATCTCAGTCTTCCCCTACTGGGGGGACTGGTTGTGCAGTATCTCTATTTACGGAAGGTAGATCCTTTAAACATAGCACCTTTGTTTTTTCCCTCCTTTGTCGCCCAGCGGTTTTGGTTTTCAGTTGGTCTTCCTCCACCAAATGGCCGTCTCCTGAACGCCCTCCTATAAGACAGAAGAGGGGGGTTAGGGAAGCCCTTTTTTCTCTCTATTGCTTTTGTAAGGATGTCGTCCAAGGTTTTTCCAAACAGAAACTCACCATCACACGGGATAGCACAGAGTTTTGCCTTGGACTGCGTGTCCCCCCTCCAGCTTTTGAGCCATAGACTACGTCTAGCGTTGTTGAGTAGGCCTGCTGTACTGGCTGCCAGACACAGTGAATCTGCTGAGGAGTCGGCTATAAAAGCAGCCGCACCTCGGATTAGAGGAATGGCGGCTCGTATTCTGTCTCTGGAGATCTTCTGTTCTACCTGCTGGTCAAGCTGATCAATCCAAACCAGCATAGAACGGGCCGTACAAGTACTGGCTATTGCTGGCTTAAATGTGCCGGTAGCAGCCTCCCAAGCTCTTTTGAGCGAGGCTTCAGTTTTGCAGTCAAAAGGATCTTTTAATATCCCTACGTTTTCTACTGGTAAGGATGATTGTTTTGAGGAGGAGGCAACGCCCGCATCAACCTTTGGAACTTTAGATCATTTTGACAGTTCCTCATTGCTGAAGGGATACCTTCTTTTTGAGGCCGAAGGAAGATAACTCCTTTGGTCTTGTTTCTCCATTCCTTTTTGACTAAGGTTTTTATGGCCGGAATTACGGGAAAGGCTCTTCTTTCCCTGTCCGCAAGACCTGCAAACATTACCTCTTGTATAGTTTGCGGTCCCTTCAAATCTGAACAACCCATGGTGTTCCTTACTGATTTTACCACACTGTCCATACTTTCTAAGGGAAAATATGAGCATCCTTCTATATTCGAAGAAGATGAGGATGACCCAGCGGTATCTGATACTACCACTTCCTCTGGATCAGAGTCAGAGCTAGAACTTATAAGCTTTTTAGTTCTTCAACGTGCGGGTACATTAGCCGACTGATTTAGGGCATGTAGTTCTTCCCTTATTATCGCTCTTATATCCGAAGTTGAAACTGACGCTTGCTGCACCGTTTCTTTTATGCATTTTTCGCACAACCTTTTAGGATAGGATTCAGATAGCGGGTTCTAAGGCACATTCCTTATTTTTTGCTTTCCATTTTTTCTTTCTAGGATGATTCATTAAGAAGGAGAGCGAGAGAGTGTGTCGTCAGCTTTATAGACAGATAGTGGTAAACTCACCTAGTGAAGCTGTCGGTACCGGTTCAAAAGTCGGCTGCACAGGTTTCGTGGCGTGAGTTCTGTGGCTTCTGTCGGAGGAACCCTGTTAGAGTGGTCTCTGGACAGATTCGCTGCAGTATCCTCTGCCTGGGGATGCGTGCCTTGTCTTGGAGACAACATGCTTGCAGGCCACCTTCTATCCTGTAGGGCCTTTTATTAGCCCCAAGCACCTGTGCTGCCCTCCGGTACCTCCCTCCCGGAGTAGGCGTGGCATGCATGTATGACTTAGTATCTAGCTTCAAAACCACGCTGCATAATATAAGATATATGCTACACATTTTTTTTTTTTTTAAAAAAGGGTGCTGGAGCTTTTTTTTTTTTAGAAGCAGCGCTTACAACTGTTACATTCAATCTTAGAAGTTCCCTGTTACCACTTCCTGTCGTGGTGCGCGCAGTGTATCTTTCGGCGTGTGCTACCGTCGTCACTCCTACAGGACATGGAGCGTTTCTTCGTTTCCTCTGGTCCCATGCGGGTCGGGACGGCTATAACCGGACCCCACGTGCACTATGGCACAGGAACTTCGGGCGGCCCTCCCCGGACCCAACGTTACTGGAACACCGCTTCTCAGACGAAGGGGGAGCCGGAATACTGCACTCCCCCAACGCTGCTTCTGGACCGAAGTCCCTGCCGCTCACATGGAGACTGCACAGGCGGCTCCTAGACCAGGTATTTCTTCTTTGTAGGGAAAATCCTGCAGTTCCTCATAGGAACAGGAAATCAACTGAGGAGGAGAGAAGGACCGCCCACTTTTATCTCTGTAGGTTTCCTGTTCCTATGGGCGGATCCCTCTCTTCAAGTGGGTGCTGTTGTGGCGAAGGGTAGAAAAGGAATTCCAGCTGTATCATTATTTCACAATGTGTGGAGGTAAGAAGGCCTCCAGTGTGAGGTCTCCAGACTAAATTGGCATACTGGATGTTATCCAGCCTGAGTGTCCTAGACTATCACTAAAGTGCAGTTGTTCGGACCGTTTGCTTTGCCTTCACTGAAAGGCCGTTTATTTCCTTTCCTTGTGGCATGGTTTATGGAGTCTTAATAAACCAGCCTGGACGTTTTACTTAAACCAACTTCTATGTCTACCTCAAACACAATTGAGAGAGTAGAAACTTTACACTTCTCCTATCAACAGCTCAGTGAAGAGCAAACACAACTCATATGACACACCAATCTCAGATGAAGATTCAAAAGGAACATTGGGGTCCTTCTGGTTTAGGATATGTGTCCATTTTTAGAAAACAAAGTTGTGCATGATGCTTACTTTATAGTTATCCAAACTGAGATGAATAAAAAAATTCAACCATTTTTAGTCACAGCATTTATCGATCACCTGAAATAATTTGTTTGCTGTATTGTATAGGTTGTTACAATTACACAAAGTATGTCATGTTTATTATAATTGTTTTATGTCTTTATTTTATCTTATAATGTACTGACATATAGAGATATCTGTAAAGATCTGTATGTATGTACCAGTCAGTACATGTAAATAAGAATGAGGTTTTTAGGTTTAGACAATTCTAGTGTACATAGCAGTAAAGCCTGTGGCTGGGAATATTATTGTCTTACATATCAGAGGTTACCGACACAAACATGCTTCATAACATGTTTAGAGACATCCATTGTGCACAGTGACCTGTGATGTACAGGACTGTGAGTAAAGAGCCATCTCCTTTGCAGAAGCTCAAAAACATGCTCTGGATGCAGTGGAGAAACATTCATACAAAATACTGTATATAAAAAAGACGGATTTTGGTAAGAACTTACCTGTAAAATCCTTTTCAGTGAAGGAAGGAAGGGAGACACATTACTAGTGGGTAGGCGGAGCCCCAGATAGGATTGACACCTCAGATTAAAAAAGAGTGTTGACCGGCCCCTCCAGCTCGGGCTCCTCCTACTCATCTCTCCAGTCGTACCCAAGCTTAAGGAAGAGCAATATCACCAGCGGAACAACATAACCCTTCTGAAGAACTTCAGAGAAAAAAACAAGAATACAGGTTATGCATGCATTTGGCAAAAAAAAACACACAGTTCCAGGTACTACTCACTGGACCTGATCACTGCGATGAGCTGGCAATGCTGGAACAGAGCCTTAGCGCGCCGACCTCAGCCCAGATAATCGCTATCAGAGAAGGGTCACGCCGCATCTGAAAACAACAACACACTTCTGCCATGGGAGGGAGCTGTGTTCCCTTCCTTCCTTCGCTGAAAAGGATTTTACAGGTAAGTTCTTACCAAAATCCGTCTTTCAGCAGCAGATGAAGGAAGGGAGACACATTACTAGTGGGACGTCCCAAAGCAGTCCAAAATTAAGGGTGGGAAAAAACCAAAACGAGGCAGAATCCCAACAACCTTGATAAATGCGCAATAGGCGCCAAATACAAGTTAACTAAAACTGAAACCACAGCCGCCTGTAGGACCCTACGTCCTAAGGCCGCATCAGTGGAAGCACTGATGTCCACCATATAAAAACTTTATAAACGTGTGGACGAAACGCCAGGTCGCCGCTCGGCAGAGTTGAGCTGCCGAGGCCCCTTGATAAAAGGCCCACGAGGAAGCCTCTGCCCTCGTGGAAAGAGCTCGAATCTTAATTGGGCAAGGTTCGCTTTTCAGTCGGTAAGCCTCCAAAATGGCCGACTGAATCCAACGAGCTACAGAGTCCTTGGAAGCTCGTTGACCATGCTGACGACCTGCTGGAATCACAAACAGAGAGTCTGACTACCGAAAACTTTGAGTAACAGACAAATAGAACTTCAAGGCCCGCACTAAATCCAACGTGTGCAAGGCCCGTCCCTTTGCATTCCTTGGGCCCGGGCAAAGCGAGGGCAACACAATATCCTGGTTAACATGAAATTGCGACACCACCTTAGGTAGAAAGTCGCTCCGTGTGCGAAGCACTACTCGATCCGGTAAAACTCCAGGAAGGGAGGCGAGCAGGAAAGAGCCGCCAACTCGGAAACCCATCTCAAGGAGGTGACCGCCACTAGGAAGGCAACCTTCCAAAAAAGTAAGGAAAAACTAGCAGAGCCCATAGGCTCAAAATGCACATGCTGAAGAGCCTCCAAGACAAGGTTAAGCCGCCAAGGGGACACAGACGTCTTCCGCGGCGGAAACTGACGGGTTACTCCGCGAAAAAAAGGAACGCACGTCCTTACGCGAGGCAATATCCTCCCGAAACAGCAAGGATAGAGCAGAAACCTGACCCTTCAGAGTGTTAACTGCCAAACCCTTGTCCAGCCCGTACTGCAGAAAGGCCAACAAAATGGGAATGGAAAAAAATGCTCGGGTTCCTTGAAGAACCCGAACACCACGAGAAGAAGGCTTCCCAAGTCTTGTGGTAAATCTTAGAGTAGCCGAACCTCTGGCAGCTCGCAGAGTGGCAATGACTTCGGCTGAAAAACCTCTACGGGTCAATATTTCGGTCTCAAGAGCCACGTCGTCAAACGCAGAGACTTCAAGTCCGGATGACGAACGGGCCCCTCAGTTAACAGGTCCGGGCGAAGAGGAAGTGGAAATGGAGGTGCCGCCAAAAGCGACACCAGTATCGAGAACCACGTCCTCCTTGGCCAATCTGGGGCTATCAACATAGCCGGGATTCTCTCCAGTCTGATCCGACGCAGCACCAGAGGAAGCAAAGATATTGGCGGAAACACATAGATTAGCTCGAATTTGGTCCCACGGAGCCACCAGAGCATCCACCGCCATAGCCTTCGGGTCCTTGTATCTGGACATGAAGGTCGATAACTTGGCATTGAACCTGGATGCCATCAAATCCACTTGGGAAGTTCCCCAACAGGAGCACAGCAGTGCAAAATTTTCGTATGGAGACTCCATTCTCCGGAATCCATCTTCTCGCGACTGAGGAAGTCCGCCGTGATATTCTGAACCCTGGAATGTGGACCACAGAGATGACTGGCACTCTGGTCTCGGCCCAAATCAGGATCCGAGACACCTCCACCATGAGCCTGGAACTCCTTGTCCCGCCTTGGTGGTTGATATACGCGACCGCCGTCGCGTTGACTGTCTGCACTCGGACTGGCAGACCGCTGAAAGGGACCGTCCAGTGTTGGAGGCAAAGGAAAATTGCCCTCAATTCCAGGATGTTGATCGGTAGAACAGACTCTTCCGATGACCATACTCCCTGAATCCAGAGATCGTTCCAGACACCTCCCCAGCCCGTCAGGCTGGCATCGGTGGTTATGACCGACCACCTCGGAGGAAGGAATGACTTCCCCAGGGATAACGCTCCTGGACGTAATCACCATCCCAGAGATTCTCGCACCCTGCGAGAGATGATGACACTGCAAACTAGCGAAGCCTGCGATCGATCCCAATGACTCAGAATGAGCCTTTGGAATGAAACTGGGCAAAAGGAAGTGCCTCCATGGACGCCACCATTAAACCCAGAAGGCTCATACACTTCCGAAGGGACATTACTGTCGAAGACTTCATAATCTGTATATGTCGGAGACATGCCCGCTGGTCTGGAGGTAGAGACACGACTGCCCGTACCGTGTCGAAATGCATTCCTAAAAACGGGATCGACTGCGACGGTTCCAGAGACGACTTCTCCCAATTGACCAGGCACCCGAAGTCCTCCAGGCGCTGAAGGGATAGACTGCGAGCCGTCACTGCCTCCTCCTTTGAGGACGCCACAATCGAAAGGTCGTCCAGGTAGGGAAGAATCGTAAGTCCCCATCTTTGAAAAATTGCCATGAGAGGCGCCAGAATCGTTGTAAAAACTCTGGGCGTTAAGGCCAAGCCGAATGGCCTAGCCACAAACTGGTATGACCTATGGCAAAACGAAGGAAGTGCTGGTGAGCCCTTCCGACGGGAACATGCAAATAAGCGGCGCGAATGTCGATTGACCAAAAAGACGTTCTGCGACAGGGCTGCCACAACGGAGCGAAGCGTCTCCATGCGAAATTTTCGGGTGTGGACATGCCGATTCAATCTTTGAGATCCAGAATAGGGCAAAATTTGTCCTCCTTTTTGGGGACCACAAAGAAGTTGGAATAAAAATCCTCTTCCCCGGTCCTCTGCGGAACCGGTATCACCACACCCTTCTGCAGAAGGGAATCGACCTCTCGCAGTAGAGCGGCAAATAGTTCGGCTCTGACGGAATGCGAGATTGGCAAAAACTGTCCGGGGGTCGAGAAAGAAACTCTAAGAAGTAGCCTGCTAACACAAACTGTGTCACCCAGGCGTCCGACACACGGGAAACCCAAGTCGGTTTGAATTGGAGTAAACGACCCCCCACTCGAGAGCGCTCGAGTGAGACCCAGACGTCAGTCCGCCTTAGCGGGTTTTTTGCCAGCTTCTGTCTTAACGGAAGTTCTGTTTCCAGGGTATGCGGAATTTCTGAGAATTCCCCTTTTTTTTTTTTTTTTTTAAAAAAGAGAGGGACGACCCAAACCCCCAGAGGGTTGGCCGGATCATCCCCTGAACCGAAAGGACCGCCGACAACTACCGGCACTAGTCCTGCCAGACGCAGAAGTCACAGCTCTGCGCTGCGGTAAAGCGGTTTCTTTTGCCTTTGCCTTGGCAATCAGCTCCATGAGGTCAGATTCAAATAGCTGACCACTTTGTAAGCTAAAGATAGCAAACCCTGCTTGGAAACCGCGTTCCACTGTCTAAGCCACAGTGCTCTTCTGACTGTGACTGCCGAGGATTGCGCCCTGGATAGCAGTGACGCAGTATCCTTCAACTTGAAAAGCCCCTCTACCTCGATAGAGGGGATCAATCTTGCCACGCCGTCCGTAGACGGTCCAACCGGCTCAGGGAAACTTTACACATAGATCCTTAATACTGAATCCATGACCCGTGGCCTCGCAGATGGATATTGTTGCCATCTCCGTTTTTCTGTCCAGCGGGTCCTGCAGATTCGCCTTCCCTTTACCAGGAAGATTTGCTAAGCTGGGATAAAGGGACTTCACTTCAGGAGAAGGGTCCAATTAACAATCAACTCCGTTTGTAAAGCCGTCGCGACCTATGCGACTCCTGAAACATCCGGGCCGACTTACCAGGACGTCTAGTTACCTCCTCCGGTAACTGTAACGTCCTCATGGCTCCAATAGAAAGTACGGCCCATGAGAGTGGCAGAGTGTCCCTGCCGATCCTCCTTGTCCGAATCGGACATCTTCGCTACGCGAGAAGGAAGGCACCGATTTGTGTCGCTTCCTTGAGAGGATCTAGCTGACACCCAATAACCTAGAAGGTCAGACAGGCCATCAATAGAAACTAGCGAGGGCCTCCATTTTGCCACTGGAACCTCCGACCGCTGCGCATGACACCGTCGAGGTCTGCGTGTCAGATACGCGAGACTGATCCTGTAGCGGATCTGGGAGACGGTCCGCATCGGACATGTCCTTGCACAGTATATGGCAGGTTAAACCTGTCAGTAACTAGAACAGAGTGTTTCTTAAAGAAAAAACAAACGCTGAAGGGATAAAGCTCTTAAAGAGAGAGCTACCCCAGCTGTCCCCCATTAAGAGTTAACCGCCTAAGAAGGGGTTAAAGTAGCAGACTCCCCACAACCTTGATAATGAAAAAGTTGTGCGAGCCCCAAGTGCCTCTTATAAGGCAGCTGCTGCAGGACAGCTATGCCACACTAAACAGAAAACGTTCCACAAGATCGCTAAAAAATTGCGCTGTTTTGTATATCGCAATGACCGCCAAAGTTGTTAAGGAGATCGCTAACCGCTTATGCGATGTTAATGAGATCGCTCAGATTGGCAACTACTAGCGACATTAAAAAAGATCACACAAACGATCGCATTAGTATGCGTCGTTATCAGGATCGTTAGCGGGAACGTATAGTGGCAGTATTAATGTCGCAGACTCCCCACAACCTCTTTATTATTATTGAAAAGAGTGTGCGAGCCCCTTATGCGATAACAGCCGCAGGACAGCGCTATCTGCACTCATTAGTGCCTCAGAAGGCGCCCGCGCTGTGGGGGTGAAGGGGTTAAGCTTCTGCCCGGACGGGTAGAAGCGACTCACCCAGCTGGTCACGGTGTAAAGTTGCCGGGAGGGGAGGAGAGAGAAAAGCCTGAGGAAGTTTCAGCCTGACTTCCGTAATGGCCGCCGCGCTGTGCCTCCGTGTGCTCCATGAGAGAAGCCGGAAATGGAGACTGCAGTAAAGCGCGCGCTCAGAGCGGCGCGAAAATTCAAATAAAAAGGAGCGCATCCTCTCTCCTATGTCCTGCAGGCATTAACCTGCGGACAAAAAACACCAGTCACCGACATGTAATGTACAGCGGCTGCCGCAGCAGTCGCTTAAGCACTCACACACACATTAATAAAAATGCGGAGTACTCACCAGCCGAGCGCCACAGGGACACCCAGGGGTTTGTGGCGCTATGCCCATCGCTCCCCCCCAGGGCGGGGAACGCAGTGACCCCATGCAGCGCGGTTTGCGTCCCCGCCAGGGAAGCCATCCTCATCCCCCAGGGCCGGCAGGATTCTGCAGGGACCACCATATAGGGTAATTACAGATCGCCAAGGGAGAGGTTGGGGTCCAGCAGCGCTGAGACCCCTGAGACCTCTAGACCACTTCTGGTGATCCAAGTCTCTTGTCCGATTAAAAAATAATAAAATCTTCTGAGGAGCTGCTTCCAGCAGCGACCATCCTCTGAGACCTCAAATTTTAGACTGGAGAGCTGAGTAGGAGGAGCCCGAGCTGGAGGGGCCGGTCAACACTCTTTTTTA
Organism: Oophaga sylvatica; assembly: GCA_033576555.1. NCBI lineage: Eukaryota > Metazoa > Chordata > Amphibia > Anura > Dendrobatidae > Oophaga > Oophaga sylvatica. The sequence goes on from JARQOD010000003.1 coordinate 56,801,473, forward strand.
ATCTGAGGTGTCAATCCTATCTGGGGCTCCGCCTACCCACTAGTAATGTGTCTCCCTTCCTTCATCTGCTGCTGAAACTTGAAAAGTCACAAACTTTTTGAGGAGCTTTTTTGCATTTTCGCGCCTGCCTGAGGAAGATCTGCCAAAGTGTGTGAAGCATGAACGGGACTTGCTGGTGCCCACCAAATTCACGGCTAGGGGCATAACTTACACCCATCAGAAATGTTGCTTCAATCCGTCCTTGACTCAGGTACAATTTTTGGCGAGGCGCACAGAGACGCGTACCACTGAGAAGTAGCGTGTGCACTTCTGAATGAATTCAGCGTTACTTAATCCCCACTACATTAACGACTGGTGTGTTCGGTGCCAATCTTGCAGAGATCGTCCAAGACTTACTTTTTTTTGTTTTACTATGGGCCTACAGGCAGGCAGGTATTTGCTAACAGAGGCACCTGTTCTCCTCTTGGCTGCTCTGTTGACAAGGCATGACTTCCGATCTCATGGTGAATGACAGCTTAATTTCGGGAAGCCAGCTGTCAATCAGCATGTAATCGGCAGTCACGCCCCATCAACAGAGCAGAGTGGAAGAGAAGCTGAATCACCAGTAAGAGAGGTCTGTGATGGTAGAGGAAGGAGGTACAAAAGGTAGGTAAGAAGTGACTACCTGTGTCGTGGTTCTTAGCACATTGTAAAAATGTAAAAAGAATAGTCCTGGGTAAATCAATAATGAATCAGCACCTATATCCACAGCAAAAGTTTCACGTGAACACATCTGAAAAAAACTCAAATGTCTAAAGTTACTCTACAAGCCAGTGACTGATTAGAGCCTGTGACTTCTCAGCATTTAGTGGTCACTACTCACCTGTGCGATTATCTGTAGTAATCTCCTTTTTACACCGCTCATCACCCCTCACATATGTCTCTGTAGTATTAATATGGGGCAGATCTTCACCCTGAAAGAAATATTGTAAAAGTCACAGACAAATGAATACATTTGAGAAGATCCAGACATCTAATGTCTATGATCAGCTTTATCCTGTCATCTCCACCAAGTATAAAACATACACTGAATTGCCACATCACTAGAAACACCCATCTAGTAGTATGTAGGATCTTCTTTGCCTTTCAGAACATCAGTAATTAATCGTGTCATAGATTGCAGAAGGTGCTGACATTGTTCCCCAGGAATACTGGCCCATGTCAACAAGATACGTTCTTGTTGGTGCTGCAAATTAGATGAAGGTGCTGAGATGCTCTGAACAACCAATACCTCATCCCAGAGATGCTTTATAGAGCTAATATCTGAGGAATGTGAAGGCGGAAAAACTCATTGTCATATTCCTGTTGCAAAGGAATGGAAGATCCTGGCACATCCTGAAGATAACTGATCTGTGACAAAGGTATATTTGTGGTGCTGCAGGATATATTGTTATTACAAGACTCTGATGAAAAGTGCAGTAACTATATGGTTAATGCTATGGTTTATTATTTACTTTTATGCGATTGTTATGGACTGTAGGCAGGTAGGCAAGAGAGAGTTACAGAGGGTCAGCCCTGCAGATGGGCAGAGGAGTGTTCCATTGGAGATGTTTTTAGGTGGTTCACTGTATATACAATAGACTGTAGTTGTAGTGCATGTATGGCACCCCTGATGGGTCCAGTCGCCACAGAGGTACTGCATCTCAGCCAGAGATGCAGTATCCCATTTTTCAGGTAAGGTGGAGACACTACACCTGTCTCTGGCAACACTGAATCCATCACACACACTAGCTGAGTTTCAATAGCATGTCTGCAGCTAGCAAAGGGTGTTAGATGGTGGGTGGAGCTTGTGGGTCAGAGCAGGAGTTAGAGGGAAGCTAGAGTAGAGTCTTCGCTTCGGGGAGGAAGAAGATAAGATGCATAGAGGCAGTTCTCCCATAGGGGAGAGGGGAAAGAGATACAACCGTGCAGCAGGCTCCAAGTCCTGAGGAGCTGTTCACAAAGAGAAAGAAGGAAGGTTCCCTGGAAGGGAAAAGGGATTTCTCAGAGACACGGCTGAGCAGAAGGCTACCCGTGGGGCTCGTTCCAGGACTGGCGGACGCCAGCTGGGAGAATCCAGGTCGCAGAAGGGACTCGGCCCCTAGCCTAGTGGAGAACTTTAGGACTCAACTATGCAAGCCGACAGCGGTGATAACTTTAGGGATCACAGCCACAACCGCAAGCATCTTCTCCGGAAGGCAAGCTATATAGGATCAAGGGAACGCCTGGGTCACGTTGTCCTACAGGATCCGCAGCTGCTAGACTGGGACACTGCTTTGCGAGGTGCTGGGAAGGAAGGTAGGAGTGGGAATCAGCACAGTGAGACGGCCAGGGAAGGCATATACTGTACTCCTCACCTGGAGGACGTGGCACCAAGCGGGCACCTGTGTGCACCAGAACTGTGAGTAAAGCCTTGGAAACTGCATCTAACTGTGTCCTCTCAAGTTCTTCCTGCGGCACACACTCCACTCTGCTACATTTCCCAGCACCATCATCCTCCATTGCTTTCTACAACATCTTTCTGCCCTGAGACAACCAGCTTCACCTGTGGGAAGCTATTCCAACTCTGCTGCATCACCACTATTCTCAGAGGATCTGCACTGTAGCGCTGGTCACCTCTGACCAGAAATCACAGGTGGCTTCACGAACACTTTACTAAAAACTCTATCATCCCCTGTAAATATTCCCCTTTTTATTGGACGCCCAGGGCCACGGACCGGGTCACTGATGCCGTGACACATCCATTTGAGACACCGGCCCGGTACCGAGTATCCCACTGCCCTGGTGGGTGATCCAACTTGGTGTCACGAAGAGGATGAACCGACCCTTGAACAAGGGTCCTGTGCGCCTGACAGAATGTGCAAAGGATTAGAACCATTGAATTATGAATTGGACTGTAAAGATGGCGGATATGGCCGCTCCACGAGGTGTGCAGTGAGGCATGCCATCGTGGGTGGCACCCAAGAAAGAGCGCGAAAAGAAATGAACCTCCCTTGCCTGTATTTCTATGCAACAGCATCGTGGCCGACCACTAGGGGAGTTCGTGTCCTGGCGTGGTATGTCGGCAAGGAAAAAGACACCACCCTTCAGGGGTGGAGACACACTCAGCGGCGGGAAAGTGAGCCAAGAAGAAGGCAGTTGACCAGGCAGCCATCATGGAGAGCAGAGGGAGGCCTGAGGAGCGCGGGAAGCATGAGAAGCTTCACCCCGGCTCTGAAGAAACAGGCTCCAGCTCTCAGGAGGAGATTGACTTGGCCGGCGTGGAGCGGGAGATCCAGGAGCTGGCTCGTCGTTTGGAGGAGAAGCAGGTGTTGCTAGAGCAAAGAAGGCAGGCTGCCAAGCGAGAAGCCGAAGATACCTGGGCACCCTCACCACCGGTACCCGAGGCTCCGGAAGCAATGTTAACGGAACCCACTGCCACTGAACCCACCTCTCCGGTACCCTCATCACCGGTACTGTCGGACCCCAACACCACGTCACCGGAGGCGACAACAGAGGACGGCGGCCCCAGGAGCGCAGGTACGGATAGCGCCACGGGATCGTGGGAGGATTGGTTGGGCCTGATAGGATTACCGTCAACCCCGAAGGCAGGCCAGTTAGTACTGGATATCGCTTTCGGACCGTGACATCGTCCCGCAGGGGGGATCCTGGAGTCAACCCCAATCCCGCACCCGCCGGCCTTAGTTAAGCATCGGCCAGAGATTCAATGGGAAGACCTTGGCAGAGCAGACTTAATGGGGTTTCCCCTGACAACGGAGGAGATATGCCGCCGGCAGATCCAACAACTCGCCCAGGAGGAGAAAGATCAACAGGCTCGGCGAGAGGCCCTGCAAAAGAGGGATCTCACGGGCAAAAATCAGGCCAGGGAGAGGTCCCTGGAATATCTGAATTCCATGGGATGGGGCCGGGTCCTCAGCTTCGATCTGGAGCGGGGATTTGGCTTCATCCAGGACTCCCATAAAGCCCCAGACCTGATTGTCAACTGGAAGGATGTTGAGGCCCATCTCGTCCGGGGGCATCCAGAACGGGACCTGTTTCCAGGAGAGCTCGCCTCCTTCACCCACCATCTTGGTGCGAGGGGATGGTATACTCTCCATGTCCGATAAACTGGCACTACGCCATCGCCAGGGGGCAGCAGACACGACAGCCTCATACAACCTAATAGCGACACCAGTGGCGGCGGCGCCACCATCTACGGCTCCTAACCAGGCAGCAATTGCAAGAAAATCGGAAGTTTCTCAGGTAGCGGTACAGGCTACCACAACTGTAACCCGGGGAGTAGCATCGCAAGTAACGGTTCCCATAGCGGTAGACAGAAGCGGCAAGCAGCTTCTGCTCTGGAAGCAACAAAGACAACATGCTTCCACTCAAACTGGAGATCAGGATGAATAATCTCCAGGCAAGAGAAGAAAGTTTTTCTTTGTTTACCCTTCAGGCAAGGGACTGTATATAGTTTACCCCAGGAGGAGTTTTGCCAAAAATGTCTTAATAACTGTTCCAGTTCCTGCCACGGACCGGGTTACTGCTGCCGTGACACATCCTTTTGAGACACCGGCCCAGTACCGAGTATCCCACTGCTCTGGCGGGCGATCCACATGTTTCCTATATCGGGCTCTGGAGAGTGAAGTTTTACTATTATTGTTGGCACTTGAGGCATGTTATTAGGTGTGCGGTCCAAGCGTGACAGTTGCATAGAAATACATGCTGTCATGCTCTGGACAGGAGAGCCGCCGGCCAGTTTGATTATTGTGATGCAATCCCTGTCCGAGTTATACAGCCATCTGAGTCTTCCTTATACTGGTGGTTAAAACAAGACTGATCACAAGACTTTCACAGCCGTTTACACATAATAGGGGAGATCTCATGACACCTTCTCATCATCTACCTGATGATCCTGAGGAACATTGGGATCTTCTTGTTTACAGTTCTGTGGAAGAAGAGGACGGGGACATCTCTCTGGTGTTGTCTTGTTACTGGATAGACCTGGAGGGTACACATACAGGGACTGAATTCATTCTTTACATACAGATAATTATAGGAACTGTGTATTTAGTCCTGTCTATTACCTGGTGATGTGAGGGGCTGGGGAACCTCCATCATGACGTCCTTGTACAGATTTTGGTGTCCTTCTAAATACTCCCACTCCTCCATGGAGAAATAGACAGTGACATCCTGACACCTTATAGGAACCTGACACATACAATGATACCGTCATCCCTCGATCCCTCCATAGTGTTACTGTATAATGTACCAGCATTTCCAGAAGTGTCACCTCTCCAGTCAGCAGCTCAATCATCTTGTAGGCGAGTTCAAGGATCTTCTGGTCATTAATGTCCTCATGCATCAGGAGGTGAGGTGGAGGCCCCATGATTGGGCTCAGGGGTCTTCCCCATCCCTCAGACACAGAATCCTGACAGCGCTCACTAGACTCCTTCTTCACAACTGTGTAATCCTGGTTATGGAGAGACACATTAAGGCTATGTGCACATGTTGCGGAATTGCCATGGAAATTTCCGCGGCAATTCCGCACCTCCCTGCCGCGGGAAATCCGCATATTATAGGTATGCGTATTCCCGCTAAACACTAGCGTTTTGCAAGCGGAATTAGCTTGCAGAACGCTAGCGTTTTACAAGCTATCTGACAGGGTGGTCACACGAGTCAAACAAGTGTTTGACTCGTGTGACCAACTTTTTACTATTGATGCATGCCGCCTATGTCGCATCAATAGTAAAAAGATCTAATGTTAAAATAATAAAAAAAATAATAAATAATGATATTCTCACCTTCCGGCGGCCCCCGCAGCTTTCCCGCCTCTCAGCGACGCTCCCGGCAAGTTTCGTTCCCAGGAGTCCTTTGCGGCAATCATCCCGATGACGTAGCATCTCGCGAGACCGCTACGTCATCTGGGTGATCTCGCAATGCACTCCTGGGAACGCGATTGGCGGGAGCGTCGCTGAGAGGTGGGAAAGCTGCGGGGGACGCCGGAAGGTGAGAATATCATTATTTTTTATTTTAATTATTGTTTTTACATGGATATGGTACCCAGGGCTTGGAGGAGAATCTCCTCTCCTCCAGACCCTGGGTACCATCCGCACATGAACCGCTTACTTTCCGCATGGTGGGCACAGCCACATGCAGAAAGTAAGCGGTTCAATGCATTCCTATGGCGGCGGAATCGCCGCGTTCCGCAAAAAAGAATGAGCATGCTGCGGATTCTCCCGCGATGCGATTCCGCCGCGGAAAAACCCGCAGCATGTGCACAGCATTGCGGAATCTCATAGGCCTTAATGAGTTGTATTGTATAAGCGGTTTTGCCGCGGTTTCGCGGCGTTACCGCCGCGAAAAACCGCGGCAAAACCGCTAAAAAAATCGCAACGTGTGCACATAGCCTCATAAATCTCACTACAGACATTTCCAGAGTCCTCACCTCTCCAGTTCTGTCCATCTGCTATTCCCATAGATAAGAATGATGGAATGTGACAACATCAGAAACTCTCACCTCTCCAGTAAGCCGGAAGAGGATCTCTAGGGTGATGTGTAATATCCTCTCCGCCATCTTGTCCCTGTCCATATCCATCCTTGTAGGGTCACTCAGGAGAATTCTCTCATATAGAAGATCACCACTGATAGGATCAGATATTGTAGGGACCTGAATGGGGAGAAGATGACGATGTAACATCATAAAGATCCCATGTAAGAAATCTCCGGAGCTGTTACCGGCTTCACATGATCACTACATCCAGTCATGGCCCCGTCCTGCCCCGGTATAACACACAGTCCCATTATAGTCACATACAGAGATTTATCACATAATATCTCCAATCCAACACCAAAAATCCAGCACCAAAAACACAATCTAAAAATACACATTAAATTATCTGAATCTATATTAAATATTCCATAAAAACAAGACAAAGTTATAAAGTGTCGGGTACATCCACAGAGATCGTGGGCGGCAGAAAGGGGGACGTCAGTAACAGATAATGATAGAACATTAATATAAACAGAAAATTGTAATCCCAGTAAATGTGATTGTCCCAAAAAGGCGCTGCATAAATCGAGAAAACCGACAAGGAGACATGTGTCAGGGCAGAAAACATGATACTAAGGACTAAAGAATAAAAAACACAACAGTATAGAAGTGCGCACACAGAGCGGGCGATGTAACTGACCCTACGGTAACATGTGCACAGGGTCAGAGATACCAGGATGTACAGAAAAGAGGGCGGATGTGGAGGATATTAACCCCATGTACAGGAGTTCCCCAGTACAGGTGGTAGAGTGGGAGAGAAAAAAAGGGGGGCAGACAATATTGAAAAGACCATACAAAGAGAGAGAGAATTAATAAAGGATTAAATATAAAGCGATCAGCAATAACATACAGACAAACTGACATCATTGTGGTCTGTATGTAAAAACTGATCCAAACGTGATCCTCAGTGCACACAGTCACAGTCTGTCACATGTATACAAGATGGTTTTAGTTCCCGTTTCTCAGCCCTGATTCTTCATCTCTGGCTCCAATCTGCTTTCTTGCCTCATTCTCCTGCCTGGGGATTTTTCACTATGTCTCTGCCTATCATGCCTGAGCGCATGCGCTGATTTCCATCGCGCCAGCACATTCTCTGCCACGTCTATATCTGGGCATGGTGTTTCTTGACCTCCCTGCCCTCATCATTGACAAGGCCGGGTTTGAAGTGACCCACCCCACTTCCGATGAGGCAGTGCATGGTGTGCCCGATTCAGATTTTGTGACAGAGCAGTTCTAATTGGCTCACGGGATGTTAAATCGTTCTCTCCACTGGTTTGACCCCATCCCCTGACGAAGGCTAGCGCCAAAACGGGGCTGACGCCATCCAGGCAGAAGGAACATATGTGTAAATATTAGTCTTTTACTTTTTCTCTTCATATTTGCAGCCATTGTTCACAACCTCTAGCTTTACCTCACTATATACCACTATCACTTGGGCTTGTATGTTATTGGGTGAATGACATTGTTCTCCCTTTATGTACTTGTATACATTGTTCTTACACAATCATTCTAATGTACTCGCTTCCCCTCCTGCTGTGTTTGTCTTTTATGTACTATTTCTATACAATCATATATAGTACTTTTGTACCTTTTCTTGGCTGTACACAATTCTTATAGGCTCTTTGTATATCAGGTGCTCCACAGCCACCTATTATTTTTTTGTTACATGGTTAGCTTTGGTGCTTTTAATTCATTTAACCCATTTTGTACTACTTTTTTTTTACTATTTATGCACCATTTTGCAGTATTTCCCTTTTGTTCCCAGTATAGGTAGTAGAATGGGACTGGAAACAAAGGACAAAAAAAGGGCTGAAGGGGAAGGACGATTGTCATGTTTCCACCACTCAGTGTTTCTGGGATAAAGTTACTGACAGCTCAGTCATCCAGTCTGGTGCAAGGGCGTGCTGAGCTGTCAGTGTGTTGATTGACAGTTCACCCATCCAATCTGAGACTGGGAGGCACTGGCTATCTTCAGTGATTCATTATCACATGTGATTGCCAGGCTATTTACCGTATATACTCATGTATAAGCTGACCCGAGTATAAGCTGACCCCCTAATTTTGCCACAAAAAACTGGGAAAACTTATTGACTCGTGTATAAGCCTAGGGTGGAAAATGCAGCAGCTACTGGTAAATTTTAAAAATAAAAATAGATACCAATAAAAGTAAAATTAATTGAGACATCAGTAGGTTAAATGTTTTTGAATATCCATATTGAACCAGGAGCCCCATATAATGCTCCATACAGTTCATGATGGCCCCATAAGATGCTCCATACAAAATATGCCGCATATAATGCTGCACAAAGGTTAATAATGGCCCCATGAAATGCTCCATAGAACAATATGCCCTATATGCTGCTCCATAAAGGTTATGGCCCAATAAAATGCTTCATAGATTATGCCCCATAAGATGCTCCATAGATTATGCCCCATAAGATGCTCCATAGATTATGCCCCATAAAATGCTCCATAGATTATGCCCTATAAGATGCTCCATAGATTATTCCCCATAGATTATGTCCCATAAGATGCTCCATAGATTATGCACCATATATTTTATGCCCCCATAAAATGCTCTATAGATTATGCCCCATATATTTTATGCCCCCATAAGATGCTCCAAAGAATAGGCCCCATATGCTGCGGCAAATAAAAAAAAATGACACTCACCTCTCGTCACTGGGGACCAGGTGCCGAGTCCTGAGCAGGCGGGGACACCGGCGCGCTATGGGAGACAGGTGCCGGTGTCACCACTGGTTCAGGGCCCCGGCACCTGAGATATTCACCCATCCCCGGTCCACCGCTGCGTGCCGCTGTCTTCCGGGTCCTCTGTCAGTAAATGCTCAGGCATAGGGCGCGGCGCGCACTAACTAAGTCATCGCGCCCTCTGACTTGAACGTCAGAGCCAGAGGATGCAGAGGATAGTGGTGGACCGGGGACAGGTGAATATCACATATACTTACCCCCTCCTGGAGTGTCTCTGCAGCCCCTCTGCTTCTCCCACGGTCTCCAGCAGCTATTCCTTCCTTCAACGGTCACATGGTACTGCTCATTAAAGTCATGAGTATGCGCATATTCATGACTTTAATGAGCGGTACCACGTGACCACTGAAGGAAGGAGCTTGAGATCGTGGGAGAAGCAGGGGGGCTGCAGAGACGCACCGGGGGGGGTGTGTGAGCATGATCTGACACCCCTGCTCTCCTCTCCCCGCTGACCCCCTGGCATATATGACTCACGTATAAGACAAGAGGTGGACTTTCAGCCTTAAAAAATGGGCTGAAAATCTAGGATTATACGCGAGAATATACGGTAATGGAGCTGTTTCTCCTAGACCTCTGCCAGACATACAATCAGCTCTGATCTGCTATCCTCCTGGTATTCTGACCTCAAAACTTTACCTGACAAATCTTTTTTTTTTTTCTTGCTATGACTAAGGGCCTGGTGTGGTCTGAAACGGCATAAGCAAGATGTTTTTATGAATTTACAATAAAGGCTTTTAATATTATACCCTAATTATCCTCTAAGGCCGGCGTCAGACACAACTACAAAAAAATCGGACCGTTTTAGTCGGTCGATTATCGGAACAAACATCACACATCCGCCTGGCATCCGATTTTCCTTCAAAGATGCGATTTAGTCGCATGTGTGTGTACCTTGTAACATCCGATTTTCATCCGACTTGCGAGAATTTCTCGCAGGCTTGCAAAACTGACATATAATGGATCCAAAAGAATAGTATTTAAATCACAAAAGAAAGAATAGATATATACACATAGAACACATATACAGTCATGGCCAAAAGTTTTGAGAATGACACAAATATTAATTTTTACAAAGTCTACTGCTTCACTTTTTCTAATGGCAATTTGCATATACTCCAGAATGTTATAAAGAGTGATCAGCTTAACAGCAATTACTTGCAAAGTCAATATTTGGCTAGAAAATGAACTTTATCCCCAAAACACATTTCAACATCATTGCAGCCCTGCCTTAAAAGGACCAGCTAACCTCTTTTCAGTGATTGCTCCATTAACACAGGTGTGGGTGTTGATGAGGACATGGCTGGAGATCAATCTGTCATGATTAAGTAAGAATGACACCACTGGACACTTTAAAAGGAGGCTGGTGCTTGGCATCATTGTTTCTCTTCTGTTAACCATGGTTATCTCTAAAGAAACACGTGCAGTCATCATTTCAATGCACAAAAATGGCCTAACAAGGAAGAGTATCGCAGCTAGAAAGATTGCACCTCAGTCAACAATCTATCGCATCATCAAGAACTTCAAAGAGAGAGGTTCCATTGTTGCCAAAAAGGCTTCAGGGCGCCCAAGAAAGACCAGCAAGCGCCAGGACCGTCTCTTAAAAGTGTTTCAGCTGTGGGATCAGGTTACCAGCAGTGCAGAGCTTGCTCAGGAATGGCAGCAGGCAGGTGTGAGTGCATCTGCACGCACTGTGAGGCGGAGACTCTTGGAGCAAGGCCTGGTCTCAAGGAGGGCAGCAAAGAAGCCACTTCTCTCCAGAAAAAACATCATGGACAGACTGATATTCTGCAAAAGGTACAGGCAGTGGACTGCTGAGGACTGGGGTAAAGTTATTTTCTCTGATGAATCCCTTTTCGATTGTTTGGGACATCAGGAAAACGCCTCATTCGGAGAAGACAAGGTGAGCGCTACCACCAGTCTTGTCTCATGCCAACTGTTAAGCATCCTGAAACCATTCATGTGTGGGGTTGCTTCTCAGCCAAGGGAATCGGCTCTCTCACAGTCTTGCCTAAAAACACAGCCATGAATAAAGAATGGTACCAGAATGTCCTCCAAGAGCAACTTCTCCCAACCCTCAAAGAGCAGTTTGGCGATCAACAATGCCTTTTCCAGCATGATGGAGCACCTTGCAATAAAGCAAAGGTGATAACTAAATGGCTCAGGGAACAAAACAGAGATTTTGGGTCCATGGCCTGCAAACTCCCCAGATCTTAATCCCATTGAGAACTTGTGGTCAATCATCAAGAGACGGGTGGACAAACAAAAACCTAAAAATTCTGACAAAATTAAAACATTGATTGTGCAAGAATGGACTGCTATCAGTCAGGATTTGGTCCAGAAGTTGATTGAGAGCATGCCAGGGAGAATTGCAGAGGTACTGAAGAAGAAGGGTCAACACTGCAAATATTGACTTGCTGCATTAACTCATTCTAACTGTCAATATAAGCTTTTGTTACTCATATGCTTGCATTTATATTTCTGTCTGTGATAAAAACATCTGTCAAACACACATAAAAACCAGAGGGCAGCAGATCATGTGAAAATATATATATTTGTGTCATTCTCAAAACTTTTGGCCATGACTGTAGTTAATAGAGTTTGGATTAGCCCACAGTTTAGAAGGGTTAGATCTGGTTGAATAGAACATGATTCCGGATTACAGTCAGTTTGTCAGAGTCTAAGACTCAGTAAGTGCAAGTTCTGGGTGGAGTAAAGAGCAAGACTAAACATAGCAGAGTTAGGAGGTTCTAGTCCAACGAAGGTGCAGCAGTGAAGAACGAATTTGGTCAGTGCAAGTTTCCTACAAGAATGAGGGCACATCTCCAGCCACGTCTGGATGATGGGACAGTTTTGGGCCTAAGGTCAAGAAAAGGTATAGAGAGTCATGTCTCTGTCTCCCTGATGAAGAATTTGTCAGCCGGGATGCGGAGTGGGGTAGTTTCAGGACAGGATGGGGACAAGGACTGATGGAGCAGAAAAGAAAGGGAACATCACTAAAAACAGACCGTCTTACTCTGTATGCTGCAGCCATGTGTAAAAGAATTGCACAGTAATGTCGGATCTGTTGACCCAGAGACAAGGTCTTCTGTCTTGTTTGTAGCGGGATCTATTCCCATGGACAGGAAGGTAACGAGAGCTCCAGAAACAAAAGTGAGTAAGGAACGTGCTCGACCACACAACACACTCCACCAAGACTTCTGTTTAGAAAATGGGTTTTTGGAAACCAGAAGTCAGTTCTGGCCCACAGCACGCTGGCCCTGTACCCCCTTCACCTCCTCACTAGATGAGGAAGAGCACTACAAGAATGTGGTTATCACTGCTGGAAGGAAGGAAAGTGTATGCCTCCTCTGCTGAACAGCGTCTTCTTGAAGAGTGGATCATATTTATTTTATTCTTTAACACCCTGGGAATGTGTGTGCAAGCAGTGTTTTTACACGTGTTTTGTGTGGGGCTTGTGTAAAGGGTATTAGAGAAAAAAAGCAAAACATACATATAGTATTTATTTTGATTGCTGGTCTCATACACTGCAGTACTTGTGAGATTCAGCTTATGGCCGTGGTCGGACTTGCGAGTACAATGCGGGAGTTTCTCGCATCAATACCTGGCGCTGCGGCCAGAACTCGGACCGGAGTGTGCAGCTGCATGTATTCCTATGCAGCCACACACTCCGGTCCAGAATGCAGTCGGCAGTGCGGGGTATTGATGCAAGGGCCTAGCATGAGTTTCTTGCATTGCTCTCACAAGTCTGACCCGGGCTATAGCTGCATCTCAGAGGACACCGCACCTTCGGGTCATCACATGACCTCAGAGTAGCATGGAAACCATTGGGAACCACAATTCTCATTGTGGGGTCCGACATTTGCTAAGGGAGTTTTGTGACCCCTTCGTAATGAATTTAATATCGCTGTTGCGACAGATAATGGTATTTAAGGTGCTTATCGGCCTCAATTGTATCCAAAACCAGCCGGGGCAGACACTGCAGGGTCTCAGCTGTCATGTACAGCTGCCACCAGTGGGAATTTCAGCCACAGGACAGCGCTGTACGCTTATACCTCAGTGCCGTTATAAGTCGCATCGGTGGTTGTTAAGGGGTTAATATAACAACTTTCATATTGTTGATGTTGAGTCCTGGACCACAGGAATGTTTGGCCACCATGTGGCGATGAGATCTCATACTCGCTCTCAGTTTCTGTCCTGTTTCTCCAACACAGAGACCCCCAATAGGACATATCGTGCACAGAATTAAATACACCCCATTGGAAGACGAACATGTGAATGTCACGGGAATATTATACTCATGCTGTGTGTTGGGGATCTGTATCCTGTCTGTGGTCATTACATGAGTGAAAGTATTACAGCTCTTCACAGTAATACACACATGTGATCATCAGAGCAAATGTGCAGAGTCCCGATGCCCCCCAGGACTGAGTCTTGTCCCCTCTATCACACAGTCCTGCTCCCCCATTACCACTCACCAGTACAGACTTCTCCTCAGCTCTTACATGTGGAGCCGGCTGTACCCTAATGTACAGAGTCCCGGTGCCCCCCAGGACTGAGTCCTGTCCCCTCTATCACACAGTCCTGCTCCTCCATTACCACTCACCAGTGCAGACTTCTCCTCAGCTCTTACATGTGGAGCCGGCTGTACCCTAATGTGCAGAGTCCCGGTGCCCCCCAGGACTGAGTCCTGTCCCCTCTATCACACAGTCCTGCTCCTCCATTACCACTCACCAGTGCAGACTTCTCCTCAGCTCTTACATGTGGAGCCGGCTGTACCCTAATGTGCAGAGTCCCGGTGCCCCCCAGGACTGAGTCCTGTCCCCTCTATTACACAGTCCTGCTCCCCCATTACCACTCACCAGTGCAGACTTCTCCTCAGCTCTTACATGTGGAGCCGGCTGTACCCTAATGTGCAGAGTCCCGGTGCCCCCCAGGACTGAGTCCTGTCCCCTCTATCACACAGTCCTGCTCCCCCATTACCACTCACCAGTGCAGACTTCTCCTCAGCTCTTACATGTGGTCATCAGAGCAAATGTGCAGAGTCCCGATGCCCCCAGGACTGAATCCTGTTCCCTCTATCACACAGTCCTGCTCCCTCATTACCACTCACCAGTGCAGACTTCTCCTCAGCTCTTACATGTGGAGCCGGCTGTACCCTAATGTGCAGAGTCCCGGTGCCCCCCAGGACTGAGTCCTGTCCCCTCTATCACACAGTCCTGCTCCCTCATTACCACTCACCAGTGCAGACTTCTCCTCAGCTCTTACATGTGGAGCCGGCTGTACCCTAATGTGCAGAGTCCCGGTGCCCCCCAGGACTGAGTCCTGTCCCCTCTATCACACAGTCCTGCTCCCCCATTACCGCTCACCAGTGCATTACATGTGGAGCCGGCTGTACCCTAATGTGCAGAGTCCCGATGCCCCCCCAGTACAGAGTCCTGTCCCCTCTATCACACAGTCCTGCTCCCTCATTACCACTCACCAGTGCAGACTTCTCCTCAGCTCTTACATGTGGAGCCGGCTGTACCCTAATGTGCAGAGTACCGGTGCCCCCCAGGACTGAGTCCTGTCCCCTCTATCACACAGTCCTGCTCCCCCATTACTGCTCACCAGTGCAGACTTCTCCTCAGCTCTTACATGTGGAGCCGGCTGTATCCTAATGTGCAGAGTCCCGGTGCCCCCCAGGACTGAATACTGTCCCCTCTATCACACAGTCCCTGCTCCCCCATTACAGCTCACCAGTGCAGACTTCTCCTCAGCTCTTACATGTGGAGCCGGCTGTACCCTAATGTGCAGAGTCCCGGTGCCCCCCAGGACTGAGTCCTGTCCCCTCTATCACACAGTCCTGCTCCCCCATTACCACTCACCAGTGCAGACTTCTCCTCCAGCTCTTACATGTGGAGCCGGCTGTACCCTAATGTGCAGAGTCCCGGTGCCCCCAAGGAATGAGTCCTGTCCCCTCTATCACTCAGTCCCTGCTCCCCCATTACCACTCACCAGTGCAGACTTCTCAGCTCTTACATGTGGAGCCGGCTGTACCCTAATGTGCAGAGTCCCGGTGTCCCCCAGGACTGAGTCCTGTCCCCTCTATCACACAGTCCTGCTCCCCCATTACCTCACCAGTGCAGACTTCTCCTCAGCTCTTACATGTGGAGCCGGCTGTACCCTAATGTGCAGAGTCCCGGTGCCCCCAGGACTGAGTCCTGTCCCCTCTATCACACAGTCCTGCTCCCCCATTACCACTCACCAGTGCAGACTTCTCCTCAGCTCTTACATGTGGAGCCGGCTGTACCCTAATGTGCAGAGTCCCGGTGCCCCCAGGACTGAGTCCTGTCCCCTCTATCACACAGTCCTGCTCCCCCATTACCACTCACCAGTGCAGACTCTCCTCAGCTCTTACATGTGGAGCCGGCTGTACCCTAATTGCAGAGTCCCGGTCCCCCCAGGACTGAGTCCTGTCCCCTCTATCACACAGTCCTGCTCCCCCATTACCACTCACCAGTGCAGACTTCTCCTCAGCTCTTACATGTGGAGCCGGCTGTACCCTAATGTGCAGAGTCCCGGTGCCCCCCAGGACTGAGTCCTGTCCCCTCTATCACACAGTCCTGCTCCCCATTACCACTCACCAGTGCAGACTTCTCCTCAGCTCTTACATGTGGAGCCGGCTGTACCCTAATGTGCAGAGTCCCGGTGCCCCCAGGACTGAGTCCTGTCCCCTCTATCACACAGTCCTGCTCCCCATTACCACTCACCAGTGCAGACTTCTCCTCAGCTCTTACATGTGGAGCCGGCTGTACCCTAATGTGCAGAGTCCCGGTGCCCCCAGGACTGAGTCCTGTCCCCTCTATCACACAGTCCTGCTCCCCCATTACCACTCACCAGTGCAGACTTCTCCTCAGCTCTTAATGTGGACCGGCTTACCTAATGTGCAGAGTCCGTGCCCCAGGACGAGTCCTGTCCCTCTATCACACAGTCCTGCTCCCCCATTACCACTCACCAGTGCAGACTTCTCCAGCTTACATGTGGAGCGGCTGTACCCTAATGTGCAGAGTCCTGTCCCCTGTATCACACAGTCCTGCTCCCATTACCACTCACCAGTGCAGACTTCTCCTCAGCTCTTACATGTGGAGCCGGCTGTACCTAATGTGCAGAGCCCGGTGCCCCCCAGGACTGAGTCTGTCCCCTTATCACACAGTCCTGCTCCCCATTACACTCACCAGTGCAGACTTCTCCTCAGCTCTTACATGTGGAGCGGCTGTACCTAATGTGCAGAGTCCCGTGCCCCCAGGACTGAGTCTGTCCCCTTATCACACAGTCCTGCTCCCCATTACCACTCACCAGTGCAGACTTCTCCTCAGCTCTTACATGTGGAGCCGGCTGTACCCTAATGTGCAGATCCGTGCCCCCAGGATGAGTCTGTCCCTCTATACCAGTCCTGCTCCCCATTACCTCACCAGTGCAGACTTCCCCAGCTCTTAATGTGGACCGGCTTACCTAATGTGCAGAGTCCGGTGCCCAGGACGAGTCCTGTCCCTCTATCACACAGCCTGCTCCCCATTACCCTCACCAGTGCAGACTTCTCCTCAGCTCTTACATGTGGAGCCGGCTGTACCCTATGTGCAGATCGGTCCCAGATGAGTCTGTCCCTCTATCACACAGTCTGCTCCCCATTACCACTCACCAGTGCAGACTTCTCCAGCTCTTACATGGGAGCGCTGTATATGTCAGAGTCCCGGTGCCCAGGACTGAGTCCTGTCCCCTATCACACAGTCCTGCTCCCATTACACTCACCAGTGCAGACTTCTCCTCAGCTCTTACATGTGGAGCCGGCTGTACCCTAATGTGCAGAGTCCGGTGCCCCAGATGAGTCCTGTCCCTCTATCACACAGTCTGCTCCCCATTACACTCACCATGCGATTCTCTCAGCTCTTACATGTGAGCCGCTGTACCCTAATGTGCAGAGTCCCGTGCCCCCAGGATGAGTCTGTCCCTCTATCACCAGTCCTGCTCCCCATTACACTCACCATGCAGACTTCTCAGCTTTACATGTGAGCGGCTGTACCCTATGTGCAGAGTCCTGTCCCTCTATCAACAGTCCTGCTCCCCATTACCCTCACCAGTGCAGACTTCTCAGCTTTACATGTGGAGCCGGCTGTACCCTATGTGCAGAGTCCGTCCCCAGATGAGTCTGTCCCCTTATCACACAGTCTGCTCCCCTTACCACTCACCAGTGCAGACTTCTCCTCAGCTCTTACATGTGAGCTGGCTGTACCCTAATGTGCAGAGTCCCGGTGCCCAGGACTGAGTCTGTCCCTCTACACACAGTCCTGCTCCCCCATTACCACTCACCAGTGCGACTTCTCCTCAGCTCTTACATGTGGACGGCTTACCCTAATGTGCAGAGTCCCGGTGCCCCCAGACGAGTCCTGTCCCTCTATCACACAGTCCTGCTCCCCATTACCACTCACCAGTGCAGACTTCTCCCAGCTCTTACATGTGACGGCTTACCCTAATGTGCAGAGTCCCGTGCCCCAGGACTGAGTCCTGTCCCCTCTATCACCAGTCCTGTCCCCCATTACACTCACCAGTGCAGACTTCTCCTCAGCTCTTACATGTGGAGCCGGCTGTACTAATGTGCAATCCCGGGCCCAAGGACTGGTCCGCCCTTATCACACAGTCCTGCTCCCCCATTACCACTCACCAGTGCAGACTTCTCCTCAGCTCTTACATGTGGAGCGGCTGTACCTAATGTGCAGAGTCCCGGTGCCCCCAGGACTGAGTCCTGTCCCCTCTATCACACAGTCCTGCTCCCCATTACCACTCACCAGTGCGACTTCTCCTCAGCTCTTACATGTGGATCCGGCTTACCTAATGTGCAGAGTCCGTGCCCCCAGGACGGAGTCTGTCCCCTCTATCACACAGTCTGCTCCCCCATTACCACTCACCAGTGCGACTTCTCCTCAGCTCTTACATGTGGACCGCTTACCTAATGTGCAGAGTCCCGGTGCCCCAGGACTGAGTCCTGTCCCTTATCACACAGTCCTGCTCCCATTACCACTCACCAGTGCAGACTTCTCCTCAGCTCTTACATGTGGAGCGCTGTCTAATGTGCAGGTCGTGCCCAGGACTGATCCTGCCCTTATACACAGTCCTGTCCCATTACCTCACGTGCAGACTTCCCAGTCTTACATGTGGAGCGCTGTACCTATGGCAGAGTCCGGTGCCCAGGACTGAGTCCTGTCCTCTATCACACGTCTGTCCCATTACCATCCCAGTGCGATTCTCCTCCCTTCATGGGACGCTACTAGTGAGATCCGGTGCCCGGATCTCCTTTCCATCCTTCCCCATTACCATCACATGCACTTCCTCAGCTCTTACTGGGGCGCTGACTATGGCAGTCCGGTGCCCAGGACTGGTCCTTCCTACACCAGTCTCTCCTCCACTCACATGCAGACT
>JARQOD010000003.1:56820341-56900737 GCA_033576555.1 Oophaga sylvatica
GGGGCAGGCACAATCATCGTGCCTTCTGCGTGGAGACCAAGTCCATACACAGCACAGACGAACAGCACATCATAGGAATAAGGCTAGATGATTTTCTTATATACTATTGGTTCTGTGCATTTTCTGCACAAGGACGAGGAACATCCAATTGTATTGGGGAGCCCTGTGGTGGTCTCATACTATATTGGGAGGCAAAGTGGGCCCTTTATACGGTATTGGGAAGCCCAGTGGTGGACTCATACTAAATTGGGGAACACATGGGAGCATTATAAGGTAGACGAAAATAGCCTCATATTTTATTGGGAGCACCGTGAGAGCATCATAATGTGTGATGGGTGCTGTGCAACTCAGTGGGCTTAATATTGTGTAAATACACTGTGGGGGCATCATACTGTGCATGCTGGAGGTTACAGCATGGGTAAAAGGTTTACTGGGAATTGATTTGGGGGCATCATGCCATGTGGAGAACTCTCATGGAGGTTTTATATTGTGTATAAGCTGTGGAAAGTATATAGTAGTTGGTTGGACATTGATAAGCATCACTGGTCTTGTATGTAAAACCCATTTCTCTCTTCTCTGTCTTTAAAAGTTGTGAATTATACTCTTCATGTCCACGCTAAGTAATTGTTTTTGTTTGGTGTGAGTAGTTTGAAGAAGTTTCCAATTCAGACTTGATTTTGACCCCATAATTTCTGGTCACATCAAATTATAAGGTCACCCTATTAATTAAATGAAACAAGCAACTGTCCTGATCATGTATAGCATCTCTCCATTGTCTTTGTCAAATAAGATTTTAAAAAGTGTCACTGGACAACCTTTTTAAGCTACAGTTATAGAAATGAAAAATGTATCATACACATTGTTCACATATGGGTGTATATGTGTATTTAAATAATTCCTTTTCAATTACAAATGGTCAATGGTAATTGTATAAATTTTCTAAATCATTTACTGCTTTAAATTGTTTTCCCTTTGTTTAAGACTTTACTAAAAATTAAATTTTTTTCTTTTACATTTGTCAATAAAACAATTAAAAAAAGAAAATTGCTACTTTCATTTGAAACATGAAAATGGTTTCTTTCCTGTGTGAGTTCTTTGATGTTTAACAAGGTGATGTTTTACTGTAAAACATTTCCCACATTCTGAACATGAATATGGCTTTTGCCCTGTGTGAATTCTTTGATGCACAATTAAAACCGATTTTCGTTTAAAAGATTTCCCACATTCGGAGCATGAAAATGCCTTGTTGCATGAGTGAATTATCTGATGTGTAACCAGATTTGATTTACTTATAAAACATTTCCCACATTCTGAACAAGAAAATGGCTTCTCCCCGGTGTGAATTCTCTGATGTGTAGCAAGAACAAATTTTGCACAATAACATTTCCCACAATCTGAACATGAGAAAGGCTTCTCTCCTGTATGAATTCTCTGATGTTTAAGAAGATATGATTTATCTGTAAAACATTTTCCACATTCTAAACAAGAAAATGGCTTCTCCCCGGAGTGAGTTTTTTGATGTCTAACAAGATGTGCTTTTTGTTTAAAAGATTTCCCACATTCTGAGCAAGAAAATGGCTTATTCCCGGTGTGATTTCTCTGATGTTGAAGATTTGATTTCTCTGTAAAACATTTCCCACATTCATTTTCCACAGCCGTTTTGTGACTTTTGTTTTGCATATTTGTCTTTGATGAAGCTGAAAAAAGGACCTGTTCATAAGGATCAGATGACAGCTTTTTTCTGTTAAGGTCTTGAGATGTTTCAGCTACAAAATCTGAGAATATCAGAGATCCATGTGAGCTCCCGGTACAGTTATCTGCCATGAATAAAAATTATTTATTTTATTATATACTTTATACCATTGCATATACTTTATTCCATGCAAACTCTAATACAATTCAATAATTGACAGACTAAGACAATAGACCTCAAATGAGGGACTAATATTAATGCTTTAACTTTGCTCATACAGAGTGCCCCACAGCAACTCAGTTGATACTACCAGCGCTCATATTAACATAGCTGACGGAGCCAATAACACAGCTATGCGCCCGAATAGTGCCTTACATCTCTTTTGGCCCTATCTCATTCAAGTACAACTGCTGACTGTTCATCTCAACCAATATATCAACTGGAAGAAGTTGTGGTACATCTTTTTAGACCCAGAGTGCTAGGGTTTAGGGTTCAGAACAAACTGAAATGTCACTGACGAATAAATCTCCACAATGTAAAAGAGTAACTGTTATGATGGTCGAGGACTGTCCAGAACACTGACTGGAACTGACGGTGTCACTGTCAAAGCTAGTATCATTTTCCTGTGACTGAGACAAGTGATGTACCATAAAATTCAATAATGCCCTCTGCTTTAGCCCCACTTACATGCTTTCTGGAGTCAAAGGACAATTATGACCTGCCTTTTTGAAAGTAGTACTGCACAGATGGCTTGTACTAGTGATTGCAGTGCTTCTAAATGATTCCCTTTTCTCAAAAATAACATAAGAAGACATGTTGGGTAGGCAGGAACACGTCCAAAAAGGCAGAAACTGTAAAATGCTGCTTTATGGGTGTTGCACGTATGCGTATCAAAATAAACTAATATACATTACAAAAATAGGTATGCACATTTAAATGTCTGGATTTTTTTTTATTAATATGCTTTTTTTTAACTAAATTATCTTCCCTTCTCAGAAAAGATAAAATCAGAAATGCTAGGTAGGTACATGTTTAAAGTCATCACCTACAGGAGTATTGGTGCGGCATCTATACATGTGAAATCTGATTAGTAAAACACATGTCACTTTAAAAAAAATTGTATCACACACATCACTTAGCGAGGTAGTCACAGTTAAATGTCTGGATTTTGGTTAATTTTAGTAATTATTGTTTAAAATACAATTACCCTCTCCACAAAAATGAATACACAAGAAATTGAAAAATTTGATTGTGACAAGCACTTTGACTGACACCAAGTTCAGATTTCATTGTCTTTGACAAATATTGTGTTGGCTTGCCGATTTCTAGTGCATGAAGAATTTAGAAAAAAATGGGTAATTTCAAATGAAGCAAGAAAAGATGCTAGCCCAGTTATACTGTATCCCAGATAAATCTCACTGGCTTCAGCTTTACCGCTGGTGGAACATCTGGAATCGGATAACCAGAGAAACACAAGAACGGTACAGCAAGCAGTAGTTCTTGAACTTCGCTATGGGAGTTGTAGTAACAATCCGGAGAGGTGTAAGAACATTCTGGGTAATACCGTGACTGGGATAAGACAACAGCTTGACACAATACTCAAGCAATAATTGAGTGTTCCATGTGGCTTTAGGAAGACCCTAATTCATCCAGCCAGATGGGAGCTGTAATTTCCCAAGGAGTTATGGACTTCTCTCACGTCCTAGCTGTATACTGATTACATTTTTGAGATCTCGAAAACGGACCGAAATCCTTCCAGAGTCTCGACCCGTTCTAGCACCCAGGGGTAGGGAATATTGTAGAACACTGGTAAGTGAAGCAAGTTACCAGACAGGAGGGGGGGAAGCAGTGAGGAGCATCACTTGTCATATGGAATAATAAGTGTTTAATAATTAAAGTGCACTGGGCATGTCACCTTCAGGGCTCATACTCACTTGCGAGAAATACGGATTAGTGCAATCCGATAAAAAAACGGATTGCACTCGGACCAATGGTATTCAATGAGTTACATCTCATCTGTGATTTTTTTCTCAGCTGAAATCGGACCGAGAAAAAAAAAATCACAGCATGCTGCGATTTGCTGCGTATCTCGGACGAGACTCGTCAATGCAAGTCAATGGGTGCGAGAAAAAATTTGCACGGCATACGGACCATCCGTATGCGTCCGTTTTTTACAGATACCTTACCATTCTGTGGTATAGAACATTGTAAATGGTCCTGTAAATGACAAGAAAAATAGTTGCAGAGAAAAAAAACGCATTACATACGGATGTCATACAGATGCTATGTGAGGAAAATCGCATTGTACTCGCATGACACTAGTCCGTTTTTTCAGTCCAGATTACGGACCTTTTTTTTCTCGCAAATGGGTATGAGCCCTTATAGTCATAGTTGCTATGTATAGAAGTGCCCCACTGCCTGTCTATTTCTCATTGTTAGGTTACAGTTAGTGATGAGCGAGTATACTCGGTAATGCTCGGTACTCGCCCGAGCATCACTGTACTAAGCGCCGCCGGGCGCCTAGAAACCCGATGTTTACCTTGGTTACCAGCTCCCTGCACCAGCGCGCTGTTATCTAACGTACACTGCGGGTAACTAAGCGACCTTTCATCGCTTGTTACGCGCGCACCTGATCGCTGCTGAGATCTGCCTGTTTGGCAGCTCACCAGCGATCATGTAGCGACACACCAGTGATCCTGACAAGTTCATATCGTTGTCGGGATCGCTAGTGAGTCACTATGTGTGACGGGGCCCTTAGCCTACTTATTGACACAATTTTACTGGCCAAAAAAAAAAAAAATACAGGCCAGATATTTGAAAGTGTGGTATCTCCGTCACACGCCTCATCTATCAATGGGCTACAAATTGTGGCATTTGAGGCCTCCATTCAACTGTTTTTGCTGTGTGTTACCCTAGTTCTTGACAGTATTTTGCTGTAAAAAAATAAATAAAAAAAAAAATATATATATATATATATATATACATATATACACACACACAAGGCCACATATTTTACAGTGTAGTGTCTCCGTCACACGCCTCATCTGTCTGTGGGCTACAAATTGTGGCATTTCCGGCTTCCATTCAACTGTTTTTCCTGTGTCTTAGCCTAGTTATTGACACAAGTTTGCTGATAAAAAAGATTTGTTACCTACAGGCCTGATATTTTAAACTGTGATTTTCCCGCACACGGATCACATAAGTTCGCTCCAAATTCAGCCATTTGTAGTGAACGTGGAAAATATTGTAGTCCATTTAAAATGGGCAAGGCACGTGGCAAGGGACAGGGAAGTGGATGTGATTGGTGATGGTGCACACAGAGACAGAGGCCGTGGGTAAGCTGAAATTTTGCCACAACAAACACCCACATCTTCTCGCTCAACCTTCTTGTCCCAATTACTAGGGGACCGCAGCAGCGCACCACTATTGAACCCAAAGCAGTATCAAAAGGTTGTTGGTTGGATAGCGGACAATGCTTCCAGTTTGCCACCACCACCCTGTCTTACACACGATCAAGTCTGAGTAGCCATGAGTCTGGACCGCATATTCCTCACCCTGATCCTCCTTCCATGCCGAGTGCCCGGAGACAACTGATCTCACACTTGGACACTCCAAAGAGCTGCTCACTTTTGCATTTATAGATTCGGGCCTCTCGCCCGGTCCACTTGAAGCGGGGCAAGATGAGCTTGCATGTAGCGATGCCCAAATATTTGAGCAGCCACGATCACATGAAGGCGACGGTGGGAACGTGTCACGAGGTGGACAATGATGAGACACAATTGCCAGAAAGTCAGGAGGAGGACCAGGATGCGGAAGTGGAAGACGAGGTGGTGGATGATATAGTAACTGACCCAACCTGGCCTGAGGACATGCAGAGCGAGGACAGCACCCCAACAGGCAGGAAGAAGCAGTGTGGTGGCCGCAGACTGAAGGCGGGCAACCGTACCTCGTAACACCAACACGACGGAAGTTGGCAGTACAACTGTTAGGTCTTCCCCAAATCTGGTTGTTTTTTAAAAGACTCTGCCGATAACCCCAAACAGGCCATTTGCACCACCTGCCATGCCCGCATCAGGAAGGGTAGCAAAACTACCAGCCTGACCACCACCAGCATGATCATGGCAGCAAAGCACCTGACTTTGTGGGCCGAACCCCAGGGTCTAGGAACAGTGTCTGTGGGTCACACCTCTGCTCCTTCCACTGTTGTGCGTGCAAGCGAAGATGCCTGCTGCCCTGCACCTGTCATTGCACACACTCAACTAGCACGTCCATGTCGTCCCAGCGCAGCCTTCAGTTGTCCATGCCCCAGTTATTGGAACGCAAGCAGAAATACGCAGCCAACTCCCCACAGGCCACAGTACTAAATTCATACATTTCTCATCTGCTTATGCTCGAAATGTTGCCTTTTAGGCTTGTGGAGATGGAAGCTTTCCGCAACCTGATGGTGGCGGCCGTCCCAAGGTACTCGGTCCCCAGCCGCTACTATTTCTTCCGGTGTGCCGTCCCGGTATTATACAAGCACATGTCCCACAATATTACCCGTGCCCTCAACAATGCTGTTACTGGGAAAGTCCACCTAACCACGGACATGTGCTTGTGGGCAGGGACGGTACATGTCGCTGACAGCACACTTTGTTAACAGTGGAAGCCGGGACCCAGTCGGACCTTGAGATGGAACACGTCCCCCCCGACGCCGAGGACTGCAGGCCCTAGGTCAGTCAGGGTAGCTCCAACAGTGTACAGCTCCTGCACCTCCTCCTCCTCTTCAGCCTCCATCTCCGAAAATGACCACATCAGTCACAAGCTGGAAGCACTGCAGCACTGCCTCAGCCAAGCAGCAACAGGATGTGTGCTGAAGAGTTGTTGACAGCTCTGAAAGAGCAGGCAGATCTGTGGCTGACACCGCTGAACCTACAGCCAGGCATGGTCATGTGCGACAATGGCCGGAACCTAGTGGCAACTCTGAGGCGAGGAGAGCTCACACACGTACCATAAGCTTAACCTCGTGGTTCAACGGTTTCTCAAAAGCTACCCGGAGCTGCTTGTGAAAATACAGTGCATGTGTGCCCATTTTAGAAAGTCAGCTGCAGCTTCCGCCACCCTAGCCGTGCTTCAGCAGCGTTTGCAGCTTCCAGCTCACCGACTGGTGTGTGATGCCCCCACTCGTTGGAACTCTACACTGTATATGTTGGAAAGGATTTGTGAGCAGAAGAGGGCAGTTGTTGAATACCAGCATCAACAGGGCCATCGATATTCAGTTCAGACTCCCCACATAAGAACTCAGGAGTGGACATGAATGTCAGACATATGTACCATCCTACAAAACTTTGAGGAGTCCACTAAGATGGTGAGCGGGATGACGCCATATTTAGCCTCATCATCCCGCTTCTCTGCATTCTGAAAAGCTCTCTGCTCACAATAAAAGAGGATGCATTGCAGGCGGAGCATGACAAGATGGAGCAAGGAGCCATACAGGGTGATTACACACAGCCGATCCTCATGTCATCCCGACGTGGATTGGTTGACAATGAGGAAGAGGAGGAACAGGAGCTAGTTTCATGCACTATAGACAGTACTACAAGCACAACTGTCATACCGTCTGTTCAGCGTGGATGGCCTGAGGACATGGAGAAGGACAGCATGGTCAGTCGTTCTCTTAGTGAGGAGATGGAAGTCTTGCCTGTTAGCAGTCTGGCATGCATAGCTGACTTTATGGTGCGCTGCCTTTCCCGTGACCCTCGCATTCTGAAAATTTTGGGTGACACTCATTACTGGTTGGTGACACTTCTAGATCCACGCTACAAGGAGAACTTTCAATCTCTTCTTCCAGAGGCAGACAGGTGTACTAAAATGGTGTAGTACCAGGGGGCCCTTGTTGCGGAATTATTAAAAAAAAATTCCCATCTGGAAACATTGGCGGCAGAGGTCACAGTTCGTTGGACAACCAAGCAGTAGAGGCGAGAGAGACAACTCCAATCCAGAAGAGGCAGTGGAACACTGGCAAAGTTCTGGGAGAGTTATCTCAGACTCTCCCATCGCACTGGCCCTGAGACACGGGGTACTCTCACAAGGAGTGCAAAGTTTGGGAAGATGCTGAGGGAGTACCTTGCTGACCGTACCAACGTCCTCCGTGATTTCTCTGTGCCTTTTAATTACTGGTTATCCAAGCTGGACACGTGGCATGAACTGGCTCTCTACGACTTGGAGGTCCTGGCCTGCCCTGTCGTTAGCGTTTTGTCAGAGCGGGTTTTTAGTGCCGTTGATGGAATTATAACTGATAAGCGCATCCGCCTGTCAACTGAAACTGCTGACAGGCTGATTTTTATAAAAATGAACAAGGGCTGGATTGGGACAGACTTCTCTACACCACCGAATGATAAAAGCGAAGCATAATCTGTTTATTTGGGGTGTTGGACGGGGAGATGTGGGGACACTATGCTAGAATTTTCTTGAGAGAGACAATCTTTCTGGCTAGAAAGATGCTGGCGCTGCGGTGGTGCACATCCTTCTCTCAGAGCATGGATTGAATTGGTAAATTCAGTTATACCGTTTGAACAAACGTTATATCAGAACCGGGGCTGTCCAGGGAAGTTTGATAAAATTTGGGATAGGTGGAACTCCTCTCACCATTCTAGTGCGTAGTGGTTCAGTACCACCGTAAATACTATGGTTAAAATATTTTGGCATCGAATGGCTATTAATACTGTATAAATATGTCTGGCAGTGTGTTAGTGGTAGTTGTAGGGTAATTAGATATGTAGTGTTAGTTTGAGATGTATATTGCCAAATGGATATAAACAATATGTTTTGCTTATTTATTTATTGATTCGATTTATTAACACTGCAACAATACTTGGACTTATGAGTTCAATAGTTGTACTAAGGATCTAACATGTAAGGTTGCTGTTCCTTTATAGTTGTTTGGACAAATGCACATGTATCACTTTGGCTGTATTCATGTGTATATGTTTTATGGTTAATAAACGAATTAAAAAAAAAAAAAAGCGAAGCATAACCTCAAATACAGTGTCTTTTTTTTTGGGAGGTGTATTCCCATGCACCTCTTCACACCCACACATGGGTATACGCTTCCTGATTCTGGCTATTTGGTGTTATCCTCTTTCTCCACCTCATCCTCCACCACCACTAGATCACAATGGTGACCGTGGTACATGATGCAACAGCCACGTTATTGTGTTAAAGGGTGTTTATGATGCCCGTAACAAAAATGTTTACATAGTATGTTGATGTGTACCCCCCAGGGAGAAGTGTTTATCAGCCCATACACTTGATTCCAAACACAACTTATCAGCGATCTGTGATTCCAAACACATCTCATCAGCAATCTGTATAACGACCTCTGCGGTCGTTGGGAAAACCTAGTCCCACCTGCGATGCTGGTAAAGTCATTCATAAAGGGTGTCACACTCAGCGATTCAGGCTCACCAGCGGGACACCAACGACCAAAAAACGGCTCAGAACGTTCATGAGTGATCAGCGACATCTCAGCAGGGGCCACATTGCTGCTACATGTCACACACAGTTAAGTCGCTAACGAGATCGCTACTGCGTCATAAATGGTGATGCAGTAGTGATATCGTTAGCGATCTCGCTTGCGATCTCGCTTAGTGTGGCATACCCTTTAGTGTATGGGCATTACAAGTATAGGAGACCCGCTCCTTTCTAGTGGTAAAGTTTTTTTTTAGGCCCTCCTTTTTGTTTCTTGCAAGGAGGATAGGGGTGTGTGCAAATTTGGGGCAGGCCTTGAATTCACTGCATAGCCAAACAGTATGGGAGACCCAGTTCATAATAATGGGAACTGTAGGGGTTGGTCTGCTGCTTCAAAATGCAATTCTCCACTTTTGGGTCTTCATCCTCAACACTGCAATTCAACACTTTAGTTTCTTCAGCCTCAACACTGAAATGCTCCATTGCCAGGTATTCTTTAGCCTCAACACTGCAATGCTCCATTGCCAGGTATTCTTTAGCCTCAACACTGCAATGCTCCAATGCTTGGTCTTCATCCTCAACACTAATATAAAAATAGATCGTGAGCACAATATTAATGGAAATGGTGCTTAAAGTCTAGGTTCCCACACCGGGTACTAATGACAAAGAAAACACTAAGCACTCAACTTAATAATTTATTAGTAGTATCTTCAAAACATTTCGGTCTTGGTGACCTTCATCAGTACTACTTATATGTATATAGAAAATGGCTCCTAGAGAGACAGGTGCCCCAAGTGAAGAATGCTGCATAAAAATAAGCGTGGCTTATGACAAAGCTCTGTGGTAATGCCGAGTGTCTAATATTGCGGTATCCACCGCTATGAAGACTGCGGCTGAACCAGGACGCTATCTGCGCAGTCTAGATGTCTTCCTATCTAAGGGAAGACATCTAGACTGTGCAGATAGCGTCCTGGTTCAGCCGCAGTCTTCATAGCGGTGGATACCGCAATATTAGACACTTCATATTCAAATTCTTCATCTTCTTCCTCTTCATCTTCTTCATCATATTCTTATTTGTGACAGAGATTCCTGTACTTGTAATCTGTAAAAGTATGAATTTTTCATCCTTCCGTTCTTGCTGTCACAAAAGATTTAAATTACAACAGTATTTGTCCGTGTTCAGTTTAGCCTGCAGCAGCAGGCATTTTCCAGGGGCACCACGAGGAGGAACGGACTCACCCCCATACACTGCTTAGTCTTCTTCTGCTTAGAATTTAGAGCATATATTTTGCTCTTCATTTTGGTCTTATACTTCATGTTCTTCTGCTTATTGTTCTTCTGTCTGTTGTTCTGTATCTTGTAGTTTGTCTTAACCTTCTTTGTCCTGTTGGTGATCTTCTTCAGGGTAATCTTTTATTTTTTCTTTGTTCAGGCTGGTTGGCTTCATGCTCGTCGTCCTTGTTGTCGTCATCTTCTTCTGGGTGGTCTTTAAGGTCGTCTAATTTCCGAGAACCAGCTGACGTTACTGGAACCCGGACGGGTATCAGATGGAACAAGAGACAATGGAAGTAACGAGGACCAGCTGACTGTGCTGGAACCCGGAGGGGCAGCAGAAGGAAAAGAGGCAATGTCACAACCAAGTACCAGCTGACGTTACTGTGACACGGTTACTAAGCAGGAGGTACCTGTGCTCCAAAGCACTACCAAGGACCAGCAGACGTTGCTGGAACTCGTATACGGAGATGGAGGCACTTAGGCCAAAGGCACTGGGGAGAACCAGTTGACGGTACTGGACCCCGGACGGGTAGCAGAAGGAAAAGAGGCAATGTCACAACCGAGTACCAGCTGACGTTACTGTGACACGGTTACTAAGCAGGAGGTACCTGTGCTCCAAAGCACTACCAAGGACCAGCAGACGTTGCTGGAACTCGTATACGGAGATGGAGGCACCTAGGCCAAAGGCACTGGGGAGAACCAGTTGACGGTACTGGACCTCGGACGGGTAGCAGAACGCACCCATGAAAATGTAAGTTGACAGGACGCAAGCCGTCCGCAGTTACCGAATCACACAGTCCTACAGTGGGTGCTTGTCCTATTGTCACAATGGAAACAGCCTTTATTTACATATCCCACAGCACACATAGGAATCACCTAAACTGCAGGCACCATAGAGTCGGCTAACCCGAATGCAACACGACAGCACAACTTATTGGAGGATAATTGACGTTCACACTGCCAGGAAACAGCTGTCGTGCTGTAACCAGGCTGGCCAGGAGTCAGTACCCCTGCCAATTACTTACGAGCAACAAATGGCGGTGTTGTAGCCCAGGGAGTAGAGTTCAGGTGGTAGAAAGATGAACATAACAGGAGACATGGAAAACGTTGCCAAACAGTTATTTAATCTGAAAACGGACAGGCAAATTCAGGTGATATCCATGCCTTGTTCATTTTCAGAAAAGTAAGCCGGTCTACATTCTCTGAGGATAGTCGCATGCGACGGTCTGTTAGTACACAACCTGCAGCACTAAAGACGCGCTCAGATAATACACTGGCAGCAGGGCAAGCCAGCACCTCCAATGCATACTGGCTAAGCTCTGGCCATGTATCCAACTTAGAGACCCAAAATTTGAAAGGGGAAGAGGCATCTGGGAGTACACTTAGAGGGAAAGACAAGTAGTCTGTCACCATCTTACGGAAACGTTGCTTCCTGGTGACTGAAGCCGTCTCGGATGGTGTAGACCTTGCTGGCGCTGTCACAAAACTTCGCCACATTTGTAACATACAGCTCTTGCCCTGTGCAGAGGCGCTGCTTGTGCTCCCTCTTGTTGTAGAGGTGTCTACACTGCCTCGACGCACAGAGCTGCTTTGTAAAGCAGTAGCAGCAGCATCTCTCTCGGCTGGAATGTACAACAGTATGGATTGCACCAGTGTGTCTTGGTACTCCCGCATTTTACGGTCCCGGTTCCCCGGTGTGATGAGGGTTTGTAAGTTGTCCCGGTAGCGAGGGTCTAGGAGGGTGTACACCCAATAATCTGACGTGGTGAGAATGTGGGTGATGCGGCGGTCGTTTCTCAGGCACTGAAGCATGAAATCAACCATGTGCTGCAGACTCCCAACTGGCCAACAAAAGCTGTCCTGTGGAAGAGTCGTCATCTCTGCCTCCTCTGCATCACCCCACCCTCGCTCTACATACTGACTAGAGCGTTGTATACCTCCCTCTGTAGGGATTTCTTCCTCCTCCATTGACTCCTCCTCCTCCTCATAAAGTGAGCCCTGCCCAGCCCTTTGTGAGGAACCACGTTGCGCTGACTGTCCTGAAGGTAATTGAATTTGTGACTCCTCATCCTCCACCTCTTCCAAAACCTCTACCTTTAGTGCTTTCAGTGATTTCTGAAGCAGGCAGATAAGGGGGACAGTCATGCTGACTAGTGCATCATCTGCACTCGCCATCCGCGTTGAGACATCAAACGCACGCAAAATGTCGCAGATGTCCTTCATAGAGGCCCACTCAGTAGTGGTGAAGTGTGGACGGCGCAAAGAGCGACTTGATGCAGCTGATACTCCATTACTGCTGTCTGCTGCTCACACAACCGCTCCAACATATGTAACGTGGAATTCCACCTGGTGGGTACGTCACATATGATGCGATGTTCAGGAAGGCGAAATCGGCGTTGCAGAGCAGCAATGCGCGATCTGGCTATGCTGGAACGTCGCAAGTGAGCGCACTCTAGGCGGACCTTCTGCAGCAGTCCAGCAAGATCCGGATAGTCCCTCAAAAAACTCTGCACGACCAAGTTGAGCACATGTGCCAGACATGGTATGTGAGTAAGGTTGCCAAGGCCCAGAGCTGCCACCAGATTTCGGCCATTGTCACACACTACCAAGCCTGGCTGGAGATTCGCAGGCAAAAACCACACGTCGCTCTCCTGCTTGATGGCATTCCAGACCTCCTGCGCTGTGTGGCTTAGATTCCCCATTGAAATCATTTTCAGGACGGCCTGTTGACGTTTGGCCACGGCTGTGCTCATATCGGTCGCAACAGGTAAGCGTTCACGGGTCCATGTGGAGGTATACCGTGACGGCTCGTGCAGCGATGATTCTGAGGAACTGGAGTAGGAGGAGGAATCAATGTGTACAGACTGGATTCCTGCAATCCTTGGAGTTGGCAGAACACGTACAGCGCCACTGGCAAGATCTGTACCCGGCTCCACAACATTGACCCAATGGGCAGTGAGGGAAAGGTATCGTCTCTGGCCATGGGTACTGGTCCACGCATCGGTGGTCAGGTGGACCCTGCTACTGACGGCGTTTAGTAGCGCATGTTTAATGTTTCCCTCGACATGTTTTTGCAGAGCAGGGACGGCTTGCCTGCTGAAATAAAATCGGCTTGGCACATTATATTGTGGGACTGCCAATGCCATTAAGTTCCTGAAACTGTCAGTCTCCACCAGCCTGAATGACAGCATTTCAAGGGACAGGAGTTTTGCAATGCCAGCATTCAGAGCCTGTGCTCGTGGATGGTTTGCCGAGTATGGCCGTCTTTTATCCCATGCCTGTGCTACCGATGGCTGTTTTGTGGCCTGGGAGTGTGACGATGACTGTGAACTTGCTGCTGTGGGTGGAATAACAGTTTGTCTATGGACAACAGTGACCGAGGTTCTTCCATGGAGATCCTGTGAGGAAGCCGAACCAGGTGTGTGTGAGCTGGAGGTAGAGGCTCCGACACGACCTGAAGATGTAGGTGCTGCTGTAGGTTGGCCTACATCTCCAGTGTGTCTTTGTAACTCAGCTACGTGCTTTGTCCGTACATGTTTCCACATATTTGTGGTATTCAGGTTACTGATATTTTTACCTCTTTTAACTTTTTGCTTACACAGCTTGCATTTAACATAGCAAATATCATCTACAAGTCTGTCAAAAAAGGACCACGCAGTGCAAGTCATGGGAGCGCCAATTTTGACATTTGTAAGAGAACTGCCCCAACAGGTGCCAAACTGGAGGCTACAGGAAAGTGAGTCTGCAGCCTACCTCTCCCTCCTCTTTGTACCGTTGGGCCAATCTCTTCCTCAGAGCTGCTCCCACCACCTTCCTGTTGCTCACGCCATGTTGGGTCTCGGACTTCATCATCTCCACTACCCTCTTCCAACACCTGCTGCTGTTGGATGGTCTGGGCAGCACCATGCTCCACAAAACCTGGCACCTGAGTCTCATCATCATCATGAGATGCGTTCTGCGGTGTGCTGTCCATCGGCACTGGCTCACCCGCCTCTTCAGATTGAGAGAGACACAGCTGTTGCGCATCACTGCATACTCCCTCTTCTTCAAATTGCAGAATGCTGCTTGCCTGTGCCCGTGTTTGCGAGCCAACAGATTCTGAGAACAGAAGCAGAGACTCAGCTGGCTCCTGTACAGAACTCTCTGACTGCCTGGGCAATTTGACAGGCGGTGAACAGACAGATGGTTGCTCAACAGTGTTGTGTTCCTGAGAGGAGGTGGAAGGAATTGAAGTCGATGCATTGGCTGCCATCCAACCAACAACGGCTTCAATTTGTTCTTCCCGCAGCAGGGGGGCACGCCGAGTTCCTACCAAAGTGCGCATAAAGGAACGCTCATGGGTAAAACTGGTGGATGCTGTGTCACTGAGGGCGGCAGCAGCCACAGAATCCCCACGTCCTCTCCCTGCTGAAACTCCACGGCCACGACCACGTGCCTTACTCACTGACTTCTTCATCTTGGTAGATTGATAAAGAAAGTCAGAAAAGTTATAAGGCCTAAGTGTGGTTATTACGCAGAGACTGAAGTGAACACTGAAACACAACTGTTCACAATCTGTGAAAGGCTACTCCTTTGTCTACTTCTATAGTGTTTGCAACCAATGTATTGGATACGGATGGAAGCGCGTCACACTAATAGATTATATTTATTTTAAATGGAATGGAGCAGAACCAATTGGAGAGAAATGACAAGGATGAGGCACTGAGACACGCTCAGCAGAGTACAAGCAGCAGTGCTTGAACAAGTAACTGGAGCGTGATGTGCACTCAAAAAATAAAAAACACAGACTGAAGTGAACACTGAAACACAACTGTTCACAATCTGTGAAAGGCTACTCCTTTGTCTACTTCTATAGTGTTTGCAACCAATGTATTGGATACGGATGGAAGCGCGTCACACTAATAGATTATATTTATTTTAAATGGAATGGAGCAGAACCAATTGGAGAGAAATGACAAGGATGAGGCACTGAGACACGCTCAGCAGAGTACAAGCAGCAGTGCTTGAACAAGTAACTGGAGCGTGATGTGCACTCAAAAAATAAAAAACACAGACTGAAGTGAACACTGAAACACAACTGTTCACAATCTGTGAAAGGCTACTCCTTTGTCTACTTCTATAGTGTTTGCAACCAATGTATTGGATACGGATGGAAGCGCGTCACACTAAAATTTAAATTGCATGGAGCAGCAAGAATTACACTGAAGAAAAAAAAAAGAGTCTGTGAGTGACATGTGCAGATGCCTACAGACAGCGTTGCATGCAGAGCAAACTGCAGCGTCACCTGCACTCACACACACCTTGCAGAGCTGTTAAAACAACACTGCAGGCAAAAGGAAGCTTTACACAGCGGTTGGTGCTAGCCTGCCTAAAGCACAGTACACTAAATCGCAATCTCTAACTGTCCCTCAGAGTCAGCACAGCAGCGTTCTGTCCCTTACTGAATTCACAGCACAGTGACGCTAAAATGGCGGCGGCGCCTTTTATAGTGCATTCTGACATCATTCAGCATCCAATCACAGCCATGCCATTAGTTAACATGACCGCAGCAGTACAGGATGTGCCCACACTTCTTAGGATTCCTCATTGGCTGACTAAAATCACATTGCCTCTCAAAGAATTATGGTAACTTCCGATTCCGGTATACGATATATGGAAAATATCGGAACTAAGTATCGAAAGGCCGATACAGCTAATATCGGCCGATACCCGATACTTGCGGTATCGTATCGCTCAACACTAGTGCTCACTCATCACTAGTTACAGTACATCTTCTTCAAACTTTAAAGTAGGATGGTTCCATTGGGGATATACCTTTGGCTTCTGACATTCCAAAAGGATTCAGAATCGAGTTGATTTTTTGCACTTTGGTTTAGAAGAAAGCTTACATCTTCTTCTCTTTGGACCTGGATTCTTAGATAATGACACATTTCCAAGGTCTTTATTTTCAAAATACTGATTCAAAATTTTAGTCATCTTTGCAATATCTGTTTCCTCTTGATGAATCATAAATCACATCCGTTTGACCGCTGTTAAATCCTTCTTCCATTAAGACTGTTAATTTTAGTGTTCCATGCTCTAGCTTAAGACCATAGACAGATTTTTATAGCTTGCAAATGAGATTCTCATCACCTTCTTTGATATAACACTCAGGTTGAGTCATGTACAAGTCCTCTTCAATGTCACCATATAAAAAGGCTGCTTTGATGTACAAATCAGGGTGGATTTGATTTAAATCAAACTGATTTAAATCACGATTTAAATCACGATTTAAATCACTAGTCAGTAAGGCTTGATTTAAATCAGTGATTTAAATCAAAGTTTCTACCTAAACTAGTTCTTGCTACTTTAACATGCAAGTAGATGAAGATTTTTAGAATAACTTTTTATATTACTTTTTTCTCCCCAGTTTAATGGGTTAATCATTCATATTTGGACACCACTGTTCTGTTGTACTTAGGAAGGAGAAAAATAATCCTGACCTTAATAACAATTTAAATAGATTTATTCAACTGAAACAATAACAACATTACAGCATAAGTTATTTGCTTAAACAAACATCCATGTTTGTTAACTAATTTGGCTAAACAAAATATATATATATTTTAAGAAACTTAGACTGTCAGCCCAGCCGACACATGAAAAACTTAAATACTACTGTCCCTGCTGTCCTCTGTAGCTCACTCGTCGTCATCTTCATCATCATCTTCTTCTTTGTTCCTATTCATAATCTGGAAAAGAAAAACAAGCTTTCCTGCTTTATTGGGTCCCAACCGATTTCTCAATTTAGAATGAATGAGTCCAAAGGAAGAGAATATTCTTTCAACGCCTGCAGAAGAAGCTACTGCTGTTAAAAGTGAAATCATTACTTGAACAGTCTCTAAATCCAAGCGCTTAAGTGACTTCCACCAGTTTACTGGTGTGACCTTCCTTAAAATATCTTCAGCAAACATATATTTCTTGAATGGTTCCCCCTTAGCTCTGAAGTTTATTATAGTTGGCATTAAAGATGGATGATTGCTGGATACCCATGTCATAGCTAACTCCTCTTCCTCAGCACTTAGGTTTTGACCCTGATATTGGATATTGACAATATTTGCCAAAAAATGAGCTGGAGTCAGTGCTTGTCCCATTCGTTTGTTTACTGCTTGTAATTTAATTCTGTCCATGTGTAGTTCTGTTTTTAAGTGTTCACTCAGTTCCTTCCAAATTTCAACAGCATCCGCAATAAAACAGCTATTTTTCTGTATTTTGTTTAAAGCTTGAGAGATGGGTTTCAGGAAGCTCAGCATATGTTCAACATTTCTCTTAAGCCCAATGTTGAGGATTTTGGCCGTGACAGTGCCATCTATTTTATCTCGATTTTCTTCACAAAGTGTCATCAGAATAGGCCAGTTTTTGATATACTGCTCAAAACAGTCCACCACAGAGTTCCATCTAACATCTTGTGGGAGCGTTAGCTTGGTTCCACCCATCCTTTTCAGAGCTGCTGCAGCAAAATGATTATTACGGAAGTATTTAGCAATTTCAACAACATTAGCCTTTATTTCTGGAACACTTTCACTTAAGTCTTTGGCTAAGAGGTGCAGCAAATGAGCACTGCAACCATATGTTATTAGCTTTGTATTCCCTCCCTGCTCTTCTAAATTTCTTCTCATCTTGGATACGTTTGCAGCATTGTCAGTGACCAAACTGCGTACTAGACATTTGAATTTTTGTTCACATGTTGTTATAGCTTTTACTGCCACTTCTTGTAAGTATTCTGCTGTGTGTGCATTTCCTGACATATCAGGTGTTTGTGCAAGGAAGACTTTACCTTCTTCTGTTGTTATACAAGCACATACAATAGGATCATTGTGGACATTACTCCACCCATCAATACTTAGGTTAACAATTTTACCCTCCAGAGCTGTTGCACATTGCTCCATTTCTCTGTCATACACTTGATCCAGCAGTTTCCCTGCAACATCAGCTCTGCTGGGTGGACTGTATCCTGGTCTCAGTGACTGAACCATATTAATGAAATGTGGGTTCTCAGTCAGACGGAAAGAAGAGTTCGTTGCATAAATAAACTGGGCAATTTTTTCATCAATCAACTCTTTTTCTAATCTGCTAGTTCTTATCACAAACCTATCTATGGTGGTTCCAGGAGGTAAAGGTTTTTTCTTCCTTTTGGGTGATGGTGATATGTGGCTGTGGGTGTCTGATGATGATGCTGCTGCTAATGAAGCACTATCCTGGATGGATAACTCTGAAACTGTAGAACAGGATGATGGTGATCTTGGAGGTGGATAGTTTCCAGAATCCATGAATTCCCCTAAACAAAAAAAGTCAATGCTGTTATTTTATTGTTTATACAATTTCTGCTTATTGTACACAACACAGCACTGCCCCAAAAGGAATATTTGTTTTTCTTCATAACTGTACCAAATGACAGTAACATGCAGTAATAATAAGAAATATAATTTTTCTCACACATGACAGTTCAGTCTTTAGAAATAGGATTCAATAAAAATGTTTACCAACCTGAAGATCCTGCCTGTTCAGAAGTGTTTCTTTGGTCATCTTCATCACCGCACTTCTCATGATGTTGCCTCATTCGCGCCACCAGGCCTTGCATCTCTTTGTTGCATCGTTTGCATTTTGCACGCATGCCTGCCTTACCGATAGGCGAAGGAGCTTCATTAAAATATTCCCAAACTGGGTCTCTTTTACGGCCTGCTGCCATTATAAGGAAAGAATGTAATAAACCTCAGATCGTACACACAAACAGATCCAGACTTGTCTGTCTGTGGCTATGCTGCAGTATTGTGCTCAGAGTTTCACTTTCATTTTCTTGTCTGCTTGCCCTTCCTCCTCCTCACACTTAGATTCACATTCTTCTTGTGTTGTGCAGATCTACTCCACTCCAAACAATCAGAAACATATTGTCTAACTTCTTGGACTTGGCACTGAAGGGGTTGATTCTGTATTCATATAGGTTTGTAGAACAATAGGATTAAGGTCTTTTTCTCAACTCTGTTCATGTTGTAACATTTTTGCCATGAAGAAGAGGCTGGGACCTCTGCGGAGTCAAATTCAGTTTTGAGAACTGCGTAAGTAAAGCGAGCATCTGTGATAATATAGGAGAGAAACTGCCCACTAATCCTACAGAAACCTCTGGAAGAGCATGGCATTGTGAATGTTACACATATACAGCCTTTATTCTACTGAGTTAAACAACTCAGCTTTATCTCATGATGGAAGAACCTTTGGATGGTAAAATATTTTCCTCAAAAAGCAGTTTATTGAAAAAAATCCGATTTAAATCAAAAAAATCTGATTTAAATCAAAAAAATCCGATTTAAATCA
Source organism: Oophaga sylvatica (assembly GCA_033576555.1). Taxonomy (NCBI): domain Eukaryota; kingdom Metazoa; phylum Chordata; class Amphibia; order Anura; family Dendrobatidae; genus Oophaga; species Oophaga sylvatica. The sequence continues at coordinate 56,840,110 of JARQOD010000003.1, forward strand.
AAAAAATCCGATTTTTTTGATTTTTTAAAAAAAATCATTGATTTTTATCCACCCTGGTACAAATGTCTGACAAACATGTTTTTTGACAGCAACGTGGATCTCAATCATGACCACACACGATCCTTAATCTAGGAATCCTGACGAAACAGACATGGAGACGGACACGCGTTGATGCGTTCAACAGGGGATAAGTAGAACCACTTGTTATTGTCATGCTATATCAGCATACATCTGTCTATACTATTGAATGTATACCATGTCCTTGACTTAATCAGTGGTGTCTCTTATCTTGTAACTTAATGCTGGGGTTATACAAAATACTAGAAATCCCCATTAAGGTCATCACAAGAGCATATACAATTTGTCTGCATAAAGCACGGGCACTTTAACATGTTTTTTGTCTTGTGAGAAGACAGATCGTTTGAATGAATCTCTATGCAAATCAATATAGACCATGGACTGACAATAGGGTCATAGTGCACATTTTTCTTAGCATTGAATGAGAGCTGTGCATCTCTGGAAAGTGCTAGGTGGGAATAACAGACCATCAGGTCTTTTGTATCGCCCCTCTGATTTCTTTGTTTAGGGGTTATTTATGTCTGATCTGCATTTATATATCTTTAATCATTAAAACTGAAACAAAGAGGGACAGTCCTTTATTGAAAACATTGTAAGAGGAATTTTGGTGTCCTTTATATTGCTCTATACATAATGATGAGGCATTCATCGTCATATCAAAATTTATATTAAATCAGTCATCTATCCCTAGCCATAAGGCATCTCTTTTTTTATGTATTCCTCAATTAGGATGCAGGGACCTTGGACAGAGTCACAATATTAAGTGCCGAATGATATAGACACGGTTTGCCATTTCCCTTTAATTTCTCTTGCTTTTTCTTTCTATCTACCTATTAGGCTATTTTTGGTATGAATGGTACTTTACTTTAAATTTTATTACCGTAGGTTGATTTTAGGGATTTCTAGGGATATAAAGAACAGCCGCTGTGGAGCGGGAGCGCCATCTCGAATTATCTAGGGCGCCAACCTCCACTGTCAGGCAGAGCAAGAGGATAGGGGCCACTATATGGTGTTTCATTGGGGTTTAGTTACCTTTGATATTTGTTAATTTGGCTTTAAAAGTAATTTATCTAATAAAGATTGATAATTTTTAAGGATTTCTTATGTCGTTGGTCTATTCACAAGCCTTAATACGATTGGTATATTTTCTGATTACACAGATTGACTTAATACCATTAGCAAGTTTTTGAACTTTCTTACTGCTTCTGGGTCTCTTCGTGCAAGAAGCCTGTGCCATACATGGATACTATTCTTGTGCTGTTCATGTTTAGCAGTATATACACTTGCATTTTAGCTGGTACAACTCATCTTTGAATTTTCCTTCTCCTAGTGTGTGACTTTCTTTTGAGATGATACAGCTGTCATCTTTAACTGTAGCTTCATTTCCTTGTCTTGTGAGTTTCTTCACAGATAACAGATTGCTTTTAAGGGCCCCGTCACACATAGCGACACACCAGCGATCCCGACAACGATATGAACTTGTCAGGATCGTCGGTGTGTTGCTACATGATTGCTGGTGAGCTGCCAAACAGGCAGATCTCAGCAGCTATCAGGACAGCGACAATGCGGGTAACAAGCGATGCACGTCGCTAAGTTACCCGCAGTATACCTTAGATACCAGCGCGCTGGTGCAGGGAGCTGGTAACCAAGGTACACATCGGGTTTCTAGGCGCCGAGCGGCGCCTAGAAACCCGATGTGTACCTTGGTTACCAATTCCAGCTTGCTGATCGCTGGTCTCCCGCCTGCCACATGCAGTGATGCGTGATGGCCAGCGGGAAACCAACGATCAAAAAAATGTCAAGGACATTCAGCGACGATCAGCGATACCCAGCAGGGGGGCTGATCGTCGCTGCGTGTCACACACAGCGATATCGCTGGGGAGATCGCTGTTGCGTCACAAAACTTGTGACTCAGCAGCGATCTCGCTATGTGAGACGGGGGCTTAAGACTACAGACATAGAACACGTTGTTTACTGGGATCTTTCTGCTTTGCATTGGGGAGACTTGACAATTAATATAAGTATTTCCTAATCTCTCTAAATTCATATACTGACCATTAGCCAAGATCACCTTCTCTGATTTACTTTGGTCAAGGCTAGAGAAGAAGCCTCTGTCATTAGTCATATAGCTAGCTGCCCCAGAGTCTATACACCATGCTGTTACTATACTGGTGTAGCACTGCTGGAATACTGTGGCCAGAGGAGCAAAAGCAAGGACACAGAAAGGAGCAACAAAAGTCCTTAGAGATAGCAAAGGAGTTGTGGGAAACAATCCGGAGATGAATGAGAACAGTCTGGATACGAAAATTCTGGGTAACACAGCTTATAACTGGTATTTCTTATGCATAGCTTAGGATATTAGCATTTTGTCTCTCAGCTGCAAAGTGAAATAAAAACTGTGTTCCAGTTACACACAGTGAGTAATAAGAACTTCCGGTGTTATTTTATTTTATTTTTTCAAACAGTGCTTTACTGGTAATTGTTATGATTTGGTAGCTGAGGAGAGCAAGCAAAAACGGCAATACACCAGAGAGGTTGGAATCTACTGGATTGCAGTACCTTGACTAACCACCACAAACTAAAGGCAGCCGTGGAGCGTACCTACGTTGGTCCTAGACGCCTCGTCACAGCCTGAGAGGTTAACTACACCTAAAGATAGAAAGAGGAAAGCTATCTGCCCCGGAGCAGATCCCCAAAGAACATAGGAAGCCCCCAAACATGTAATGGCGGTTAGACAAGAGGAAATACAGACACAGACAGAAAATAGTATGAGCAAACGTTGGGGCCCAATCTTCCTATACAGAAAAGGATAGGAAGGACACTTACTGCAATCCCAAAAAACCCTAAAAAATACCAACTCTACTAATTGCAAAAACACCTGATATCACACGACCTCTACCACCTAAATTAGTTCTCTGGAGTAACAAAACTAAGCCGCAGCCACTGAAAAAACTGGAAAAGGCAAATGAACAAACAACAGTGGCTCAGACACACTGAGAGGGGCACAAGTCCCCGGAGGGGACCTGGCTGACCTCCACAAAAGTGCAGGAAAAAATGCAAAAAGCAAGCACAAAAATCAAAACAGAAAATTTCTTATTTGAGAGCAGGAGAAGAGGCAAGACTCAGCAAGCTTCCAAGTGAACCAGGAACCACAGTTGAGACAAGAACAATTGATCATCGGCAACCCTGATGGGAGGGAACATCCCTTATATAGGACCAGTCTGTAACTCCTGATTGCCAATCTTCACTAAATGGTTCAGCACTATCTGCAACCACCAGAGGGAGCTTCTGCTCAGAACTCATTTCTAACACATTCACAACAGTACCCCCCCCTTGAGGAGGGGTCACCGAACCCTGACTTGGGCAACCAGGTCAGTCAAGATGAGCTCTGTGATACGCACGGATCAGTCTCCTAGCATGGATGTCCGAAGCAAACACCCAAGAGTTGTCCTCCTGACCATAACCTCTCCACTTAACCAAATACTGGAGTTTCCGTCTAGAAAAACGAGAATCCAATATTTTCTCAACCACATACTCCAAATTGCCCTCAACCAAAACAGGGTCAGGAGGCGCAGCCATAGGAACCACTGGCTCGACAAACCTCTTCAATAAGGACTTGTGGAACACGTTATGGATCTTAAATGTCCCTGGAAGAAGTAAACGAAAGGAAACAGGATTAAGAATCTCCATGATCTTATAAGGTCCAATGAACCAAGGCTTAAACTTAGGAGATGCAACTCTCATAGGGATATTTCTTGAGGACAACCAGACCAAGTCCCCCACTTCAAACCGAGGACCATCAGTCCTATGCCGGTTGGCAAACCGCTGGCCCTCTCCTGAGAGAGGGACAACCTCTCCACTACCTGGTCCCAAATCTGCTGCATACGCTCCACAACAGAGTCAACACCTGGACAGACAGAAGCCTCCGTCTGTCCCGAAGAAAATCGAGGGTGAAACCCAAAATTGCAGAAAAATGGAGACACCAAAGTGGCAGAGCTAGCCCTATTATTAAGAGCGAACTCAGCCAAAGGCAAAAAAGAGACCCAGTCATCTTGATCAGCAGACACAAAGCATCTCAGATAAGTCTCCAATGTCTGGTTTGTTCTCTCAGTTTGTCCATTGGTCTGAGGATGAAAAGCCGAGGAGAAAGACAATTGGGCGAGATGGCAGAAAGAACTACACCCTCTTTCAAAATAACAGCAGGATCAGATAACTCAGGAGAGTCCGCAAGGAAACTCCTCGAGAGGGCATCCGCCTTAACATTCTTAGTGCCAGGAAGAAAGGAAACCACAAAATTAAAACGTGTGAAAAACAAGGCCTACCTGGCCTGTCTAGGATTAAGTCGCTTGGCTGATTCCAGATAAACCAGATTCTTATGGTCCGTGAGGACCACCACCTGATGTTTGGCTCCCTCCAGCCAATGTCTCCACTCTCCAAAAGCCCACTTCATGGCCAATAACTCCCGATTACCCACGTCATAATTACGTTCAGTTGGAGAAAATTTTCGAGAGAAAAAGGCACAAGGGTTACTTTTAGAGGTCTCTGGATCTCTTTGGGACAAAACGGCACCTGCCCCAATTTCAGAGGTATCAACCTCCACCTGAAATGGCAGAGAAACATCAGGCTGCCGTAGAACAGGAGCAGAAGTGAATCTCTGCTTAAGTTCCTGAAACGCAGAGACTGCCTCAGGAGGCCAATTCACCACATCAGAACCCTTTTTGGTCAAATCAGTCAATGGTTTAACAATAACAGAGAAATTACCAATAAATTTACGATAAAAATTGGCAAAACCCAAGAATCTCTGAAGAGCCTTTAATGAAGTAGGTTGGACCCAATCACAGATGGCCTGAACCTTGACCGGGTACATTTCAATAACAGATGGGGACAAAATGAATCCCAGAAATGAGATCCTCTGTACGCCAAAAAGACACTTTGATCCCTTCACATACAGAGCATTCTCTCTCAAAATCTGGAACACAGTCCGAACATGTTTCACATGAGAGTCCCAGTCATTGGAAAAAATCAAGATATCACCCAAATAAACAATCAGAAATTTATCCACAAAATCCCTGAAAATGTCATTCATGAAGGACTGGAAGACGGAAGGAGCATTAGTGAGCCCAAAGGGCATCACTAGGTACTCAAAATGCCTCTCTGGGGTATTAAACGCCGTCTTCCATTCATCCCCGTGCTTAATGCGAATAAGGTTATACGCCCCCCTGAGGTCAAGCTTGGTAAACCAAGTAGCACTTTTCACCCTGGAAAACAGGTCAGAAATCAAGGGTAACGGATATTGATATTTCACAGTGATATTGTTCAAGAGACGATAATCAATACATGGCCTTAATGAACCATCCTTTTTGGCCACAAAGAAAAAACCGGCACCCAAGGGTGAAGAGGATGGTCTGATATGACCCTTCTCCAATGACTCCTTGATATAAGACCGCATAGCGTCATGTTCAGGTACAGACAAGTTAAAAAGGCGACCTTTAGGGAATTTACTACCAGGCACTAATTCAATAGCGCAGTCATAGCTCCTAGGTTGTCAGTACAGGGGTAGCACTGCTGCAGCTAGTCATGTCCTCTGAAAGCCGGGGGAGTGTCTGCTCCAGTAAGGGGGGAATTAGGAGAGCAGGGCAGGCCAGACAGGTGCTGGTAGTGGGGGACTCAATTATTAGGGGAACAGATAGGGCAATCTGTCACAAAGACAGGGATCGTCGAACAGTGTGCTGCCTACCTGGCGCTCGAGTCCGACACATCGCTGATCGGGTTGACAGATTACTGGGAGGGGCTGGTGAGGACCCAGCGGTCATGGTGCACATTGGCACAAATGACAGTTAGAGGTAGGTGGAAGGTCCTTAAAGACGATTTCAGGGAATTAGGCTGCAAGCTTAAAGCAAGGACCTCCAACGTGGTATTTTCTGAAATACTGCCTGTACCACGTGCCACACCATAGAGGCAACGGGAGATTAGGGAGGTTAATAAGTGGCTCAAGAATTGGTGTAGGAAGGAGGGGTTTGGATTCCTGGAGAACTGGGCCGACTTTTCAGTTGGCTACAGGTTCTATGCTAGGGACGGGCTGCACCTCAATGGGGAGGGTGCAGCTGTGCTGGGGGAGAAAATGGCTAGAAGGTTGGAGGAGTCTTTAAACTAGGGACTAGGGGGGAGGGTATTCATTTTATAGGAGGGGAAGGCAGTGCAGATAGAGACCTGGACACAAATAATGAAATTGGGGGTGGGGGTAGCATGGGGGTGGGGTTAGAACAGTTAATAATTTAAGAAAGAATAGAGGTTCAGAGAGATACATAAAGTGCATGTATACTAATGCCAGAAGCCTCACCAACAAAATGGCGGAATTAGAATTAATTTTGTTGGAACATAATTATGACATGGTGGGGATATCTGAGACTTGGCTGGATGAGAGCCACGACTGGGCGGTTAATTTACAGGGCTATAGTCTGTTTAGGAATGACCGTAAAAATAAGCGAGGTGGGGGTGTGTGTTTGTATGTAAAATCATCCTTAAAACCCATCCTGCGTGATATCTGTGAATCTAATGAAGATGTAGAGTCTCTGTGGGTGGAGATTAGGGGAGGGGGGAAAAATAATAAATTACTGGTAGGGGTTTGTTATAAGTCTCCTAAAATAATGGAAGCAACAGAGAATATCCTCGTAAAGCAAATAGATGAAGCAGCAACTCAAGGAGAAGTCATTATTATGGGGGACTTCAACTACCCTGAAATACATTGGGAACAGAAACCTGTAGTTCCAGCAAAGGTAATAAGTTTTTGGCAACTATGAGAGACAATTACCTTTCACAACTAGTTCAGGACCCAACAAGAGGGGGGGCACTGCTAGACCTAATATTATCCAACAGGCCAGACCGCATATCAAATATAAGGGTTAGGGGTCACTTGGGTAATAGTGATCACAAAATAATAAGCTTTCATGTATCCTTTAATAAGATGTGTAGTCGAGGGGTTACAAGGACACTAAACTTCAGGAAGGCAAATTTCCAATGGATGAGAGATGATCTTGGTGCAATAAAGGGACGATATTCTGAGACATAAAAATACACAAAGAAAATGGGTGACGTTTATTAGTATCCTGAATAGGACCTGTGCACAGTATATACCCTATGGGAATAAACATGCTAGAATTAGGAGGAAACCACTATGGCTAAATAGAGCTGTAAGGGGCGCAATAAGGGACAAAAAGAAAGCGTTTAGGGAATTAAAGTAAGTAGGTAGTGATGAGGCATTAAATAAATACAGAAGACTGAATAAATTCTGTAAAAAGTAAATCAAGACAGCAAAGATTGAGGCAGAGAGACTCATTGCCAGAGAAAATAAAAATAATCCCAAATTATTCTTTAACTACATAAATAGCAAGAAACTAAAAAATGATAGTGTTGGTCCCCTTAAAAATAGTCTGGGTGAAATGGTGGATGAGGATGAGGAAAAAGCCAATATGCTAAATGACTTTTTTTCAACTGTATTTACACAAGAAAATCCCATGACAGATAACATGATCAGAGATAAAAAAATTTCTCCATTAAATGTCACCTGCTTAACCCAGCAGGAAGTACGGCGGCGTCTAAAAATCACTAAAGTTGACAAATCCCCGGGCCCGGATGGGATACACCCCCGACTACTGGAGGAATTAAGTACAGTCATAGATAGACCATTATTTTTAATCTTTAAAGATTCCATAATAACGGGGTCTGTACCACAGGACTGGCGTATAGCAAATGTGGTGCCAATATTCAAAAAGGGGGCAAAAACTGAACCTGGAAATTATAGGCCAGTGAGCTTAACATCTACTGTGGGTAAAATCCTGGAGGGTTTTTTAAGGGATACTATATTGGAGTATCTGAGGCTGAATAACCTCATGACACAATATCAGCATGGGTTTACGAGGGACCGTTCTTGTCAGACTAATCTGATAAGCTTTTATGAAGGGGTAAGTTCAGGACTGGACCAAGGGAATGCAGTGGACGTGGTGTTCATGGACTTCTCAAAAGCTTTTGATACGGTGCCACAAAAAAGGTTGATACATAAAATGAGAACAATGGGGATAGGGGAAAATATGTGTAAGTGGGTTAAGAACTGGCTCATGGATAGAAAACAAAGGGTGGTTATTAATGGAGCACACTCAGACTGGGTCATGGTTAGCAGTGGGGTACCACAGGGGTCAGTATTGGGGCCGCTTCTCTTTAACATATTTATTAATGACCTTGTAGGGGGCATACAGAGTAGTATTTCAATATTTGCAGATGACACTAAACTCTGCAGGGTAATAAATACAGAGGGGGATAATTTTATATTACAGGAGGATTTATGTAAACTAGAAGCTTGGGCTGATAAATGGCAAATGAGCTTTAACCCCTTCACCCCCAAGGGTGGTTTGCACGTTAATGACCGGGCCAATTTTTACAATTCTGACCACTGTCTCTTTATGAGGTTATAACTCTGGAACGCTTCAACGGATCTTCGCGATTCTGAGATTGTTTTCTCGTGACATATTGTACTTCACGTTAGAAGTAAAATTTCTTCGATATAACTTGCGTTTATTTTTGAAAAAAAACGCAAATATGGCGAAAATTTTTAAAATTTTGCAATTTTCAAACTTTGAATTTTTATTCCCTTAAAACAGAGAAATATATCACACAAAATAGTTAAGAAATAACATTTACCACATGTCTACTTTACATCAGCACAATTTTGGAACCAAAATTTTTTTTTGTTAGGAAGTTATAAGGGTTAAAAGTTGACCAGCGATTTCTCATTTTTACAACAAAATTTACAAAGCCATTTTTTTTAGGGACCACCTCTCATTTGAAGTCACTTTGAGGGGTCTATATGGCAGAAAATACCCAAAAGTGACACCATTCTAAAAACTGCACCCCTCAAGGTACTCAAAACCACATTCAAGAAGATTATTAACCCTTCAGGTGCTTCACAGGAACTAAAGCAACGTGGAAGGAAAAAATGAATATTTAACTTTTTAGCCACAAAAATGATCTTTTACAAACTTTTTTTTTATTTTCACAAGGGTAAAAGGAGAAAATGGACAGATAAGGTTGTTATGCAATTTCTCCTGAGTACGCCAATACCCAATATGTGGGGGAAAACCACTGTTTGGGCACACGGCAGAGCTCGTAAGGGAAGGAGCGCCGTTTGACTTTTTCAAACTAAAATTGGCTGGAATTGAGATTGGACGCCATGTCGTGTTTGGAGAGCCCCTGATGCGCCTAAACAGTGGAAACCCCCACAAGTGACACCATTTTGGAAACTAGACCCCCTAAGGTACTTATCTATATCTGTTGTGAGCACTTTGAACCCCCAAGTGTTTCACAAAAGCTTATAATGCCTGGGTGTGAAAAAAAAAAAACAATTTTCTACAAAAATGATTTTTTAGTCCCAAATTTTTGAATTTTCCCAAGGAAATTGGACCCAAAAGTTGTTGTCCAATTTGTCCTGAGTACGCTGATACCCCATATGTGTGGGGGGGGAACTGTTTGGGTGCACGGCAGGGCTTGGAAAGTAAGTAGTAACGTTTTGGAATGCAGACGTTGATGGGGGTCATGTTCCGTTTGCAGTGCCCCAGATGAGCCTAAACAGTGGAAACCCCCCACAAGTGACCCCATTTTGGAAACTATACCCCCTAAGGAACTTATCTAGATCTTTGGTGAGCACTTTGAACCCCCAAGTGCTTCACACAAGTTTATAATGCCCGGGCATGAAAATAAAAAATCCTATTTTTTTCCCACAAAAATTATCTTTTAGTCACTAATTTTTTATTTTCTCAAGGGTAACAGGAGAAATTGGACCACATAAGTTGTTGTCCAATTTGTCCTGAGTACGCTGATACCCCATATGTGGGTGGGAACCACTGTTTGGGCGCACGGCAGAGCTCGGAATGGAAGGAGCACCATTTGACTTTTTCCAACCAAAATTGGCTGGAATTGAGATTGGATGCCATGTTGCATTTGGAGAGCCCCTGATGTGCCTAAACAGTGGAAACCCCCCACAAATGACCCCATTTTGGAAACTAGACCCCCTAAGGAACTTTTCTAGATCTTTGGTGAGCAATTTGAACCCCCAAGTGCTTCACACAAGTTTATAACGTAGAGCCGTAAAATTTAAAAATCATATTTTTTCCACAAAAATGATCTTTTCACCCCAATTTTTTATTTTTCCAAGGGTAACAAGACTCCAAAAGTTATTGTGCAATTTGTCCTGAGTGTGCTGATACCCCATATGTGGGGGTAAACCACTGTTTGGGTGCATGGCAGAGTTTGGAAGGGAAGGAGCGCCGTCTGACTTTTTCAACGCAGAATTGGCTGGACGCCATGTCGTGTTTGGAGAGCTCCTGATCTGCCTAAACAGTGGAAACCCCCATAAATGACGCCATTTTGGAAACTAGACCCCTCAAGGAACTTATCTAGATGTGTGGTGAGAACTTTTAACCCCCAGGTGTTTCACTAAAGTTTATAACGTACAGCCGTAAAATAAAAAATCTTTTTTTGCAAAAATGATTTTTTTGCCCCAATATTTTATTTTTACAAGGGTAACAGGAGAAATTGGACCCCAAAAGTTGTTGTCCAATTTGTCCTGAGTACGCTGATATCCAATATGTGGGAGAAAACTACTGTATGGGTACACGTTGGGGCTCGGAAGGGAAGTAGTGACGTTTTGGATTGCAGACTTTGATGGAATGGTCTGGGGGCGTCATGTCGCATTTGGAGAGCCCCTGATGCTCCTAAACAGTGGAAATCCCCAACAAGTGACCCCATTTTGGAAAATAGACCCCACAAGGAACTTATCTAGATGTGTGGTGAGCGCTATGAAGCCCCAAGTGCTTCACAGAAGTTTATAATGTACAGCCGTAAAAAAAAAAAATATTTTTTTTTTGTACAAAAATCATATTTTCGCCCCCAGTTTTTTATTTTCCCAAGGGTAGCAGAAGAAATAGGACAAATTGCACAATAACTCTTGGGGTCCAGAGTACGCTGATACCCCATATGTGGGGATAAACTACTGTTTGGACGCATGACAGAGCTGAGAAGTGAAGGAGCACCGTTTGACTTTTTCAACGCAGAATTGGCTGGAATTGAGATCAGACGCCATGTCACATTTGGAGAGCCCCTGATGTGCCTAAACAGCGGAAACCCCCCAATTCTAACTCCAACCCTAACCCCAACACACCCCTAACCCTAGTCCCAACCCTAACCACAAACCTAACCCTAACACACCCCTAATCCCAACCCTAACCCTAACTTTAGCGCCAACCCTAACCCTAACTTTAGCCGCAACCCTAACCCTAATGGGAAAATGGAAATAAATACTTTTTTTTAATTTTATTATTTTTCCCTTACTAAGGGGGTGATAAAGGGGGGTTTGATTTACTATTTATAGCGGGTTTTTATGATTGGCAGCTGTCACGCTAAAAGACGCTTTTTATTGCAAAAATAGTTTTTGCATCATCACATTTTGAGAGCTATAATTTTTGCATATTTTGGCCCACAGAGTCATGTGAGGTCTTATTTTTTGCGGGACGAGTTGACGTTTTTATTGGTACCATTTTTGAGCACGTGACGTTTTTTGATCGCTTTTTATTTCGATTTTTGGGAGGTTAGAATGAACAAAAATCAGCAATTCATGAATTTCTTTTGGGGGAGGCGTTTATACCGTTCCGCGTGTGGTAAAATTGATAAAGCAGTTTTATTCTTCGGGTCAGTACGATTATGGCGATACCTCATTTATATCATTTTTTCATGTTTTGGCGCTTTTATAGAATAAAAACAATTTTATATAAAAAATAATTATTTTTGCATCGCTTTATTCTGCGAGCTATAACTTTTTTATTTTTTCGCTGATGATGCTTTATGACGGCTCGTTTTTTGCGGGACAAGATGACGTTTTCAGCGGTACCATGTTTTTTTATATCGGTCTTTTTGATCGAGTGTTATTCCACTTTTTGTTCGGCGGTATGATGATAAAGCATTGATTTTTTGCTTCGTTTTTTTTTTTTTTTTTAAGGGGTTCACTAAAGGGGTTAACTAGTGGGACAATTTTATAGGGGGGGTCGTTACGGACGCGGCGATACCAAATATGTGTACTTTTATTGCTTTGTTTTTTTATTTACAGGAAGAAGTGAATTTATTGGGGAATATATATTTTTTTTATTTATTTATTTTGGATTTTTTTTTATAACACGTTTATTTTTATTTTTTTAACTTTTTTACTTTGTCCCAGGGTGGGACATCACAGTATTTTATCAGATCGCTGGTGTGACAGTGTGCACAGCACTCTGTCACACCAGCGATCGCACAGGCATAGATGCAGGCTTCTCAGTGCCTGCTCTCGGCAGGCACTGAGGTAGCCGCCTCCCTCCAGGACCCCGGCGCCATCTTGGATCCGGGTCCTGGGAGGGAGGAAGCCCTCAGAACAGCGCGATCACATCGCGCTGCTCTGAGGGTCTCAGGGGGGCGCGCAGGGAGCCCCCACCCTGCGCGATCCTCCCCTGTGCCCCCAGTACACCGCGATCATGTTTGATCGCGGTGTGCAAGGGGTTAATGTGCCGTGAGCGGTCCGTGACCGCTCCTGACACACAGTCATGGGTGTCAGCTGTGATAATCAGCTGACACCCGGCGGCGATTAGCTGCGCTCCCCTCAGGAGCACAGCTGATCGCCTATGACGTACTATCCCGTCCCCGGTCATACGGGCCCAGGTACCATGGACGGGATAGTACGTCCGATGGCAGTAAGGGGTTAATGGGGATAAATGTAAGGTCATGCACTTGGGTAGAACAAACAAGATGTATAATTCTGTGCTTAATTGTAAAACACTGGGCAAAACTGTCACTGAAAAAGACCTGGGTGTATGGGTGGACGACAAACTCACATTTAGTGGCCAATGTCAGGCAGCTGCTGCCAAGGCAAATAAAATAATGGGATGCATTGAAAGAGGCATAGATGCTCATGAGGAGAACATAATTTTACCTCTATACAAGTCACTGGTGCAACCACACTTAGAATACTGTGTGCAGTTCTGGTCTCCGGTGTAAAAGAAAGACATAGCTGAACTGGAGCGGGTGCAGAGAAGAGCGACCAAGGTTATTAGAGAACTGGGGGTCTGCAATACCAAGACAGGTTATTACACTTGGGGTTATTTAGTTTGGAAAAACGAAGGCTTAGGGGTGATCTTATTACAATGTATAAATATATGAGGGGACAGTACAAAGACCTTTCTAATGATCTTTTTACTCTTAGACCTGTGACGGGGACAAGGGGGCATCCTCTACGTCTGGAGGAAATAAGGTTTAGTCATAATCACAGACGCAGATTCTTTACTGTAAGAGCAGTGAGACTATGGAACTCTCTGCCATCTAATGTTGTAATGAGTGATTCCTTATTAAAATTTAAGAAGGGACTGGATGCCTTTCTTGAAAAGTATAATATTAAAGGCTATATTCACTAGTTTCCTAGATACTGTGTTGATCCAGGGAGCTAGTCTGATTGCCGTATGTGGAGTCGGGAAGGAATTTTTTTTCCCCAATGTGAAGCTTACTGTTTTCCCCTTGGGGTTTTTTTTGCCTTCCTCTGGATCAACATGTTAGGGCAGGTTAGGATAGGATATGGGTTGAACTAGATGGAATTAAAGTCTTCCTTCAGGGGGCGTGGCCTAGCACTCGATGTGAACAAATGGCTCCTGTGACCTCTCCGCTGTATATCTTCATTTATCCTGTTCAAAGTCCCTCTGGAGTGCTGATAAGGATCCCAGCGGGTAGAGGGGAGTGTGAAGGCAGACCCTGACACACGCTGTGTTGTGGTGACCCGAGGTCATGGTAAAAAGACGGCAGCAGGATCATAGGGCTGGGAGCCGAGCAGCGGAAGCTGGAGCTGACAGCGTGGAGGCTTGCTGGAAGGGCAGATGAAGCAAATGCCTCCTATGCACGGAGACTCGAGATAGCAGCCAAATTGGAGAAGTTTGCGAGGCTGGAAGGAACAGCAAAGGTGATGTCTGAAGTGGGAGAGGGGTAGACCGAGGAGAAAGAGAAGGAAGACTCAGGACATGATTCAGTACAGGAGGGGTTAATAAGTGAGGATGAAAGGCGGGAAAAGGAGAATGTGGAGCAGGAAGACATGGAGGAGACTGTTATAGGAGAGCCTACATTGAAGGATGTTTATGACTTGGTTAGATTCTGTAAGACTGCATTAACAACCCTTACGCAGAGAGTTGATGGGGTTAAAGAAGAAATGTCCAGCATGAAGGCAGCCATAAATAAAGCTGATGCCAGTGTGGGTGCAGTGGAGGAGAGAGTGAGTGTACTGGAAGATCAACTTGCTAAAATGCAGAAGTCTCACACTCAATGTTTGCAGAAATGTGCTGCCCTGGCTGATAAAAATTATGACTTGGAAAACCGCTCAAGGCGGAATAATGTCAGATTAGTGGGCATCCCCGAGAAGGCAGAAGGAACTGATCCTACAGTATTTATTGAGGATTGGCTCCGCACTAAAATTTGCGCCGATAACTTGACCAAACTTTATGCGGTGGAGAGAGCGCACCGCGTCCCCATGAGACCCCTCCCGCCGGGATCCCCCCCCCGTACTATCCTTGCTAGGATCCTTAATTATAGAGACAGAGATATTATACTAAGGAAAGCAAGAGATCTGTGCTTTAATGGACAAAAGATTTCCATTTATCCTGATTACTCAGCCGAGGTGCAAAAGCAGAGGATGCAATATGGTGCAGTAAAGAAAAGACTGAGAGACTTGGCTTTGGCTTACTCTACCTTATGTCCTGCAAAGCTCAGGGTTGTGGCCCTGGGAACAGTGCATTTTTTCCAAACACCGGAGGAGGCCGTGATATGGCTTGACGTAAACAACAAGCGGCTTCAGGCGGATAAGGACGGAGGGAAGTGAGCGGAGTGAAATGCCGCGCTGTGTCGTGTCGTTTTCTGATAAGAAACTGTAAGACGGTGCTGTTATATGGAGGTTTATGGTTCCTGCATATTAACTGATTTGAACTATGGAGGGACTGATTGTAATAGACGGATTTTGGTAAGAACTTACCTGTAAAATCCTTTTCAGCGAAGGAAGGAAAGGAGACACACTAGTCATAACTAGTGGGTAGGTGGAGCCCAGATGAGAAAGACACCTCAGATTAAAAAGAGTGTTGACCGCCCCTCCAGCTCGGGCTCCTCCTACTCAGCTCTCCAGTTGTACACAAGCTTAAGGAAGAGCAATATCACCAGCGGAGCAACATAACCCCTTCTGAAGGACTTCAGAGAAAAAAACACAAGAATACAGGTTATGCATGCATTTAGGCAAAACCACACAGTTCCAGGTACTACTCACTGGACCTGACCACTGCGATGAGCTGGCAATGCTGGAACAGAGCCTTAGCGTGTCGACCTCAGCCCAGATAATCGCTATGAGAGGAGGGTCACGCCGCATCTGCAAATACAACAACACACTTCTGCCATGGAAGGGAGCTGTGTCTCCTTTCCTTCCTTCGCTGAAAAGGATTTTACAGGTAAGTTCTTACCAAAATACGTCTTTCAGCAGCAGAACAGAAGGAAAGGAGACACACTAGTCATAACTAGTGGGACGTCCCAAAGCAGTCCAAAAATTAAGTGTGGGAAAAAACCAGAAAAGGCAGAACCCAACAACCTAAGAAAATGCGCAACTAGCGCTAAAACACAAGTTAAAGAGAAACTTTAAACTACCGCCGCCTGCAGGACCCTACGTCCTAAGGCTGCATCAGCGGAAGCACTAACGTCCACCTTATAAAATTTTGTAAAGGTGTGGACGGAGCGCCAGGTCGCCGCCCGGCAGAGCTGAGCTGCCGAGGCCCCTTGATGGAAAGCCCACGATGAGCCCACAGCTCTCGTGGAGTGAGCTCGAATCTTAATCGGGCAAGGTTCGCCCTTAAGTCGGTAAGCCTCCAAAATGGCCGACCGTATCCAACGAGCTATAGAATCCTTGGAAGCTCGTTGACCACGTCGACGACCTGCTGGAATCACAAACAGAGAGTCCGACTTCCGAAAACCTTGGGTAACAGACAAATAGAACTTCAAAGCCCGCACCAAATCCAATGTGTGCAAGGCCCGTTCCTTCGCATTCCTCGGCCCCGGACAAAGAGAGGGCAACACAATATCCTGGTTAACATGAAATTGTGACACCACCTTAGGTAAGAAGTCGCCCCGTGTGCGAAGCACTACACGATCCGGGTGAAACTCCAGGAAAGGAGGCGAGCAAGAAAGAGCCGCCAACTCAGAAACCCTTCTCAAAGAGGTGACCGCCACTAGGAAGGCAACCTTCCAAGAGAGCAAAGAAAGACTAACAGAGTCCATAGGCTCAAAAGGCCCGTGTTGGAGAGCCTCCAAAACAAGATTGAGACGCCAAGGAGACACAGGCGCCTTCCGCGGCGGAAACTGGCGGGTTACTCCGCGAAAAAAGGAACGTACGTCCCTACGCGAGGCGATAGCCTTCCGGAACAGCAAGGACAGAGCAGAAACCTGACCCTTCAGGGTGCTCACTGCCAAACCCTTGTCCAGCCCGAATTGCAGGAAGGCCAACAAATTGGGAATGGAAAAAATCCTCGGGTTCCTTGAAGAACCCGAACACCACGAAAAGAAGGCTTCCCAAGTCTTGTGGTAAATCCTAGTAGTAGCTGGACCTCTGGCAGCTCGCAAAGTGGCAATGACTTCGGCTGAAAAACCTTGACGGGTCAATATTTCGGTCTCAAGAGCCACGCCGTCAAACGCAGAGACTTCAGGTCCGGATGACGAACGGGCCCTTGGGTTAACAGGTCCGGGCGAAGAGGAAGTGGAAATGGCGGCGCTGCCAGGAGCGACACCAGAGTCAAGAACCACGTCCTCCTTGGCCAATCTGGGGCTATCGATATAGCCGAGATTCTCTCCAGTCTGATCCGACGTAGCACCAGAGGAAGCAAGGAAATCGGCGGGAACACAAAGATTAGCTCGAATTGGTACAACGGAGCCACTAGAGCATCCACCGCTACAGCCTTCGTATCCTTGTACCTGGACATGAAAGTCGGTAACTTGGCATTGAACCTGGATGCCATCAGATCCACTTGGGGAGTTCCCCAACGGGAGCACAGCAGTGCAAAAATTTCCGGATGAAGACTCCATTCTCCGGGATCCATCTTATCGCGACTTAGAAAGTCCGCCGTGGTATTCTGAACTCCTGGAATGTGGATCGCAGAGATGGCTGGTACTCTGGTCTCTGCCCATACCAGGATCCGAGATACCTCAACCATGAGTCTGGAACTCCTTGTCCCGCCTTGGTGATTGATATATGCGACCGCCGTCGCATTGTCTGTCTGCACTCGGACAGGCAGACCGCTTAAAGGGACCATCCAGTGTTGGAGGCAAAGGAAAATCGCTCTCAATTCCAGGATGTTGATCGGCAAGACAGACTTTTCCGACGACCATACTCCCTGAGTCCAGAGATTGTTCCAGACACCCCCCCAGCCCGTCAGGCTGGCATCGGTGGTTATGACCGACCACTTCGGAGGGAGGGAGGAGAGGCGCCAGAATTTTTGTAAAAACTCTGGGCGCTGAGGCCAACCCGAATGGCAGAGCCACAAACTGGTAATGGTCCTGACCTATGGCAAAACGAAGGAAACGTTGGTGAGCCTTTCCGATTGGAACGTGCAAATAAGCGTCGCGAATGTCGATTGACACCAAAAAGTCGTTCTGCGACAAGGCTGCCACAACGGAGCGAAGCGACTCCATGCGAAACTTTCGGGTATGGACATGCCGATTCAATCTTTTGAGATCCAGGATGGGGCGAAATTTGTCCTCCTTTTTGGGGACCACAAAGAGGTTGGAATAAAACCCTCTTCCCCTGTCCTCTGGTGGAACCGGTACCACCACACCTTTCTGCAGAAGAGAGTCGACTTCTCGCAGTAGAGCGGCACATAGCTCGGGCTCTGACGGGATGCGAGATTGGCAAAAACTGTTCGGGGGTCGAGAAGAAAACTCTATGAAGTAGCCTGCCGACACAACCCGCGTCACCCAGGTGTCCGGGACGCGGGAAACCCAAGTCATCTTGAAGTGAAGCAGGCGACCCCCCACTCGAAAGCCCTCGAGCGGGACCCTGGCGTCAATCCATTTTAGCGGGCTTTTTGTCAGATTCCCGCTTGTCTTGACGGAAACTTTGTTTCCATGGAGTGCGGGATTTCTGAGAGGTCTTTTTTCCTGAAAAAGAGGGACGACCCGATCCCAAAGAGGGCTGACCGAACCGTCTCCTGGACCGAAAGGACCGTCGACCACTACCGGTACCAGGCCTGCCAGACGTAGAAGCCACAGTTCTTCGCTGTGGTAAAGCTGCTTCTTTTGCCTTTGCCTTGGCAATCAATTCCGTGAGGTCAGATCCAAATAGCTGACCACCCTTGTAAGCCAAAGATAGCAAACCTTGCTTGGAAACCGCATCACCGGTCCACTGTCTAAGCCACAGTGCTCTCCTGACTGTGACCGCCGAGGATTGTGTCCTGGACAGCAGTGACGCAGTATCCAGGCCTGCATCATAGCCATATTGAATTGCACTCTCCAACAATTCGAAAAGACCATCCACCTCGGATAACTGAGGTCCACATTTCCTCCGTAAACGGTCCAACCAGATCAGAGAAGCTTTATAAGCACACATGGATCCCAGCACTGCTCTGAAACCATGACCCGCGGCCTCGTAGATGGACTTTGCCGACATCTCCGTTTTTCTGTCCAGCGGGTCCTGCAGACTCGCCTTCCCTTTAACAGGAAGTAATGAAGATTTGCTAAGCTGGGATAAAGGAACATCCACTTCAGGAGAAGGAATCCAATTATCAATCAACTCCGCAGAACACGGATACAGTGACTCAAAAAGTCGTGTCCCCTGAAAACGTTTGTCTGGACACAGACGCTCCTTCTCCACTGCTTCATTAAGCTCATTCAGGGATGGTAAGGTCGAAAAAGATCTATGCGACTCCTGAAACATCCGGGCCGACTTACCAGGGCGTGTAGTTACTTCCTCCGGTAACTGCAATGCCTCCCTCATAGCTTCAATAAAAGCTTCTACACGGCCCGAAAAAGAGGCAGAGTACCTTTGCTGATCCTCTTTATCCGAATCGGATATCCCTCCCGAACTTGAAGGGGAACCCTCCATACCAGAGCTCTCCGAGTCGCTAAGTGGGAAGGAAGGCACCGGCCTGTGTCGCTTCCTGCCATGAGAAGGTCTGACACCCAATAACCTATAAGGTTAGACAGGCCATCAATCGAACGAGTGAGGGCCTCCATCTTGACATCACTGGGGCCTCCAACTGCTGCGCTCGACGCAGTCGAGGCCTGTGTGTCAGATACACGAGACTGATCCTGTAGCAGATCTGGGAGACGGTCCGCACCTGGGTTCTGATCTGACATGTCCTCACACAGTACAATGGCAGGTTAAACCTGTTAGTAACTAGAAAAGTGTGGTTTCTTAAAGAAAACAAAACGAACGCTGAAGGGTTAAGCTCTTAAAGAGAGAGCTACCCCAGCTGTCCCCCAGTTAAGGGTTAACAGCCTAAGAAGGGGTTAATGTCACAGGCCCCCCACAACCTGTATTAATGTAACGGGTGTTCGAGCCCCAGGTGCCTCTTATGAGGTAGCAGGTGCAGACAGTACAGTCCTCAAGGTATGCCACACTAAACAAACAAATCGCTAAAATATTGCGCTATTTTGCGCATCTCAAAAAACGCTTATGCGACTTTAAAGACGTCGCTATCGTAAACTTAGCGGGCGTTCAGTGTGCCAGAACCCAAGGAAGGTACCCTGCGCTGCGGGGGTGAGGAGTTTTCAAGCTTCTGCCCTGATAGGCAGAAGCGACTCACTGATCTTCGCGGTGCTGTTCTTCTAAGTACGGGAGGAGCGGAGAGTGAGAAGCCCGAAGCGTGCAATGGCCGCCGCGCTGAGGAGATAGCCGGAAGAGAAGGGCAGAGGAAATCTCGCGCTTCAGAGCGCTTCCTGCCCGGAAGCGCGAAGCCACGCCCCCCGCCGGCTTCAAAAAAAGCGCGGGACTCCTCCGTTCTCCGGTCCCCGTCCCACGTCCTGCAGGCATCCACCTGCGGACAAAAACACACAGTCACCAATCATGCACTGTAACAGCGGCTGCCGCAGCAGTCGCTGAAGCACTCAAACACATATTAAAATGTGGATTACTCACCCAGCCGAGCGCCACAGGGACCCCCAAGGATTTGTGGCGCTATGCCCATCACTTCCCCCCAGGGCGGGGAACGCAGTGACCCCTGCAGTGCGATTTGCGTCCCCGCCAGGGAAGCCATCCTTATCCCCCCGGGCCGGCAGGGTTCTGCAGGGACCACCATATAGGGTAATACAGATCCGCCAAGGGAGAGGTGGGGGTCCAGCAGCGCTGAGACCCCTGAGACCTCTAGACCACTTCTGGTGATCCAAGTCTCTGTCCGATAAAAAATAATAAAATCTCCTGAGGAGCTGCTTCCAGCAGCGACTATCCTCTGAGACCTCAAATTTTAAACTGGAGAGCTGAGTAGGAGGAGCCCGAGCTGGAGGGGCCGGTCAACACTCTTTTTAATCTGAGGTGTCTATCTCATCTGGGCTCCGCCTACCCACTAGTTATGACTAGTGTGTCTCCTTTCCTTCCGTTCTGCTGCTGAAAATAATATCTATATGCATATGCGGAGGAGGTGTGGGAGAGTTTTAGATAGATAGTGGTTCAGAGGTAACGTTTATAGGGTAGCTAGACGTTGGAGTACCCACTCTCTGGTAAGAGAGAGAAAAATACAACGGGAGAATTGTTATGGTTTGTTGGGTTACTGTATATGGGGGGAGGAGAGGGGTTAATTGTTTAGGGAAGAGTTTTATTGCTTACGGAGAGCTGCAGGATATTTTCAAGGGTCGGGAACTTGTATGTATAGAATTGTATGATGGGTGACAGAATTAAAATCCTTAGTTGGAATGTAAGAGGACTGTCAGAGGGAACACGAAGAACGGCGATCATGGAATATGTTAGGAAGAGGAGACCGGATATTCTATGCCTCCAGGAGACTCATTTACTACGGGAAAAGGTGGAGGTGTTGAAGAGGAGGTGGATTGGGAGAGCATATCATTCCACATACTCTTCATATGCTAGAGGGGTCTCTTTATTAATAGGAGCGTCTACGTCATTTGAAGAGATTGAAAGCCATGTTGATAGTGAAGGACAGTATGTTTTTGTTGTCTGTAAAATCTATGGGCAATCACTATGTATAGTAGCTATGTACATACCACCGCCATATAGCGGGAAAAAGTTATGTGAGGTTATGGAATTATTTAATCGGGGTACGGGATTACCATTACTTATTATTGGGGATTTCAATAATGTTATGGATGAGGGGTGGGATAGACATAAACAGAGTGCAGGTAAAAGCACTAGGAAATTGACATCATTTGGGAATTATATTAAAGAGATTGGAATGATGGACCTGTGGAGAGTGAGAAATGAGAATGTGGTGTGCTACTCTTGTTATTCTGCGACGCATGGGTCTCTCTCACGAATAGATATGACACTGGGAAATGAACTAATGACACAACTGGTCTGTGGAGTGGAATACCTCCCAAGGGTGATTAATGAAGGGAGTGCTGATAGTCGGGTGGTGTGGGACGCTATGAAAGCGGTCATAAGGGGTCTTTTGTTTCGAGAGATTTCCAGGTGTAAGTCGAAGTCTCAACTAGAAGACAGGAAAATGATAGAAACCTTGGAGAGGGTGGAGAGGGATATGGTACTGGACCCGTCAGCAGAAAATCAGAGTAGGTTAAGGGGTGCACAGGAAGAGGTTAAAGAGGTGTATTTGAGGAAAGCGGAGAGGAGGAGGGAATTCCAGAAAACGCAATTTTATGATGAAGGTGAAAAAGTGGGGCATCTGTTGTCAGTGGTGGTAGCGGCGCAGAAGGAATCGTCTTATGTATATAAATTGAAGACTGATGAGGGAAGGGAGGTGGGGGACACAGAGTGTATTTTGGAGGAATTTAGACGATTCTATAATCAGTTATATTCTTCGGGATCGGGGGATTCATTTGGGGATATAGAGGGTTTTCTTCAGGAAGCAGGGCTCCCGAGGATTAAAGACAGTGATAGGGGGAGACTGGAGGTGCCCATAACAAAAGAAGAGATTGAAATGGCTATTATATCTTTGGCTAATAATAGGGCCCCGGGGGCAGATGGTATCCCTAGTGAAATTTACAAACAATTAATTGAGATGGTAACACCCAGACTGCAAAAAGTTTTTGAAGAGGCTCTTCAGGAGGGTGAATTACCGACGTCCATGAGGGAGGCGGTGGTGGTGGTCATTACCAAAGAGGGAAGAGATCTGGGGTTGGCAGAATCTTATAGGCCCATCTCGTTGCTGACGGTAGATGTAAAGATTTTGGCCAAAATTTTGGCTAGCCGTTTGGCGAGTGTGGTTCAGGATCTTGTCCATCCGGACCAATCCGGATTTATGCCAAATAAGTCTATGGCGATAAATTTGCGTAGACTTTTTCTGAATTTGCAGCTGCCGTCGGACAATAGGGGCAGTAGGGTCGTGGTTTCATTGGATGCGCGTAAAGCGTTTGATAGTGTTGAGTGGCAGTATCTTTGGAGGGTATTGGAACGCTTTGGTTTTGGGCCGACCTTTATTTCATGGATACGGTTGCTATATACTTCCCCAACCGCTAGCGTCAGAGTTAATGGGCAAATGTCTGGGAGTTTTGCGCTTCATAGGGGGACTAGGCACGGGTGTCCACTGTCCCCGCTACTTTTTGCTTTGGCAGTGGAGCCCCTGGCGCAGACAATTAGGAGGACGGCTTTGGTTAAAGGGTTCAAATATGGCTTGGTAGAGGAAAAAGTGTCATTGTATGCAGATGATGTGCTGCTTTTTTTGAAGGATTCCGGAGAGTCGTTGTTGAGAGCAATGGAAATTATTAAAACATTTGGGTCTATATCGGGTTTAGAAATTAACTGGGGAAAATCCACTGTCATGGCTGTAGATGATTGTGTTGTTGATTTGCCAGTGTCGGGGGAGGGTAGTAGGTTGGTAGTGGTGCGACAGTTTAAATATCTGGGTATTCAGGTGGCACTTCCGATTTCCAGCTATGCAGATTTGAATCTGACCCCACTGCGGAGTAAGTTTAGGAGTAAAGTAGGGGCGTGGTGTAAACTGTATCTTTCAGTAGTGGGAAGAATCAATCTGATTAAGATGATTTTAATGCCCCAACTGCTATACGTCTTGCACAATGCCCCTATTTGGTTCCCTAGGCGGTGGTTTCGTACTATTGACTCTATATTTAGGGATCTTGTGTGGGGTAAAAAGCAGCCAAGGATCAGACTTGAGATATTGCAGAGGCCCAAGGATGGAGGGGGACTGGCGCTTCCAAACCCTTGGATTTACTACTTAGCTGCTCAGGGCCAACAGTTGAGAGGGTGGAGGGATGTGTCTGGGGCTGGTTCAATACAAACGGTCTTGGTTCAGGTGATGGGGAGGGATCCCTTGGTTCAGGGGTTGGAGGCAGGAAGGGTTAGGAAGTTGGGTTTGATGTATCCTACTTTAGCGCTGATACATAAAGTCTGGGAGGCAATTAAAAAGATTAGGGGTTTGGAACACTTGACAAATTTTTCCCCGATATGGCAAAATGAGACTCTACCGGAATTTGTTAAAACACGGATTTTGGTAAGAACTTACCTGTAAAATCCTTTTCAGCGAAGGAAGGAAGAGAGACACAGTATTCATTACTGATGGGTAGGCGGAGCCCCAGATCAGGATGTCACCTCAGATCAAAAGAGTGCTGACTGGCTGGCCCCTCCAGCTCGGGCTCCTCCTACTCAGCTCCAGTCGTACCAAAGCTTTTAGGAAAAGAGTCAAGATCACCAGCGGAGCAACATAACCCCTTCTGAAGGAACTTCAGAGAAAAAAAACACAAGGATACAGGTTATGCATGCAAAGAAAGCCAAAAACCACAGAGTTCCAGGTACTACTCACGGAACCTGACAACTGCGATGAGCTGGCGATGCTGGAACAGAGCCTTAGCGCGCTGACCTCAGCCCAGATAATCGCTATCAGATAAGGGTCGCGCTGCATCTGAAAACATCAACACACTTCTGCCTTGGGAGGGTGCTGTGTCTCTCTTCCTTCCTTCGCTGAAAAGGATTTTACAGGTAAGTTCTTACCAAAATCCGTGTTTCAGCTGCAGATGGAAGGAAGAGAGCCACAGTATTCATTACTGATGGGACGTCCCAAAGCAGTTCAAAAATAAGGGTGGGAAAAACCAACAAAAGGCAGAAACCCAACAACCTTAACAACAAAGCGCAACCAGCGCTAAACACAAGTTCATCCAGAACTTTAAACTACAGCTGCCTGCAGGATCCTACGTCCGAGGGCTGCATCAGCGGAAGCACTGACGTCCACTTTATAAAACTTTGTAAACGTGTGGACAGAGCTCCAAGTTGCCGCTCGGCAGAGCTGCACTGCCGAGGCACCTTGATGAAAAGCCCACGATGAGGCCACAGCTCTCGTAGAATGGGCTCGAATCTTAATCGGGCAAGATTCACCCCGAAGACGGTAAGCTTCCAAAATAGCTGACCGGATCCAACGAGCTATAGAATCCTTGGAAGCTCGTTGACCACGCCGACGACCTGCTGGAACCACAAACAGGGAGTCCGTCTTACGAAAACCTTGAGTAATAGAAAGATAAAACTTCAAGGCCCGCACTAAATCCAATGTGTGTAAATCTCGCTCTTTCGCATTCTTCGGATCCGGACAGAGTGAAGGCAACACAATATCCTGGTTAACATGAAATTGTGATACCACTTTTGGCAAAAAATCACCCCGAGTGTGAAGCACTACACGATCCGGAAAAAACTCCAGAAAAGGAGGCGAACAAGAAAGAGCTGCCAACTCAGAAACTCTCCTCAAGGAAGTGACTGCAACAAGGAAAGCCACCTTCCAAGAAAGGAAAGAAAGGCTAGCAGAAACCATAGGCTCAAAAGGTTTATGCTGAAGAGCCTCCAAAACAAGGTTGAGCCGCCAAGGAGACACGGGTGCCTTCCGCGGCGGAAACTTACGAGATATACCTCGGAAAAAGGAGAGCACGTCTCTATTTGAAGCAATGGTTCTCCGGAACAATAAGGACAGAGCAGAAATCTGACCTTTCAGAGTGCTGACTGCCAAACCCTTGTCTAGCCCATGCTGCAGAAAAGCCAACAGGTTGGGAATGGAAAATTTTCTCGGGTTCCGAGAGGACCCCAAACACCACGAAAAGAAGGTTTCCCAAATTTTGTGGTAAATCCTAGTAGTAGCCGGACATCTTGCAGCACGAAGGGTAGCAATGACCTCGGCTGAGAAACCTCTACGGGTCAAGATTTCGGTCTCAAGAGCCACGCCGTCAAACGCAGGGACATCAAGTCCGGATGACAAACGGGCCCCTGAGTCAACAAGTCCGGTTGAAGAGGGAGTGGAAAAGGAGGTGCCGCCAACAGCGACATTATTGTCGAGAACCACACCCTTCTTGGCCAGTCTGGAGCTATCAAAATAGCTGGAATTCTCTCTAGTCTGATCCGACGCAGTACTAGAGGAAGTAAGGATATCGGCGGGAATACATAGATCAGCTCGAACTGATCCCACTGAGCCACTAGAGCATCCACCGCCACCGCCTTCGGGTCCTTGTACCTGGACATGAATGTCGGTAACTTGGCATTGGACCTGGATGCCATCAAATCCACTTGGGGGGTTCCCCAGCGAGAGCACAGTAGTGCAAACACATCCGGATGGAGGCTCCATTCCCCGGAATCCATCCTTCTGCGACTGAGAAAGTCCGCTGTAACATTCTGAACCCCTGGAATGTGAATCGCCGAAATGGCTGGTACATTGGCCTCTGCCCAAATCAGAATTCGGGACACCTCTACCATGAGTCTGGAACTCCTTGTCCCACCTTGGTGATTGATATACGCGACAGCCGTCGCATTGTCTGTCTGCACTCGGACTGGCAGACCGCTCAAAGAGACCGTCCAATGTTGGAGGCAAAGGAAAATCGCCCTCAATTCCAGGATGTTGATCGGAAGCACAGACTCTTCCGATGACCATACCCCCTGAATCCAGAGATTGTTCCAAACACCCCCCCAGCCCGTCAGGCTGGCATCGGTGGTTATGACTGACCACTTCGGAGGGAGGAAAGACTTCCCCAGGGAGAATGCCCCTGGACGTAACCACCATTCTAGAGAATCCCGCACCGCGCGAGAAATGGTGACACTGCAATCCAGCGATTGCGACTGATTCCATCGACTCAAGATGAACCTTTGGAGAGTCCTGGAGTGGAACTGGGCAAAAGGAATTGCCTCCATGGACGCCACCATCAGTCCTAGAAGACGCATACACTTCCGTAGAGACATTGCCGTTGAGGATCTCATAATCTGTACATGTCGAAGAAGACATGACTGTTTGTCTGGTGGTAGGGAAACTACCGACCGAAACGTGTCGAGATGCATTCCCAAAAAGAGGATTGTCCTCGATGGTTCCAGGGACGACTTCTCCCAATTGACCAGCCAACCGAAGTCCTTCAGAAACTGAAGAGACAAATCCCGAGCCGTCAACGCCTCCTCCTCCGAGGAAGCCATGATCAAAAGATCGTCCAGATAAGGGAGAATCGTAATCCCCTGTCTTCGAAGGATTGCCATGAGGGGCGCCAGAATTTTTGTAAAGACCCTTGGCGCTGAGGCTAAGCCGAACGGCAGAGCCACGAACTGGTAATGATTCTGACCTATGGCAAATCGAAGAAAGCGCTGATGAGCCTTTCCGATGGGAATATGCAAATAGGCGTCGCGAATGTCGATTGACACCAGAAAATCGTTCTGTGACAGAGCTGCCACAACGGAGCGAAGCGACTCCATGCGAAATTTCCGGGCATGGACATGCCGGTTTAATCGCTTGAGATCCAGAATCGGGCGAAATTTGTTCTCCTTTTTGGGAACTATAAAAAGGTTGGAATAAAAACCTTTTCCTCGGTCCTCTGACGGAACCGGTATCACTACACCCTTTTGTAGCAGAGATTCTCCCTCTCGCTGTAGAGCGACAACAAGCTCGGGTTCCGACGGAACGCGAGACTGACAAAAAAACATTTGGGGGTCGAGAAGCAAACTCTATGAAATAGCCTGCCGACACAATCCGCGTTGCCCAGGAATCTGGAACGCGAGCCATCCAAGTCGCCTTGAAAAGAAGCAGGCGACCCCCCACTCGAGAATCCTCGAGTGGACCCCTGGCGTCAATTAGACTTTGCGGGCTTCTTGTCAAGTTCCCGCTTGTCCTGGCGGAAACTCTGCTTCCAGGGAGTACGAGTTTTCTGAGAGGATTTCTTTCCTGAGAAGGAAGGACGACCCGATCCCCACGAGGAGTGACTAGATCGTCCTCGGCCCCGAAAGGACCGCCGACCACTATAGACACCAGGCTTACTGGACACCGAGGCCATAGCCCTACGCTGTGGTAATGCTGATTCCTTCGCCTTAGCCTTGGAAATCAGCTCTGTGAGGTCGGATCCAAAAAGATGGCCACCCTTGTAAGGTAAGGCCAACAACCCTTGTTTGGAAACTGCGTCCCCGGCCCACTGTCTGAGCCATAAAGCTCTTCTGACTGTGACCGCTGAAGCTTGCGCTTTGGCCAGCAGAGATGCCGTATCCAGACCGGCATCAAAGATATAACAGGCTGCCGTTTCTAACCATTCACAAGTTTCCCGTATCTCAGATAACGGAGATTCATTGTGCAACTCCGTCTTCAGACGTGCTAACCAGCCTAGAGAAGCTCTAGCAGCACACATGGATCCTAGCACTGCTCGGAATCCATGACCCGCAGCCTCATAGCTTGCTTTTGCCGCCAATTCTGCCTTTCTATCCAAAGGCTCCTGTAAGCTCGCTTTTCCCTTAATAGGGAGTAGTGAGGATTTACTAAGCTGAGATAAAGACACATCCACTTCAGGAGCAGAAGTCCAATTAGCCTTTAACTCCGCAGAGCAAGGATAAAGTGTATCCAAGAAATGCGTTCCATGAAAACGCTTATCTGGACATAGACGTTCCTCCTCTATTACACTATTAAGCTCATCCAGAGCTGGCAATGTTGTACGCGAAGCACGGGACTCCTGGAACATGCGTGCTGATTTACCAGGACGACTAGTTACCTCCTCCGGTAACTGTAATATATCTCTCATGGCTTCAATTAATGCCTCCGTACGCTTCGCCATAGAGGAACGCCCCTGCGGCTCGTCCGCATCTGAATCGGATATTTCTCCATCCGAATTTAAAGGGGAACTCTGCCCAATATCAGATACGTCTGACTCGCTCCGTGTAGAGGCCGGTAACGGCCTGCGTCGCTTCCTCTGAGAGGAATTAGCAGACACATATTGACCTAAAAGGTCAGACAAGTTGTTGATCGATCGAGCGATATCGTTCAATTCTTCACCGCTGTCGACCGCAGCGCTAGACGCTGTGGAGGTCTGCGTATCTGATTGCCGCAATGGCACTGGGACGTGGTCCGCGGCATCTGAACTCTGTTCAGACATGTCTCACCTGTATGAAACAGGACAAAGCGGTAATACCAGCAAAAACTATGCGGTTTTTCTTTTTTTTTTTTTTTTATATGCTGAAGGGTTAACGCTCCACCAGGCAGGGTTACCCCAGCGGTATTCAGTCAAAAAATTTTTCTGGTAGAAATAACCCTCAGAAGGGTTAATATTGCAAACTCACCACAATATATATATATATATGAAGTGTGAGTCCCAGCCAATTTTATGTCTCTAATGAGACTGCAGCTGCAGGATAGCGATCGCTGCGCTGCGGGGTGAGGAATCAGCACTCACCCAGCTGGCCGTGGTGTCTTATGAGGAGAGGAGCGGTCTGAGGAGCCCAGGAGCCTGTGTAATGGCCGCCACAGTGAAGGAGTCGCAGGAGAAACGCCAGAGCGCGCGTCTTCCTGCTCAAAAGACCGGGAATAGATAGGCCACGCCCCCTGCTAGCTCAAATATTGAGCGCGAACTCCCCCGCTCCTGCTCCCTCTCTGTCCTGCAGCTAACTGCCTGCGGACAAAAGATCACCACATCTACAATGTAACAGCGCTGTCACAGCAGCGCTGAAGCATACTGACATACATGTAGTAGCGCTGTCACAGCAGCGCTGAAGCACTCACACATTATTATAATAAAAATTGTGTGGAAAACTCATCAGCTCAGCGCCACAGGGACCCCTAGGGGTTTCTGGCGCTATGCCCATACTTCCCCCAGGGCGGGAAACGCAGTGACCCAGCGTGTGGTTTGCGCCCCCGCCAGGGAAAACTCTCCTCATCCCCCAGGGCCGGCAAGGATTCTGCAGGGACCATTATGTAGTTACAGATCCGCCAAGGGAGAGGCTGGTGAAATACAGTGATAAACATGTAATAGCGCTGTCACCGCAGCGCTGAAGCATACTGATATACATGTAATAGCGCTGCCATCAGACGCTAAAGCACTCACACATTAATAATAAAATTTTGTGTGGAGTACTCACCAGCCAAGGCGCCACAGGGACCCTCAGGGGTTTCTGGCGCTATGCCCATGCTTCCCCCCAGGGCGAGGAACGCAGTGACCGCACGTGTGGTTTGCGTCCCGCCAGGGAAGCTCTCCTCATCCCCCAGGGCCGGCAAGGATTCTGCAGGGACTTTGAGTAAGTACAGATCCGCCAAGGGAGAGGTTGGGGTACAGCAGCGCTGGTACCCCTGAGACCTCTAGACCAACTAGTGATCCAAGTCTCCTGTCCGAATATAAAATAATAAAATCTTCTGAGGAGCTGCATTAGCAGCGACCATCCTCTGGACCTCAAATCTTAGACTGGAGCTGAGTAGGAGGAGCCCGAGCTGGAGGGGCCAGCCAGTCAGCACTCTTTTGATCTGAGGTGACATCCTGATCTGGGGCTCCGCCTACCCATCAGTAATGAATACTGTGGCTCTCTTCCTTCCATCTGCAGCTGAAATGGGAGAATTTAAAAATTGGATGAGACTGGGAATACAGTACATGGTTCAGGTGCAGGATGCGCAGGGACTGGTGCCCTTTGGAAAGTTGCAAGCAGATTATGGGCTACCGGAGGTCTGCAGATTTCAATATGGGCAGTTTAGGCATGCCTATGTTACGCAGAGTAGGACAATGAATATGGAGATTCACAAGGATATATTGATTGATTATGTCTGTGCAGAGGGGGGAACAAAAGGGGTAGTGTCGGGCATTTATAAGGATCTAATGTATACCTTTTTAAATAATTATCCTATTAGAGCACAGGGGAAATGGGAGGAGGAGTTGGGTAGGATAGAGGAAGATAAATGGGAAGTGATTATGGAATATATACCCCAATTATCGCTGAGTGAACCGGGCAGACTCTCGCAGATATATGTACTCCATAGAGTATATAGGACTCCTGAACGGCTGTATAGAGAGGGTCTGAGACAGACTTCGGAGTGTCCTCGGTGCCGATTGGAGGGGGCTGGAATTCTCCATACGTTATGGCAGTGTCCAAATCTGAACCCATATTGGACGGCGGTGCATAATGCGATAGGACGGGCGTATGCTTGTAGGATTGAAAGGGATCCTGTGGTGTGTATACTGGGGTATGTGGAGGAGGTCCAGGTACATAATAAATATAAGGTGGCTATAGCTAGATTATTATATATTGTGCGAAAACTGATCGCAAGATACTGGATAAATGAAGACCTGCCGACATTGAGGGAATTTTTCAGACAGTCGGACTATATTGTGAATATGGAAAAAGACATTTACGTTAAGAGAAAAAGCATAAGAACATTTGATACACTGTGGACACCCTGGGTCTCAGATGATCCTGAACTTAGGTTACACCATGCATTATTTGCTGCTCTTGTATGCAATGGGAGAGGGGAGGGGAGGGAAGGGAGGGAAGGAATTTCTGAAACTAATGACCATTGTTAATTGTTTTCATTGCGATTTTTGTTCTATTGTTTTGTACCTTGAATTTGGTTAAATAAAAATTTATCGGATTTAAAAAAAAAAAAAAAAGTCTTCCTTCAACCTTAATAACTATGTTACTATGGGGGGGCAAGGATGCAGATTTACTTTCGCTAAACACATCAGAAAAATCAGTCAAAAAGTCAGGAACATCCTGAGCCTGGGGAGAGGCAGAAAAAAACAGGAGTGTTGGCATTAACACATTGGCAGCCCCAACTGGTCACAGACACAGATTTCCAATCCAAAACAGGATTATGAGACTGTAACCAAGGGAAACCCAGTACAATAATGTCATGCAGATTATACAGCACCAAAAATTTGCAACTCTCCTGATGATCAGGTTCAACCCTCATTATCACCTGAGTAGAGAACTGGGGCTTATTCTCAGCCAAAGGGGTAGAATCAATCCCCAGTAGGGGAATAGACTTCCGTAGGGGTATCAAGGGAAACCCACAACGTTTAGCAAAATCAAAATCCATCAGGTTAATAGCTGCTCCCGAATCAACAAAAGCCTGAGCAGAAAATGTGGACAGGGAGCAAATCAGGGTAACAGTCAACAGAAATTTAGTCTGAACACTACCCGAGACAACTGAGCGTGCAAAATGTCTTCCCCGCTTAGGGCAGACTGAAATAGCATGAGAGGCGTCACCAAAGTAGAAACATAACCCATTGCGTTTTCGAAACTCATGACGATGTGCCCCAGAAGCCACTCTATCACACTGCATGGACTCAGAAGCTGGTTCACCAGGCAACACTATTCCACGCATACCTCTACGCTCACGCAAACGTCTGTCAATTTGAATCGCTAATGACATAGAATCATTGAGACCAGAGGGAGCAGGGAAACCCACCATAACATCTTTTACATTCTCTGACAGACCCTTCCGAAAAAGGGCTGCCAAAGCATCATCATTCCATTTGGTCAGGACTGCCCACTTTCGGAATTTCTGACAGTACAACTCAGCGTCCTCAAGCCCCTGATTTAATGCCAACAAGGTTTTTTCAGCTTGATCAGTGACATTAGGTTCATCGTACAATAACCCCAGAGCCAGAAAAAATGCATCAACATTACTCAAAAGAGGGTCCCCAGGTGTCAGGGAAAAAGCCCAATCCTGAGGATCGCCACGCAGGAGAGAGATGACAATTTGAACCTGCTGTGCTGCGTTCCCTGAGGACTTAGGTTTTAAGGCAAAAAACAACTTACAGTTATTTTTGAAATTCAGAAATTTAGCTCGATCCCCCAAAAATAAATCTGGCATGTGGATCCTAGGTTCCACAACCGGCAACCTAGCAAGATAGGTAGCAATACTCCGAACTTCAGTGGCAAGCTGATCCACACGGCCAGACAACTGTGCAAACTCCATTGAGAGAAAAAAAAAATCCTCCTCAGCACCCAGAGAAAAAGAGGGAAATGCAGCAAACAGAGAAAAAAAAAAAAATTCTGACAACTTCCTTTTTTCTTTTTCCTTTTACTATTTTTCCCTTCTGTTGAGTACCATATAATTTTCAGTTTGGCCGGTGATACTGTTATGATTTGGTAGCTGAGGAGAGCAAGCAAAAACGGCAATACACCAGAGAGGTTGGAATCTACTGGATTGCAGTACCCTGACTAACCACCACAACTAAAGGCAGCCGTGGAGCGTACCTACGTTGGTCCTAGACGCCTCGTCACAGCCTGAGAGGTTAACTACACCTAAAGATAGAAAGAGGAAAGCTATCTGCCCCGGAGCAGATCCTCAAAGAACATAGGAAGCCCCAAACATGTAATGGTGGTTAGACAAGAGGAAATACAGACACAGACAGAAAATTGTATGAGCAAACGTTGGGGCCAAATCTTCCTAGACAGAAAAGGATAGGAAGGACACTTACTGCAATCCCAAAAAACCCTAAAAAATACCAACTCTACTAATTGCAGAAACACCTGAGATCACACGACCTCTACCACCTAAATTAGTTCTCTGGAGTAACAAAACTAAGCCGCAGCCACTGAAAAAACTGGAAAAGGCAAATGAACAAACAACAGTGGCTCAGACACACTGAGAGGAGCACAAGCCCCCGGAGGGGACCTGGCTGACCTCCACAAAAGTGCAGGAAAAAATGCAAAATGCAAGCACAAAAATAAAAACAGAAAATTTCTTATCTGAGAGCAGGAGAAGAGGCAAGACTCAGCAAGCTTCCAAGTGAACCAGGAACCACAGCTGAGACAAGAACAATTGATCACCGGCAACCCTGATGGGAGGGAACCTCCCTTATATAGAACCAGTCTGTAACTCCTGATTGCCAATCTTCACTAAATGGTTCAGCACTGTCTGCAACCACCAGAGGGAGCTTCTGCTCAGAACTCATTTCTAACACATTCACAACAGGTAATATTTCTGGTGAAGACAGAAATTCATGCACTATTAAATAGTAGTTGTTGCAATATATACAATAATAAGCATTACTCCAACATGTGTCCCCGGCGTGTGATTCTCAGACTCCGTAGAACAATGCCCTACTTTACATAGTTTTCCACGCTTTGGGCCTCCCACCAGATGGTTTTTGTTTATTCTATTAAGTTCTTTAAATGCTGATTTATTATAAGAGGGGGTGCATCTTGGTTGAGAAACCATCCTTGAGCTCAGTGGGATACATTTATGACATTCAAATGGCTATCTATAGCTACGTAATAGTGAAGGCTGTGGCTGACTAGTAATATTTCTGAATATCAGAAATCACGGAAAAGTTTTCAAAAGTGTATTTAGAGGCAAGAATTCATGGACAGTACTTAGAATAAAGACTTATCTTTTCAGCTCACCCCTTCATTAAGACTGGGGTGCATGAAGGATAGAATGTTAGAGTTGGACCCTCAAGGGTCATTGTGTCCAACCCCCTGCTCAATCCAGGATTCACTAAACCATCTCAGACAGATGTCTGGCAAGTCTCTGTTTGAAGACTTCAATTGAAGGAGAACTTAACACCTCTTGTGGCAGGCTGCACCACTCATTGATAACACTCTATCAAAAAGTTATTTCTAAAGCCTGGGTCTCACATAGCGATACACCAGCGATCCCGACAACGATATGCACTTGTCAGGATCGCTGGTGTATCGCTACATGATCGCTGCTGAGCTGCCAAACAGGCAGCTCAGGCAGCGATCTGGGACAGCGACACTGCGGGTAACATCGCTTATGAGATATTTTATCAAATGCTTTGCTGAAGTCAAGATATAATATATCTACCGCATTTCCCGGTTGCACCCATTCAGTGATTCCATTATAGAAGGAAATTAGATTAGTCTAGCCTGTCTTATTTACTACAAACCCATGCTGGCTCTGGTTAATTGCTGTATTCTTATCCAAGTATTTACATACATGTTGTTTAATAATTTGTTCAAAGTTCTTCCCTGGTATCAAAGTAAAGGCACTGTCACACTAAAGGGTATGCCACACTAAGCGAGATCGCAAACGAGATCGCAATTGTGTCACCATTTATGACGCAGTAGCGATCTCGTTTGCGATTTAGCTGTGTGTGACATGTAGCAGCGATGTGGCCCCTGCTGAGATGTCGCTGATCGTTTGTAAACGTTCTGAGCCGTTTTTTGGTCGTTGGTGTCCCGCTGGTGAGCCTGAATCGCTGAGTGTGACACCCTTTATTGAACGACTTCACCAGCGTCACAGGTGGGACTAGATTTTCCCAACGACCGCAGAGGTCGTTATACAGATCGCTGATGAGATGTGTTTGGAATCACACAGCTAAGTCGCTAACGAGATCGCTACTGCGTCATAAATGGTGACGCAGTAAGGGCCCGTCTCACACAACGATCTCGCTAGCGAGATCGCTGCTGAGTCACTAGTTTTGTGATGCAGCAGCGATCTCCCCAGCGATATCGCTGTGTGTGACATTCAGCGACGATCAGCCCCCCTGCCGGGTATCGCTGATCGTCGCTGAAATGTCAGGACATTTTTTTGATCGCTGGTCTCCCGCTGACAGGCACGCATCGCTGCGTGTGACAGGCGGGAGACCAGCGATCCGCTGGTAACCAAGGTACACAGCAGGTTTCCAGGCGCGGGGCTGTGCCTAGAAACCCGCAGTGTACGTTGGATACCAGCGCCCTGATGCAGGGAGCTGGTATCCAAGGTACACAGCGGGTTTCCAGGCACCGCACAGCGCTTGGAAACCCGCTGTGTACCTTGGATACCAGCTCCCTGCATCAGGGCGCTGGTATCCAACGTACACTGCGGGTAACTAAGCGATGTTACCCGCAGTGTCACTGTGCTGATCGCTGCCTTGAGCTGCCTGTTTGGCAGCTCAGCAGCGATCATGTAGCGATACACCAGCGATCCTGACAAGTGCATATCGTTGTCGGGATCGCTGGTGTATCGCTATGTGAGACCCAGCCTGTAGTGATCTCCTTAGCGATCTCGCTTGCGATCTCGTTTAGTGTGGCATACCCTTAAGCGATCGCACTAGAGATCACGACAACGACACGACCTGGCGAGATCGCTAGTGCGATCGCTATGTGGTCGCTAGTTAGCTTCCAAACACAAAGATATCAGAGATCAGCGATCTGTATAACGACCTCTGCGGTCGTTGGGAAAACCTAGTCCCACCTGCGACGCTGGTAAAGTCGTTCATAAAGGGTGTCACACTCAGCGATTCAGGCTCACCAGCGGGACACCAACGACCAAAAAACGACTCAGAACGTTCATAAGCAATCAACGACATCTCAGCAGGGGCCACATCGCTGCCACATGTCACACACAGCTGCGTCGCTAACGAGATCGCTACTGCGTCATAAAATCGTGACTCTTCAGCGATCTCGTTTAGTGTGACAGTACCTTAAGGCTTACTGCCCTGTAATTTCCTTGAATGGTGTCTGTCTTAATGAATCAGCCCCTAAATCCATATCAAAAGTCCTTGTGAACACAACCAGAAAAAACAAAAACATCTAAACTTAGGTCCCCGTCACGCATAGCGACACACCAGCGATCCCGACAATGATATGAACTTGTCAGGATCGCTGGTGTGTCGCTATATGATCGCAGGTGAGCTGCCAAACAAGCAGCTCTCAGCAGTGATCAGGACAGCGACTATGCGGCTAACAAGCGATGCACGACGCTTAGTTACCAGCAGTGTACCTTAGATACCAGCGCGCTGGTGCAGGGAGCTGGTAACCAAGGTACACATCGGGTTTCTAGACGCCGAGCAGCGCCTAGAAACCCGATGTGTACCTTGGTTACCAGCTCCAGCTTGCTGATCGCTGGTCTCCCGCCTGCCACACGCAGCGATGCGTGCTGGCCAGCGGGAGACCAAGGATCAAAAAAATGTCCAGGACATTCAGTGACGATCAGCGATACCCAGCAGGGGGGCTGATTGTCTCTGCGTGTCACACACAGCGATATTGCTGGGGAGATCGCTGTTGTGTCACAAAACTTGTGACTCAGCAGCGAGCTCGCTAGCGATCTTGCTATGTGAGACGGGGGCTTTACTCTACAAGCCAGTGACTGATTAGAACCTGTGACTTCTCTGCATTTAGTGGTCACTACTCACCTGTGCAGTTATCTGTAGGAATCTCCTCTTTACACCGCTCATCACCCCTCACATATGTCTCTGTGGTATTAATATGGAGCAGATCTTCACCCTGAAAGAAATATTGTAAAAGTCAGGCAGATAGTGGTTTTGTGAAATGATTTCGATAAACAACAACAAAATCTAAGAGTCCGTTCACACTAGTGCATATTCTCTCCTGCGAGTAAATCGGGTCATGACACTTGGCTCAAACTCTGCCAGACATGAATGGGTGAGTGTGATCCAATCATCGGATGCACCCGCATCATTCTGCGATAAGCCGAATCTGCATGAGAAAATAATCGCAGTTCTCCACTGCCCCATAGTATAACACTGGTCCGAGTGCTATCCAATAAAACCACACAGCACTCATAACTGTTAAATGCCATTCTGAGAGTACATTGATCCGTAGTCTCCAAATTCTAACTGGCAGTCTCCATAACCAGAAAATTGTGAGAAGATCCAGGCAACATCTAATGTCTATGACCAGCTTTATCCGGTCATCTCCACCAAATATAAAACATGCAGTAAATGGCCACTTTATTATAGTCAACCATCTAGTAAACACAATGGGCCTCCTTGGGCCTTCAGAATTGCAGCAACTCATCGTGTTACAGATTCCTCAAGGTGATGAGATTGTTCCCCAGGAATACTGGCCCATGCCAAAAGGATAGGTTCTTGCAGTTGTTGCAAATTAGATGAAGGTGCTGAGATGCTCTGAACAACAAATTCTACCTAGTCACAAAGATGCTTAATAGGGTTAAGATCTGAGGACTGTGAAGGCAGAAAACAAAGGAAACTCACTGTCATAATCGTGGTGTAAAGGAATGGAACATCTTGGCACCTTGTGAAGAGAATTGATGTATAACAAAGGTATATTTGTGATGGTGTAGAATATACTGTTATTACAGAACACTGATGAATAGTTCTGTAACTATATGGTTAATGCTATGGTTATTGTATTCACTTTTAGGTGATAGTTATGGACTGTAGCCAGCTGGGCAGGGGAGAGTTACAGAGGGTCAGTCCTACAGCTGGGCAGGGGACAGTTACAGAGGGTCAGCCCTGCAGCTGGGCAAGGGAGAGTTGCAGGAGGCCAGCCCTGCAGCTGGAAAGGTGAGAGTTACAGAGGGTCAGCCCTGCAGCTGGAAAGGTGAGTTACAGAGGGTCAGCCTTGTAGCCGGGCAGGGAAGAGTTACAGAGGGTCAGCCCTGCAACCGGGCAGGAGAGAGTTACAGAGGGTCAGCCCTGCAGCTGGGCAGGAGAGAGTTGCAGAGGGTTAGCCCTGCAGCTGGGCAGGGGAGAGTTACAGAGGGTCAGCCCTGCAGCTGGGCAGTGGAGAGTTACAGAGGATCAGCCCTGCAGCTGGGCAGTGGAGAGTTAGAGGGTCAGCCCTGCAGCTGGGCAGTGGAGAGTTACAGAGCGTCTGCCCTGCAGCTGTTCAGGGGAGTGTTATGATTCGGTAACCGAGGAGAATAATAGGAAAAATAGAGTAGGTAACCAGACACCAGAGAGGTTGGTAACTTGGAGACCCCTGAACTGACAACACAACTAGAATTAGCCGTGGGACATACCTACGATGACCTAGACGCCTAGACACAGTCAAAGAGTTAACTAACCCTAATGAGAGAAAAGGGAAAGCTAACTGCCCCAGAGTAGAGCCCCAAAGGAATAGATAGCCCTCAAACATATATTGTCGGTGAGACCAGATGAAGCACAAACACAGACAGAAAATAGAGTAAGCAAATGCTGGGGCCCAGACTGTCTAGATAGAATAGGACAGGAAAGGATACTGTCTGCAATTCAGCAAAAACCCTAAGAAAACTCCAACACGTCTGATATGCAAAAATCCTGAGGCCACACGACCTCTTGCCCACTAAATCAGAACTCTGGTGTGAACTGGACGCAAAACAACAGATACTGAAATAACAGGGAACGGGAACCACAGAAAAGACTGAAGCAGGCTGTGGCAAATTACACAGAGTCCAGCACAGGTCCCCGCAGGGAAACCCCGGCTGAACTAACTCCAGCAAGGCAGAAAACTGAGAAAAAGAAAACGTTAACAAAAGCCACAGATTTAACAGCAAAATAACTTATCTGAAAGATGCAGGACACAGCAGGCGCAAGCAGACTTCCAAAAGGCTAGAAAGAAACAAATCACCGGCAAGAATAATGGGAAGGCTGCTCACTTAAATCTCCCCAGTCAGCAACACCTGGTCTCCAATCATCCCTCTCAGGTGATAGACTTCTGTTAGGCAGAGCAGTTTCATTACCAGCAGCAACCACCAGAGGGAGCCCAAAATCAGAAGCTGGATTTAAAGTGTTCACAACAGGGGAGAGTTACAGAGGGTCAGCACTGCAGCTGGGCAGGGGAGAGTTACAGAGGGTCAGCCCTGCAGCTGGGCAAGGGAGAATTACAGAGGGTCAGTCCTGCAGCTGGGCAGGGGAGAGTTACAGAGGGTCAGCCCTGCAGCTGGGCAGGGGAGAGTTACAGAGGGTCAGCCCTGCAGCTGGGCAGGGGAGTTACAGAGGGTCAGCCCTGTAGCTGCGCAGGGGAGAGTTACAGAGGGTCAGCAGTGCAGCTGTTGCGAGTTTTGGGAGATTATTCTAGGTGGTTCACTGCTTAGCGTAAATTGCACTGTAATAACAATAGACTGTAATTGTAGTGCCCGTTTCCTATGTGGGGCTCTGTAGAGTGAGGTCATGACAGCATCTACTGCTCATTGTTAGCTCTTGAGACATGGTATCTATATGTACAGAAAAATCTGTAAGAAATAGAGGTTTAAACTATAAATAGATGCCTGGGTGCTGTTAGAGTTCAGATGCATATTGAGAGCAGGGTGGATAAAAATCATGATTTTTTTAAAAAAATCAAAAAAAAATATCGGATTTTTTTGATTTAAATCGGATTTTTTTGATTTAAATCGGATTTTTTAATCAAGTTGTACACAAGCAGAACTTTGTCTTTTTGCAAATCAAATTATTTTACACAAATAAAAATATTAAAACAGTTGATGATTATGAAATCTAATAATTTTTATTTGCACTATTAAACAATCAGAATTGAACTACAGAGAGTAAGTACTTTTTAACAATAGCCTATCTCTAACGTTTGAAGTAAGCAAACATCTTCAGTGAATACATCAATCCTTTAAGCCTACTGTTTATTTAGGACTTTTAATAGGAAAACTAGTTGTCCTGCTTTAGCAGTTCCTAAGCGGTTTCGGACTGTTGTGTGCACAAAACCAAATGAAGAAAACAATCTCTCTACTCCTGCCGATGAAGCCGATGCAGTCAGTAGCTGAGTAGCTACATTTATTATCTTCGCTGGAAGAACAAGTGATTGCGACTTCCACCAGTCCAGTGGTTTTAGTTCATTAACGACGTTATCTGCAAACATGTATTTTTGAAATGGTGCAGATTCACACTTCAATTTCAGCACAGTTGCCACAATGTCATGGTTAGTATTGGCGAGCCACTCCATTGCAGAGTTGATTTCCGCCTCAGATAGTTTTTTCCCTCTGTAGATGGGATGCAAGATATTGGCTAAATAGTGTTCTTCTTTTAATGCTTGGTCCTTGCGGTGGTGTATTGCAACCTTTACATTGTTTGAGAGGTTCAAGCGATCTAGCGAACCTTCTAAATCTTTCCAAACTTCTGTGGCATCAGCTATGGTTGCAGTATCTTTCTGCATTTTATCCAACGCAATAGATATTGGCTTTAACCTTTCCAAAAGGTCCTCGGCATTTCTCTTCACACCAAGATTTAATACTTTGCTTCGTATATTTGCAAAGATGCAACAAATGGGCAGAACAACCGTATGTAATGACATTTGTGTCATCCTCATGTGCCAGTTCCGCTCGCATTTTTGCCACATTGCTTGCGTTATCAGTAACTAAGCTCCTTACTTTACATCCAAACTGTTCTTGGCATTGGTGAATTGAGTTCTTAGCAATTTCAAGTAAATATTCAGCAGTATGTGAATTTCCAGATGTGTCGATTGTGTCTGTAAGGTAAGTTTCACCATCTTCTGTTGTGACACAAGTGCAAATTATGGGGTCTTTGTGGATGTTGCTCCAACCATCCAAGCTCATGTTAACAACTTTGTCTTTCAAATATTTTGTACAAGCCGCTCTTTCTTTGTCGTATACAGCCTGAAGATGTTTTCCTGAGATATCAAATCTACTTGGTGGTTTGTAGCCTGGTCTTATTCCTTCGATCATTTGTACAAACAATGGGTGTTCAACTAGTCGGAAAGAAGAATTGGTTGCGAATATGAATTTAGCAATTAATTCATCAAAATGTTCTTTCTGGCTCGTCGTAGTCTTTAAGAGGAATTTTTCTA
Organism: Oophaga sylvatica; assembly: GCA_033576555.1. Lineage (NCBI taxonomy): Eukaryota > Metazoa > Chordata > Amphibia > Anura > Dendrobatidae > Oophaga > Oophaga sylvatica. Next base: position 56,881,106 of record JARQOD010000003.1, read on the forward strand.
CACTTTGCACGCAAAGTTTTTTGTTGGGCTGCTTTGTTGAAGTTGTACCCAGATATTGATTGTCACGTGCAGCACAAGCCATATTTGACCCTGAAAGCACAGTAATTAAAAATATAATTCGACTGCGTATTTGAAGAAATATAACGAAAATATTTTGAAACAAACTTTTTGAACAATGTAATGGTCCTCGTCCTATAAGGGCTGTCTCAAAAGTTATGCTACTCAAGTTTCCGGTGAAGTTGCTGTAATACTAGTAATATCAGAGCAACTGAAAAAAATTATGTCACAAAAGTTTTAAAAATGTTTTTTTTTAAAAATGGTCAATTTGGCAGACTTCAAAAGTGAATTGTAGCCTACAATAAAAAAAAAATAGGCGTATACACACTCTTTTATTTTTACTTAACGTTAATCTTCTGTGAAATATTGCCTTAACATAAATTTAAATTCTATACTCCAGAACTAGTGCTAGAAATTTTTCTTTTCATAGACTTTAATCATCCCAGTAAAACGTCTGTTAAAATAGGTTGTAATTGCCAGACTTACCACTAGTGCTAGGGTCCTGGTGCATAAGAAGCTGTGGGGGTTCATTGACATTAGTTGTATCACTATCAACATCTTCATTTCCCTTCTGGTTGCAGTTTTCATAATGTGATTTCAAATGGCAAACAAGTCCTTGGATATCCTTTTGACAGTATTTGCACTTTGCTCTCCCACCTTTCTTTCCAAGCTCTGCTGGCATCTCAACAAAATGAACCCAAATAGGGTCTCTCTTAAGGGTATGCCACACTGAACAATATCGCTAACAGGATCGCTAAAAAACGTCACTATTTAGCGATCCCGTTAGCGATGTTGTTCAGTGCGGCATCTGCCAGCGACGAGCTTCCTGCTGTGATCTCGCTCGTCGCTGGAATCGTTCCGGACCCTATTTTCTCGTCGGCGCTCCCGCTGGGTAAGTATATATCGCTAGTGTGGCACCTTTTCTTAGCGATTTAGCGGTACTTTTGTACCGCTAAAGTCGTTAAGAAGATCGCTAACGGCGATAGCGTCGTTAACTATATCGCTAAATGTGGCCGCACTTAGCGATATAGAAACAATCCCGCTAGCGATCACATTAGTATGCGTCGTTATCGTGATCGCTAGCGGGATTGTTTAGTGTGGCAGTACCTTTACGACCTGCCATGGCTCACGCAGATCACTTCTGAAGTTTGATTGTTACTACAGCCAAGTACTGCTGACTGACTATCCAACAAGTTTGGGCATGTCAACTGAATGGAAAAAGAAACTGAAACCAAGCTACAGAAAGTGAAACCAAGCTAGAAGTGTGGAGTTAATTGAACAATGATTGAAAGTTTTAGATTTTAATCGTGATTTATATTAAAAAAATCTTTTGATTTAAATCAGTGATTTAAATCATGATTAAAATCACGATTTAAATCGATCTGATTTAATATAGAAAAAAATCATTTGATTTAAATCATGATTTAAATCATTGATTTAAATCGGCGTGATTTAAATCAATCCACCCTGATTGAGAGTTAAGAAAGAAGTTGTTTCAAGTCAGATTGCTCAGTCTTTCCATTTTGAAATTTGATCCCTCCAATTTATGCTGCACTCTGCGGTCATGTGTCTAATTGGTTTCAGATGGGAGTGAGAAAATGTCTCTAATAAATTACTGTTCAGTGTATAATACTGGGGGATAAAAAAAAAAGACTTCCACAGCTTTCTACACTTCATAGAGAAAAAGTGTCATGAAATTTCCCGATCTACCTCATGATCCTGAGGAACATTGGGATCTTCTTGTTTACAGTCCTGTGGAAGAAGAGGACGGGGACATCTCTCTGGTGTTGTCATCTCACTGGATAGATCTGGAGGAAACACATACAGGGACTGAATTCATTCTTTACATATAAATAATTATAGGCCGTGTGTATTTAGTCCTGTCTATTACCTGGTGATGTGAGGGGCTGGGGAACCTCCATCATGACGTCCTTGTACAGATCTTTGTGTCCTTCTAAATACTCCCACTCCTCCATGGAGAAATAGACGGTGACATCCTGACACCTTATAGGAACCTGCCACATACAATGATATAGTCATCCCCCGATCCCTCCATAGCGTTACTGTATAATGTCCCAGCATTCCCAGCAGTGTCACCTCTCCAGTCAGCAGCTCAATCATCTTGTAGGTGAGTTCAAGGATCTTCTGGTCATTGATGTCCTCATATATCAGGGGCTGAGGTGGAGGCCCCGTGATTGAGCTCAGGGGTCTTCCCCATCCCTCAGACACAGGGGCCTGACAGCGCTCTCTAGAGGTCTTCTTCACTACTGTGTAATCCTGGTTATGGAGAGACACATTAATAAATCTCACTACAGACATTTCCAGAGTCCTCACCTCTCCAGTTCTGTCCATCTGTTATTCCCATAGATAAGAATGATGTAATGTGACGTCATCAGAATCTCTCACCTCTCCAGTAAGCCGGAAGAGGATCTCTAGGGTGAGGTGTAATATCCTCTCCGCCATCTTGTCCCTGTCCCTATCCATCCTTGTAGGGTCACTCAGGAGAATTCTCTTATATAGAAGATCTCCACTGAGAGGATCCGATATTGTAGGGACCTGAATGGGGAGAAGATGACGATGTAACATCATAAAGATCCCATGTAAGAAATCTCCGGAGCTGTTACCGGCGTCACATGATTAATACATCCAGTCATGGCAGCGTCCTGCCCCCGGTATAACACACAGTCCCATTGTAGTCACATACAAAGATTTATCACAGAACATCTCCAAAGCAGAAGCAAAAACACAGAACAAACCTAAAAGAAAAATGTAAAATATCTGAATCTTTATTAAATACTAGATGGTGGCCGTTTCTAATGCATCGGGCATTCTAGAATATGTATGTAGTTTATTTATGCATGGCTCCACTCTCACCCTCCCATCCTATATACATAGCTCCGCTCCCACCCTCCAATTCTATATACATGGCTCCGTTCCCACCCTCCCATCCTATATACATGGCTCCGCTCCCACCCTCCCATCCTATATACACGGCTCCGCTCCACCCTCCAATCCTATATACACGGCTCAGCTCCCACCCTCCAATCCTATATACACGGCTCCGCTCCCACCCTCCCATCCTAAATACACGGCTCCGCTCCCACCCTCCCATCCTATATACATGGCTCCGCTCCCACCCTCCCATTCTGCATACACGGCTCCGCTCCACCCTCCCATCCAGCATACACGGCTCCGCTCCACCCTCCCATCCTATATACACGGCTCCACTCCCACCCTCCCATCCTATATACATGGCTCCGCTCCCACCCTCCAATCCTATATACATGGCTACGCTCCCACCCTCCAATCCTATATACATGGCTCCGCTCCCACTCTCCCATCCTATATACACGGCTCCGCTCCACCCTCCCATTATATATACACGGCTCCACTCCCACCCTCCAATCCTATATACATGGCTCCGCTCCCACCCTCCAATCCTATATACACGGCTCCACTCCTACTCTCCCATCCTATATACACGGCTCCGCTCCCACCCTCCCATCCTATATACATGGCTCCGCTCCCACCCAATATACATGGCTCCACTCCCACCCTCCCATCCTTGTATACATGGCTCCGCTCCACCCTCCCACCCTGTACACATGGCTCCGCTCTCACCCTCCGTTGGGCTCCCCCATCCTCCCCCATCATACTTACCCTGACACCGTCGCTGCACGTCCCTGCATCTCTATCCCGGCGGTCAGCTTCTTCCTCTGTGGTGCGGTCACGTGGTACTGCTCATTAAGGTCATGAATATGGAGTCGCGTCCATATTCATGACCTTAATGAGCGGTACCACGTGACCGCACCACAGAGGATAGAAGCAGACAAGCCGGGACAAGGATGCTAGCGCCGCTGATCTCCCAACGATAGCGGTGGCATGCCAGGTTGAAATCCTGCGCCAATTCACGGCCGGACGTGCCTGTCGCTGATTGGTCGCGTCCCGCCGGGTGCGACCGATCAGCGACGCAGGATTTCTGTTACAGACGGAAGTTAAAAGTTAGACAATTATATACATAGATGTTACTGTATATTACCTCATGTGTCATGTCACTGTGTATTACCTCATATTACTGTGTATTACCTTATGTTACCGTATATTACCTCATATTACCTGTGTATTACCTCATATTACTGTGTATTACCTCACATTACTGTGTATTACCTCATATTACTGTGTATTACCTCATGTTACTGTGTATTACCTCATGTTACTGTGTATTACCTCATGTTACTGTGTATTACCTTATGTTACTTATGTATTACCTCATGTCACCTGTGTATTACCTCATGTCACTGTGTATTACCCGTGTTCAGTAAACTTGACAGAAGTACATCAGACACTGTAACTGACAAAACATGTTCAGTACATCATGGGCAGTGGGTGAGTCACATGACCACATGGGCAGAGTTAGCCCTGCGTCGCTGACTGGCCGCGGCCGGACAAATCAGCGAAGCGGGATTTCCTGGACAGACAAAATAAGACGATTATATAAATAGATTTCATAAAAACAAGACACAAAGTTATAAAGTGCAGTGAACATCCACAGAGATCGGGACAGCAGAACCAAGTGTATCAGTAACAGATAATGTTAGAACATTAATATCTCCTGATAGTGACAATATTGAGCGGGGGATGGCCATAATGGAAACTGTACAGTAACAGAGCAGCGAGTGATGTAAGGGTGGAAGTGACCCAATGTAATCCAATACAGACAAGAGATCCTGATATAGCAACACAGACGGGAACACGTTCTGTCTCCTGGAATGTGACCGCAGCACTGAGGGGGTTAATGTCCCTGCGCCCAGTAAATGGGAATATCCACAGACCTCCACCTGCAGAGCCGCACACTAGATATATGGCTATGACTGAATCATAGTGGGCGATAGGATCTGGTGACATTCTCCACTAAGATCTGGCTTTCTCATTTGATGTGCAGAGTCCCGGTGCCCCCCAGGACTGAGTCCTGTCCCCTCTATCACACAGTCCTGCTCCCCCATTACCACTCACCAGTGCAGACTTCTCCTCCAGCTCTTACATGTGGAGCCGGCTGTACCCTAATGTGCAGAGTCCCGGTGCCCCCCAGAATTGAGTCCTGTCCCCTCTATCACACAGTCCTGCTTCCCCATTACCGCTCACCAGTGCAGACTTCTCCTCCAGCTCTTACATGTGGAGCCGGCTGTACCCTAATGTGCAGAGTCCCGGTGCCCCCCAGGACTGAGTCCTGTCCCCTCTATCACACAGTCCTGCTCCCCCATTACCACTCACCAGTACAGACTTCTCCTCCAGCTCTTACATGTGGAGCCGGCTGTACCCTAATGTGCAGAGTCCCGGTGTCCCCCAGGACTGAGTCCTGTCCCCTCTATCACACAGTCCCTGCTCCCCCATTACCACTCACCAGTGCAGAGCCGCACACTAGATATATGGCTATGACTGAATCATAGTGGGCGATAGGATCTGGTGACATTCTCCACTAAGATCTGGCTTTCTCATTTGATGTGCAGAGTCCCGGTGCCCCCCAGGACTGAGTCCTGTCCTATCACACAGTCCTGCTCCCCCATTACCACTCACCAGTGCAGACTTCTCCTCAGCTCTTACATGTGGAGCCGGCTGTACCCTAATGTGCAGAGTCCCGGTGCCCCCCAGGACTGAGTCCTGTCCCCTCTATCACACAGTCCTGCTCCCCCATTACAGCTCACCAGTGCAGACTTCTCCTCAGCTCTTACATGTGGAGCCGGCTGTACCCTAATGTGCAGAGTCCCGGTGCCCCCCAGGACTGAGTCCTGTCCCCTCTATCACACAGTCCTGCTCCCCCATTACAGCTCACCAGTGCAGACTTCTCCTCAGCTCATACATGTGGAGCTGGCTGTACCATAATGTGCAGAGTCCCGGTGCCCCCCAGGACTGAGTCCTGTTCCCTCTATCACACGGTCCTGCTCCTCCATTACCACTCACCAGTGTAGACTTCTCCTCCAGCTCTTACATGTGGAGCCGGCTATACCCTAATGTGCAGAGTCCCGGTGCCCCCCAGGACTGAGTCCTGTCCTCTCTATCACACAGTCCTGCTCCCCCATTACCACTCACCAGTGCAGGCTTCTCCTCCAGCTCTTACATGTGGAGCCGGCTGTACCCTAATGTGCAGAGTCCCGGTGCCCCCCAGGACTGAGTCCTGTCCCCTCTATCACACAGTCCTGCTCCTCCATTACCACTCACCAGTGCAGACTTCTCCTCCAGCTCTTACATGTGGAGTCAGCTGTACCCTAATGTGCAGAGTCCCGGTGCCCCCCAGGACTGAGTCCTGTCCCCTCTATCACACAGTCCTGCTCCCCCATTACCACTCACCAGTGCAGACTTCTCCTCAGCTCATACATGTGGAGCCGGCTGTACCCTAATGTGCAGAGTCCGGTGCCCCCCAGGACTGAGTCCTGTCCCCTCTATCACACAGTCCTGCTCCCCCATTACCACTCACCAGTGCAGACTTCTCCTCAGCTCATACATGTGGAGCCGGCTGTACCCTAATGTGCAGAGTCCCGTGCCCCCCAGGACTGAGTCCTGCCCCCTCTATCACACAGTCCCTGCTCCCCCATTACCACTCACCAGTGCAGACTTCTCCCTCAGCTCTTACATGTGGAGCCGGCTGTACCCTAATGTGCAGAGTCCCGTGCCCCCCAGGACTGAGTCCTGTCCCCTCTATCACACAGACCTGCTCCCCCATTACCACTCACCAGTGCAGACTTCTCCCCCAGCTCTTACATGTGGAGCCGGCTGTACCCTAATGTGCAGAGTCCCGGTGTCCCCCAGGACTGAGTCCTGTCCCCTCTATCACACAGTCCTGCTCCCCCATTACCACTCACCAGTGCAGACTTCTCCTCACTCTTACAGTGGTCACTTCCTACAAGCCTCCATCCTGCTCCTCCCACGTGACTGATCAAATGACTGTGACATCATCACAGGTCCTGGTAGCAGAACTCCATAACAGAGGGGAGGGGTGAATTTTGGTTTCTTATTCGGAAAATTTTTCTTTCTGTTTTTTATAGGTTTACAACAAAAAATAATCATCACAATAATAACATACAATGCAGCGAGGAGCCTGATGTGAATACACTTAAAATCAGCGCCAAAAATTATAAAACTGGCACAAAATGGGCATCAAAGTGGGCACCAGAGGCGTTAATGAAAGGTTAAATGACTTTGAGCCACTGATATCGCACTGCAGACATATAGAACAGGGCGCCCCACATTAAAAACAATCTCCCTCCTGGCCCAAATGGGTTCTGGGCATCAGAATTGGCATCAAAGTGGGCAAACAGCCAATTTTCACAGATTTGAAAAGTAGATGTTTTTAAGGGGTTAAATGACTTTGGGCCACTGATCTCATTCCACCCTTAGATCCCCCATAATGCTGTGTGGCCCTCCAAAGAAATGCCACCCCACACCATTAATGACCCACTGCTGAAGGATGTTGCAGGCAGCAGGTTCACACTCAGCACATGTGACAGACGTGACAGAGTCTGGAGACGCCGTGGAGAGCGATCTGCTGCCTGCAACATCCTTCAGCATGACGTTTGGCAGTGGGTCAGTAAGTGTGGGGGTGGCATTTCTTTGGAGGCCACACAGCCCTCCATGTGCTCGCCAGAGGTAGCCTGACTGCCATTAGGTACCGAGATGAAATCCTCAACCCCTTGTGAGACCATATGCTGGTGGTGGTTGGCCCTGGTTCCTCCTAATGCAGGACAATGCCAGACCTCATGTGGCTGGAGTGTGTCAGCAGTTCCTGCAAGATGAAGGCATTGAAGCTATGCACTGGCCTGCGCGTTCCCCAGACCTGAATCCGATTGAGCACATCTGGGACATCATGTCTCGCTCCATCCACCAACATAATGTTGCACCACAGACTATCCAGGAGTTGACGGATGCTTTAGTCCTGGTCTGAGAGGAGATCCCTCAGGAGAACACCGCAACCCATCAGGAGCATGCCCAGGCGTTGTAGGGAGGTCATACAGGCACGTGGAGGCCACCCACAATACTGAGCATCATTTTGACTTGCTTTCACTTTCATTTTGGGGTCTCTCCAAATCCAGGCCTCCATTGGTTCAAAAATTTGATTTCCATTGATGATTTTGTGTGATTATGTTGACAGCACATTCAACTTTGTACACAACAAAGTATTCATGAGAATATTTCATTCATTTAGATCTAGGATGTGTTATTTGAGTGTTCCCTTTGTTTTTTGAGCAGTGTATATATACTAGCTATGAACCCGTTCTATGCCCGGGTGGCAAGCATTTTTATTGGTATATGGTCTCCCATCCTGGTATGCGCTGCCCCCCTCCTATCCTGGTATGCATGGTACCACTCATCCCTATCCTGGTATGTATGGATCCATCACCCCCACCCAATCCTGGTATGCATGGCCCCCTCACCCCCCAATCCTGGTATGCACGGTCCCCGCACCCCCCAATCCTGGTATGCATGGTATACCCTCATCCCAATCCTGGCATGCAAAGTATCTGCTCATCCCTATCCTGGTATGCATGGTCCCCTCACCCCCCAATCCTGGTATGCATGGTCCCCTCACCTCCCTATCCTGGGATGCATGCTACTCCTCATCCCCCAATCCTGTATGCATGGTACCCTCACCCCCCAATCCTGATATGCATGCTACCTCACCCCTCTATCCTTATATGTATGGTCCCCCTCACCCCTATTAAACTGCACACATACCAAAAAAAAAAAAAAAAAAAATATATATATATATATATATATATATACACACACACACTCACCTTTCTTCCCTGTGCTCCAGCGCTGTGCCGTTCTGCTGGGGAGGAGTGGGGCGCCGGAGTACGCGCATGCCCATACCGCGCTGTTTGGCGCCATATTGCTGAAGACACACTGCAAATGTGTCTTCAGTAAAATGGCGCCGGATAGCGCTATGCGCATGCACGATTCCGTTCGCACTCCTGCCCTGGTCTCCGGCGAGAAGAGAAAGCGCCACGGCAACGCTCCTTCCGGTCAGGTAAGTATATAAGTATTGCGCCGGAGATCGCGGTATGCATCCAGTGTCTACACGTACTGCGATCTGGGCGCCATACACACTCCTCTTAACTGTAACGGCTGGAAGCCGTCTTCTGTCTGGAGCCAGACTGCGAAGTCTATAAAGGCTTCAGAGTGACGCTCCCAGTGTTATAGACATATAGATACAGTATATATATACTAGATGGTGGCCCGATTCTAACGCATCGGGTATTCTAGAATATGTATATTATATTTATGCATGGCTCCGCTCCCACTCTCCAATCCTGTATACATGGCTCCGCTCCCACCCTCCCATCCTGTATACATGGCTCCGCTCCCCCCCTCCCACCCTGTATTCAGGGCTCAGCTCCCACCCTCCCATCCTATATACACGGCTCCGCTCCCACCCTCCCATCCTGTATACACGGCTCCGCTCCCATCCTTCCATCCTATATACACAGCTCCGCTCCCATCCTATATACACGTCTCCTCTCCCACTCTCCCATACTATATACATGGCTCCGCTCCCACCCTCCCATCCTATATACACGGCTCGGCTCCCACCCTCCCATCCTATATACACGGCTCCGCTCCCACCCTCCCATCCTATATACACGGCTCTGCTCCCATCCTATATACACGTCTCCTCTCCCACTCTCCCATCCTATATACATGGCTCCGCTCCCACCCTCCCATCCTATATATACTGCTCCGCTTCCACCCTCCCATCCTATATACACGACTCCGCTCCCACCCTCCCATCCTGTATACACGGCTCCGCTCCCACCCTCCCATCCTGTTTACATGGCTCCGCTCCCACCCTCCCATCCTATATACATGGCTCCGCTCCCACCCTCCCATCCTGTATACATGGCTCCGCTCCCACCCTCCCATCCTTGTATACATGGCTCCTCTCCCACCCTCCCATCCTATATACATAGCTCCGCTCCCACCCACCCATCCTTGTATACATGGCTCCGCTCCCACCCTCCCATCCTATATACATGGCTCCGTTCCCACCCTCCCATCATAGAATCATAGAATAGTAGAGTTGGAAGGGACCTCCTGGGCCATCTGGTACAACCCCCTGCTCAAAGCAGGATTCTCTAAATCATCCCAGACAGATGTCTGTCCAACCTCTGAAACTTCCATTGAAGGAGAACTCACCACCTCTTGTGGCAGCCTGTTCCACTCATTGATCACCCTAACTGTCAAAAAGTTTTTTCTAATATCTAATCTGTGTCTCCTCCCATTCAGTTTCATCCCATTGCTTCAAGTCTTTCCTTGTGCAAATGAGAATAAAGATGATCCTTCTACAATGTGACAGCCCTTGAGATATTTGTAGACAGCTATTAAGTCTCCTCTCAGTCTCTTTTTTGCAAGCTAAACATTCCCAAATCCTGCAACCGTACCTCATAGGACATGGTTTGCAGACTGGGTGGCTCTTCTCTGAACTTAATCCAGTTTGTTGATGTCTTTTTTAAAATGTGGTGCCCAAAACTGGACACAGTATTCCAGATGAGGTCTGACCAAAGAGGAGTAGAGGGCAATAATGACCTCACGTCATCTAGACTATATGATTCTGTTGATACATCCTAGAATTGCATTTGCCTTTTTTGCTGCTGCATCACACTGTTGACTCATGTTCAGTCTGTGATCAATTAGTATACCCAAGTCTTTTTCAACATGTGCTGTTACTTTGCCCTATTCCTCCCATTTTGTATATGCTTTTTTCATTTTATTGCCCAGATGCAGTACTTTGCATTTTTTTCCCTGTTAAAATCCATTTCTGTTAGTTGCTGCCCACTGCTCCAGTTTATTTATATCTTTTTGAATCCTCTCTCTCTCTTCTCTAGTATTAGCTACCCCTCCTACCTTTGTGTCATCAGCAAATTTGATCAGTTTACCCTCAATTCCTTCATCTAAATCATTGATAAAGATGTTGAACAATACAGGGCCCAAAACAGAGCCTTGTGTACCCCACTTGATACATTCTTCCAACTGGATGTGCAGCCATTTACGACCACTCTTTGGGTCCGATCACTAAGCCAGTTATGATCCACCTAACAGTTGCCTTGTCCATTCCATACTTAGTCATTTTTTCAATAAGGATTGTGTGAGATACTTTGTCAAATGCTTTGCTGAAGTCAAGATATACTATATCTACAGCATTTCCCTGATCCACCCAGTCAGTGATTCTGTCATAGAAGGAAATTAAGTTAGTCTGACATGACTTATTAGTTACAAACCCATGCTGACTCTGTTTAATCACTTTATTCTTATCCAGGTACTTGCATACATGTTCTTTAATAATTTGTTCAAAGATCTTTCCTGGTATAGAAGTCAGACTCACCGGCCTGTAGTTCCCTGGGTCCACCTTCTTCCCCTTTTTGAAGATAGGAACAACATTTGCTCTTCTCCAGTCTTCTGGGACTTCTCTGTTGTGAATGGCTTGATATGAGTTCTGAGCAGAGGCTCCCTCTGGTGGTTACAAGCGGTACTGGTCTGTCCAGTGAAGATTGTGAGGATTGGGAATCAGGTGTTACTGACTGGTCTTATATAAGGGAGTCACCTTCCATCAGGGTTGCCGGTGATCAATTGTTCTGGTCTCTATCCTTGATTCCTGTTTCCCTTGTAGCCTGCTGTGTCGTGTCTGCATCTCCTGCTAACAGATAAGACATTTTTCTTCTTTTTGTTTTGTGCTTGATTTTTGCATTTTGTCCTGCACTTCTGTGGGGGCCTTCTGGGTCCCCTCCGGGGGCTTTTGCCCTCTCAGTTTAGTTCAGCCACTGATGTTTGTACTTTTGCTTTTTCCAGTTTTTTCAGTGCTGCTGTTTTGATTTTGTTACACCAGAGAACTATTTAGGTGGTAGAGGTCGTGTGATCTCAGGTGTTTTTGAAATTAGTAGAGTTGGTGCTTTTCAGGGTTTTTTCTGGGATTGCAGTAAGTACCCTTCCTATCCTTTTCTATTTAGTTAGTTTGGGCCCCAACATTTGCTCATACTATTTCTGTCTGTGTCAGTATTTCTTCTTGTCTAACCGCCATTACATGTTTGGGGGCTTTCTATTATCTTTGGTGTTCTGCTCCGGGGCAGATAGCTTTCCTATATCTATCTTTAGGTGTAGTTAGTTTCTCAGGCTGTGACGAGGCGTCTAGGACCAACGTAGGAACGCTCCACGGCTGCCTCTAGTTGTTGTGGTTAGTCAGGGTACTGCAATCTCATAGATTCCAACTGCTCTGGTGTATTGCCTTTTTGCCTGCACTCCTCAGCTACCGAAACATAACACTTCTCCTGTTCTCCAAGAATTTTCAAAGATTATGGACAGTGGTTCAAGAATTTCTTCTGTTATCTCCTTCAGTACTCTGGGGTGTAATTCATCTGGACCTGGAGACTTGAATTCATTTAGGTTAGCTAAGTGTTTCCTCACTGCCTTTCTGTTTATAGATATACTGGATTCTTCTATTCCTTTAATAGGACAGTGAAGATCAGTTGATGTTACATTTCCTTTCTGAGAGAAAACAGATGCAAAATAGGAATTTTACAGTTCAGCCTTCTCAACATCCTGTCTTACCATTTCATCATTTTCATCCTGTAAAAATCCTGTGGCATCTTTGACTTTTCTTTTACTTTTGACGTAACCCCAAAATCCTTTTTGTTGCTTTTATACATACATGTATATACATGGCTCGCTCCCACCCTCCCATCCTATATACACGGCTCCGCTCCCACCCTCCCTCCTATCCTATATACATGGCTCCGCTCCCACCCTCCCATCCTATATACATGGCTCCGCTCCCACCCTCCCATCCTATATACATGGCTCCGCTCCCACCCTCCTATCCTTGTATACATGGCTCTGCTCCCACCCTCCAATCCTATATACATGGCTCCGCTCCCACCCTCCAATTCTACATACATGGCTCCCACTCCCACCCTCTGCTGGGCTCCCCGTCCTCCCCCATCATACTTACCCTCCTCGCTACGTCGCTCCACGTCCCTGCATCTCTATCCCGGCGCGTCACCTTCTTCCTCTGCGGTGCGGTCACATGTACCGCTCATTAAGGTCATGAATATGGATGCCACGCCTATGGGAGTGGAGTCGCGTCCATATTCATGACCTTAATGAACGGTACTACGTGACCGCACAGGATAGAAGCCGACGCGCCGGACAGGGATGCAGGGACGGAAGGTGAGTATGTACTGGAGATGACCCGCGGCTAGCCGCTGATCTCCCGACAATAGCGGTGGCGTGGGCCGGATGTGCCTATCGCTGATTGGTCGCGTCCGGCCGGGCGCGACCAATCAGCGACGCAGGATTTCCGTTACAGACGGAAGTGAAAAGTTAGACAATTATATAGTAATATACACACACATGTATTCTAATTTGTATATCTCAGTTCTATCTATTGTAATCTAATCTGTCACTCTGTAGTTAAAATGTACGCGGCAGATCGTTTGCCAGCTTTAAATTTATCTATCTAAAATATATATATACTGTATATGTTTTGAAGAATATTTAGTTTTTAAACCTATGTGTAAATGATTAAGAACATTTCTCTATGGAAAAGCTCATGTTACAATCGCTGCACTCGGATGTGAATCAGATGCTCGGTGTGAAAAATCAGATTTACTCGCATAAAAAACGCATGACAACTGCATTACACTCATCCGTCTCTCCTGCATCAAATTGGACCGATTTTAAATCGCTAGTGTGTCTCCAGCCTTACTGTGTATGTAATGGTGGTGTGAGATCAGTGGCCCAAGGTCATCTAAACCCTTAAAAAACATCAGTTACTTATTCAAATCTGTGAAAAAGTGGCTGTTTGCCCACTTTGATGCCAATTCTGATGCCCAGAACCCATTTGGGCCAGGCTCATATGAAACTGGGTTTGATGAAGGGCATCACTACCTGTGTATACTTAGTGTGAGATCAGTGGCCCAAAGTCATTTAACCCTTAAAAACATCTGTTACTTATTCAAATCTGGAAAATTGGCTGTTTGCCCACTTTGATGCCAATTCTGATGCCCAGAACTCATTTGGGCCAGGCAGGAGGGACCTGGGTTTGATTCAGGCATCACTATCTGTTATAATTTGGTAGCTGAGGAGAGCAAGCAAAAACAGCAATACACCAGAGAGGTTGGAATCTACTGGATTGCAGTACCCTGACTAACCACCACATCTAAAAGCAGCCGTGGAGCGTTCCTACGTTGGACCTAGACGCCTGTCACAGCCTGAGAGGTTAACTACACCTAAAGATAGAAAGAGGAAAGCTATCTGCCCCGGAGCAGATCCCCAAAGAACACAGGAAGCCCCCAAACATGTAATGGCGGTTAGACAAGAGGAAATACAGACACAGACAGAAAATAGTATGAGCAAACGTTGGGGCCCAATCTTCCTAGACAGAAAAGGATAGGAAGGACACTTACTGCAATCCAAAAAACCCTAAAAAATACCAACTCTACTAATTGCAAAAACACCTGAGATCACATGACCTCTACCACCTAAATTAGTTCTCTGGTGTAACAAAACCAAGCCGCAGCCACTGAAAAAACTGGAAAAGGCAAATGAACAAACAACAGTGGCTCAGAAAAACTGAGAGGAGCACAAGCCCCCGGAGGGGACCTGGCTGACCTCCACAAAAGTGCAGGAAAACAATGCAAAAAGCAAGCACAAAAATAAAAACAGAAAATATCTTATTTGAGAGCAGGAGAAGAGGCAAGACTCAGCAAGCTTCCAAGTGAACCAGGAACCACAGTTGAGACAAGAACAATTGATCACCGGCAACCAGATGGGAGGGAACCTCCCTTATATAAGACCAGTCTGTAACTCCTGATTGCCAATCTTCATTGAATGGTTTCAGTACTGTTTGTAACCACCAAGGGAGCTTCTGCTCAGAATTCATTTTTAACACATTCACAACAGTACCCCCCCCTTGAGGAGGGGTCACCGAACCCTCATTTGGGCAACCAGGTCGTTCAGGATGAGCTCTGTGATACGCACGGATCTCTCCTAGCATGGATGTCCGAAGCAAACACCCAAGAACTGTCCTCCTGACCATAACCTCTCCACTTCACCAAATACTGGAGTTTCAGTCTAGAAAAACGAGAATCCAATATTTTCTCAACCACATACTCCAGATTGCCCTCAAACAAAAACAGGGTCAGGAGGCGCAGCCATAGGAACCACTGGCTCGACAAACCTCTTCAATAAGGACTTGTGGAACACGTTATGGATCTTAAATGTCCCTGGAAGAAGTAAACAAAGGAAAACAGGATTAAGAATCTCCATGATCTTATAAGGTCCAATGAACCTAGGCTTAAATTTAGGAGATGCAACTCTCATAGGATATTTCTTGAGGACAACCAGACCAAGTCCCCCACTTCAAACCGAGACCATCAGTCCTATGCCGGTTGGCAAACCGCTGGGCCCTCTCCTGAGAGAGGGACAACCTCTCCACTACCTGGTCCCAAATCTGCTGCATACGCTCCACAACAGAGTCAACACCTGACAGACAGAAGCCTTCCGTCTGTCCCGAAGAAAATCGAGGGTGAAACCCAAAATTGTAGAAAAATGGAGACATCAAAGTGGCACAGCTAGCCCTATTATTAAGAGCAAACTCAGCCAAAGACAATGTTCTCAGAATGCCGTGTAACCGAACCACGTGCTGAAGGAACAAAGGCACCAATTCGGAGGAGGAAGGCAACTAGGTAATGGCACAAGATGTATCATTTTGGAAAACCTATCACAAATCACCCAGATAACGGTCATTCTCTGAGAAACAGGGAGGTCGGAAATGAAATCCATAGAGATATGGGTCCATGGTCTCTTGGGCACAGGCAATGGCATCAACAAACCACTTAGAGCGAGAGCAAGGCTTGGAGCGAGAGCAAGTCCCGCAGGACTGCACAAATTCCCTGACGTCACGAGACAAAGTAGGCCACCAAAAGGACCAACTAACCAAGTCTCTGGTACCAAAAATTCCGGGATGACCGCCAACGCGGAACAATGAATCTCAGACATCACACTCTTTTTCCACCAGTCTGGGACAAACAATTTACCAAATAGGGCAGCGCTCGGGTTTATCCTCCTGACACCCTTCCAGAGCCAGTCTCAAATTGGGCGAGATGGCGGAAAGAACTACACCCTCTTTCAAAATAACAGCAGGATCAGATAACTCAGGAGAGTCCGCAAGGAAACTCCTCGAGAGGGCATCCGCCTTAACATTCTTAGTGCCAGGAAGAAAGAAACCACAAAATTAAAAACGTGTGAAAAAACAAGGCCCACCTGGCCTGTCTAGGATTAAGTCGCTTGGCTGATTCCAGATAAACCAGATTCTTATGGTCCGTGAGGACCACCACCTGATGTTTGGCCCCTCCAGCCAATGTCTCCACTCTTCAAAAGCCCACTTCATGGCCAATAACTCCCGATTACCCACGTCATAATTACGTTCAGTTGGAGAAAATTTTCGAGAGAAAAAGCCACAAGGGTTACTTTTAGAGGTCTCTGGATCTCTTTGGGACAAAACGGCACCTGCCCCAATTTCAGATGCATCAACCTCCACTTGAAATGGCAGAGAAACATCAGGCTGCCATAGAACAGGAGCATAAGTGAATCTCTGCTTAAGTTCCTGAAATGCAGAGACTGCCTCAGGAGGCCAATTCACCACATCAGAACCCTTTTTGGTCAAATCAGTCAATGGTTTAACAATAACAGAGAAATTACCAATAAATTACGATAAAAATTGCAAAACCCAAGAATCTCTGAAGAGCCTTTAATGAAGTAGGTTGGACCCAATCACAGATGGCCTGAACCTTGACCGGGTCCATTTCAATAACAGATGGGGACAAAATGAATCCCAGAAATGAGATCCTCTGTACGCCAAAAAAGACACTTTGATCCCTTCACATACAGAGCATTCTCTCTCAAAATCTGGAACACAGTCCGAACATGTTTCACATGAGAGTCCCAGTCATTGGAAAAAATCAAGATATCATCCAAATAAACAATCAAAATTTATCCACAAAATCCCTGAAAAATGTCATTCATGAAGGACTGGATGACGGAAGGAGCATTAGTGAGCCCAAAGGGGCATCACTATGTACTCAAAATGCCCTCTGGGGTATTAAACGCCGTCTTCCTTTCATCCCCGTGCTTAATGCGAATAAGGTTATTACGTCCCCCCTGAGGTCAAGCTGGTAAACCAAGTAGCACTTTTCACCCTGGAAAACAGGTCAGAAGTCAAGGGTAACGGATATTGATATTTCACAGTGATATTGTTTCAAGAGACGATAATCAATACACGGCCTTAACCCCTTACTGCCATCAGACGTACTATCCCGTCCATGGTACCTGGGCCCGTATGACCATGGACGGGATAGTACGTCCCAGCGATCGGAAGCGCTCCCGGGGGGGAGCGCACCAATCGCGGCCGTTGTCAGCTGATTAACACAGCTGACACCCGGCACTATGTGTCAGGAGCGGTCACGGACCGCTCCCGGCACATTAACCCCTAGCACACCGCGATCAAATATGATCGCGGTGTACTGGGGGCACAGGGGAGGTCGCGCAGGGTGGGGGCTCCCTGCGCGCTCCCCTGAGACCCTCAGAGCAGCGCGATGTGTCGCGTTGTTCCGAGGGTCCGTCCTCCCTCCAGTCCCCGGATCCAAGATGGCGCCGGGGTCCTGCAGGGAGGCGGCTTCCTCATGCCTGCTGAGAGCGCCTGGAAGCCTCAGCGATGCCAGAGCGATCGCTGGTTGCAGATTCTGTGCACACGTCACACCAGCGATTTTCTAAAATACAGTGTGTCCCACCCGGGAAAAGTAAAAAAGAAAAAAAAAATAAAATAAAATTGTTTAAAAAAAACATTAAAAAAAAAAAATTCCCCCATAAATTCTTTTTTTCCTGTAAATAAAAAAAACAAAAACAAAAATAACATATTTGTACGCCGCGCCGTAACGACCCCCCCTATAAAACTGTCCCACTATTAACCCCTTTAGTGAAACCCCCAAAAAAAAAAAAAAAAAAAAAAAAATCAATGCTTTATCATCACCCCCGCCGAACAAAAAGTGGAATAACACGCGATCAAAAAGACCGATATAAATAAACGGTACCGCTGAAAACGTCATTTGTCCCCAAAAAACGAGGGGTCATACAGCACATTAGCGAAAAAATAAAAAAGTTTAGCTCGCAAAAATAAACGATGCAAAAATAATCATTTTTTATATAAAATTGGTTGTATTCTATAAAAGCGCCAAAAATAAAAAAATGATAAAAATGGGGTACGCCATAATCGTACTGACCCAAAGAATAATACTGTTTTTAATCAATTTTAAACCCAATGAAGGGTATAAACGCCTCCCCCAAAAAAATTCAGAATTGTGATTTTTGTTCATTTTAACCCCAAAAACGAAATAAAAAGCGATCAAAAAACGTCACGTGCTAAAAAAAGGTACCAATAAAACGTCACCTCTCCCGCAAAAAATAAGACCTCACATGACTCTGTGGGCCAAAAATATGCAAAAATATAGCTCCAAAATGGGATGATGGCAAAAACTATTTTTGCAATAAAAAGCGTCTTTTAGCGTGACCTGGCAATCATAAAAAACCCGCTATAAATATAAATCAAACCCCCCTTTATCACCCCCTTAGTTAGGAAAAATAATAAAATTTAAAAAAAAATTTTTTCCATTTTCCCATTGGGGGTTGGGTTGGCGCTAAAGAGGTTAGGGTTAGGGTTGGGTTTGGGTTATTGGTGTTTAGGGGTAGGTTTGTGTTTGGGTTGGGACTGGGTTTTTAGGGGTGTTTGGGGTTGGGGAGTTAGAATTGGGGGGGTTTCCCCGTTTAGGCACATCAGGGCTCTCCAAATTTTACCGGCGTCTGATCTAAAATTCAGCCAATTCTGCATTGAAAAAGTCAAACGGTGCTCCTTCATTCTGATCTGTCATGCCCCAAAACAGTAGTTACCCCCAATATGGGGTATCAGTGTACTCTGGACCCCAAGGTTATTGTGTAATTTTCCCAATTCTTCTGTTACCCTTGGGAAAATAAAAAACTGGGGAAAAATATCATTTTTTTAAAAGAAAAAATGATTTTTGTTTTTACATTTACTTATAATTTGTGAACCTTGGGGGGTTTATAGCGCCACCACACATCTAGATAAGTTCCTTGTGGGGGTTTTTCCAAAATGGGGTCACTTGTGGGGGGTTTCCACTGTTTGGGGAAAAAAAAGGGGCTCTCCAAATGCAAATGACAACCCCCCCCACCATTCCATCAAAGTCTCAATTTTCCCAAAAAACCACACTTCCCTTCCGGCCCCCCAAGTGTACCCATACAGTATTTTTCCCACATTGGGGGCAGCGTACCCCGGGCAAATTGGCAACAAAATTTGGGGGGCCCAAATTTCCTTTTCCGTTACCCCTTTTTAAAATAAAAAATTGGGGGGAAAAAATCATTTTTGTAAAAAAAAAAAGGTTTTTTTTTTTTTACGGCTGTACGTTTAAACTTTGTGAAGAAAATTTGGGGTTCAAAGTGTTCACCACACATCTAGTAATT